>SKCR01026562.1:0-310768 GCA_019454045.1 Zanthoxylum bungeanum
AGAGAGATTATAAACTCTGATTTCACCTAGCTATCCTCTGTGTATTTGTTATGCCATTCAATCTTCATTCAGTTGCATTGTTTATAAGTCAAGAATCCTAAAGTATTCAACTTTCTCTCCTGAGCAATAGTGATTATTAATTATAGACTTCGATATCTGATAAGTGCATGAAAATGTACTTTGAACATCACTAATTCGGCTTGATTATCATGTGTTTAATCTTAATTATAGTTTATTTTATGCTTTGTTATTAGGAAGCAATAGAACATGGATATTATAGCAATTACGCGTGTTTCGGGACCTTACGGACATATCGGAAGCACACAGGAAATGAGCAGAAACGTATGAATCATAATCCCGCAAGTCTGGCCATACGTCGCGACAAAGAGATATTTTTTTAGGGTTTTGATTAGTTCATATTTTATGCACACAAGGACTCTGAGACCCATCTATAAATACCCAAGCTCGTCCATAACCCAAAAGTGGGAGAGAAATAGAGAAGAAACAAAGAGAAAATGAGAGGAAACACACAACAAAGATTAAAAACATATTTGAGATTGAAGAACGAAGAAACTTCATACCAGACAGGATGCTGCTGCAATCCCTTCAGGCTATGTCTCTTTCTTCTATGGAGAACTAATCTCCTAGGCAAAGCTAAAGATGAACTCTTATATTTAAACTCTGATATTCATGTTGTTGATTTCTGAATACTTTTTAATGTTTAATACAATTGATGATTCATTGTTCTTTATTATCTTTTGATTTATAATCCAGAGATTGTGTTTCACCAACTTGTATATAGGAATAGTCATGCTTCTTCTATGTGTGATTGGGGAACCCATTTGTGATTGGTAAAGGTATTTTTATGAGTTAATCTTCTGCTGCAGTATTACCTGTAGGTATATTTTTAACGTTAGATAGGTCATAACGATAACTCTGCGTGCTGTTAACATAGAGAAAATAATAAATCGATTACCGTAGAACTTAGTATGTTTGGAATTGAATATCTTCCGATTGTTGGTTTGGGATGTGAGACCCTCAATTGAGTAATAAAAGAAATCAATAATCGAGTTATTAACTAGAGAGTTAGGAGCCTCAAAAGCCAAAGATAGCAAGACTATGCATGCGATAACCCAGTTAAAACCCCAAGGGGTATGTTTTGTATGTAAGGGGATTGAGCATCTAACCCTAGAGTGTCCTATATATGGTGAGATGAGGGAAACACATGAGGAACAATGCAACACCTTAGGGATGTACAAAAAGCCTTATATACCTTATTCAGACACTTATAATCCTAGTTGGCGGAACCATCCCAATTTTAGTTGGAAACATGAGTCTCATCAGCCTAGTCAGACACCACAGCCTAAAAGTTACAGTGCTCCCCAATACCACACACTGACCATTCCTAGAAACTCTTTAGATGACACTATGTATGCATTTATAGAATCCTAGAGTAAAACCAATCAAATGTTTGAGTCATTGATAGCTCAAGTAGTTGAAGACAATAAGGAGATTAAGAGTCAAGTCTCTAAGTTGACTAATGTCTTGAGTGAGCAAGAACAAGGAAAATTCCCATCGCAGGCTCAACCAAATCCACAAGGGCAACGCATGACACATGTTGATCATGAAGCTGCCAATGTAAAAGGTGTTAATGCCATAATCACTAGGAGTGGTAAAGAGATAGGTGTGCAAAACACTTCCAATATTATATGAGGCACTAAGGATAATAGTGCAAATACCCTTTAGGAAGATCGAGTAACACATTTTCCAGTTAGAGTATCTTTCCCTCAGGCTCTTAGGCCTACTGTGAGAGCTCCAGACCCAAATAGTGAGATCCTAGAACATTTAAAGCATTTAAGAATTAACCTTCCTCTGTTACATGTGATCAAACAAGTTCCTACATATGCACTAGCAGGGAGGCAACCCTTGCATATATATTTATTTTATTTTATTTACTTTAATTTTATTTTATTGTATGTTAATTGCATGTTTATTATTTGCATGAGTATTTCTGTAGGTGTTAGCGCAACCCACGCAGCTTACACAACCAAAGCCTTACCAGCAGGAACCTGATCAACTCCGTGCCTGATAGTGTTGTCCCTTAATCCTGTTTCTTTATATTTATCTTACATTGAGGAAAATACAAATTTTAAGTGTGGGGGTGTATGCACGCGCATGATAATACCTGTTATAAAAAAAAATTTGTTTTGTTTGTTTTTAGTCCTTAATAGCAAAACATAAGTCCATTGATGAATATTGTTTGCTTTAGGGTGAAATCTTAGAAAAGATAAGTTCTTTAATGTACTTTTATCTGATACCTTGAGTAGTTGATCTAGTTTAGACTCGTAAGCACTTAACTATAGGTTTTAGCAGTAAGAACCTATGTAGTTAGCAAAGTGACTAGTTGAAGAAATTGCGTGTCGAAGAATGACCGTTTGCTTAGATGTCTATCCCGATTTGCTAGTGTTATGATGTATGGTATGGTTAAAAATAAAAAGAGAAAGTCTCGAAAAAAAGAAATTAAACCACCTATAATCGATAAGCGTGAAGCTACCCATGGGCGAGTGTTAGGACCACCATGAGGAGAAATGCTACCTTAAAGGGTAGGTGTGTTAAAAAAAATTAAAGAAAAGAAAAAGTCAAAAAAAAGAGAAAGAAGAAAAAGAAAAAAAAGTATAATCATACCATATTGAGCACAAAAAAGTCAATTACAGAGCATATTTGAGATATCTAGGTTAGTTTGACCCATCAGATCCTAATTTTTAAACAAAATTATTGAGTTGGCTTACCTAGGAATCAAGTTATGAATGAAACTTTACACACACACACACACACTGTGAGTCTGGCTTATATGATTTATTCAAGGACTTGGATTTGATTTACATTGAGTACTTTGAAAGTTCTCTGGTTTCATTACTAGGCATTATTTGAGGACAATAATATGTGTAACTATTGAGACTATTTCATTTTATTTTTGCATGATTGCATATATTTTGAATGAAGTTTGTGGCTATCGTCACTGTAAGCCCTCACGAGACTATAACTCGACCACTAGGGCCACCTAAATATTTAAAGGCTTTTTGCATACGATAAATGCAATCGTGATCCCTATAAAAGTGGCTTAGATAGTTTTTACTTATTTATTCAGTTTAGTTCTTAGTTTCTTTTTGCGCTTGAATTACTAGGGACTAACAATAAGCTAGTTGGGGGTTGTGATAAGTGCATGAAAATGTACTTTGAACATCACTAATTCGGCTTGATTATCATGTGTTTAATCTTAATTATAGTTTATTTTTTGCTTTGTTATTAGGAAGCAATGGAACATGGATATTAGAGCAATTACACGTGTTTTGGGACCTTACAGACACATGAGAAGCATGTAGGAAACGAGCAGAAACGCAGGAATCATTATCCTGCAAGCCTGGCCACGCATCGCGACGCGAGAGACATTTTTTCAGGGTTTTGATTAGTTCGTATTTTATGCACACAAGGACTCTGGGACCCTTATATAATTACCCAAGTTTGTCCATAACCCAAAAGGGGGAGAGAAATAGAGAAGAAATAGAGAGAAAAAGAGAGAAAACACACAACAAAGATTAAAAACATATTTGAGATTGAAGAACGAAGAAACTTCATATCGGACAGGATGCTGCTGTAATCTCTTCAGACTATATCTCTTTATTCTACGAAGATCTAATCTCCTAGGCAAAACTAGGGATGAAATCTTGTATTTAAACTCTGATATTCACGTTGTTGATTTCTGAATACTTTTTAATGTTTGATACAATTGATGATTCATTGTTCTTTATTATCTTTTGATTTATAATTCAGAGATTGTGTTTTACTAACTTGCATATAGGAATAGTCATGCTTCTTCTACGTGTGATTGAGGAATCCAGTTGTGACTGGTAAAGTTATTTTATGAGTTAATCTTCTGCTGCAGTATTGTCTGTGGGTATATTATCGACGTTAGATAGGTCATAACGATAACTCTGCGTGCTGTTAACATAGAGAAAATAATTCATTGATTATTTTAGAACTTAGTATGTTTGGAATTGAATATCTTCTGATTATTGGTTTGGGATGTGAAACCCTCAATTGAGTAATAAAAGGAATCAATAACTGAATATAGGAATTTGATACAAGAGGGATTCCTGATGCTTTGCTGCTTCTCTCTACTAATAATTTCTAAATATTTTTCATAATCTTTATTTTACATCACCAATTCAATTTATCTATTTTCATTAAGTTATTGCTAACGTTTTTGTTTAAGTAAATTAGTTCCTTATAACCATCTCTCTGAGGAATTGACACCCCAACTATACTGCGATAACCATAATTACTTTTTGGGCGTAATCAATATCCCTATAAAAATCTAGTAACTAACAATTCATTACGTTCTGTGATTCTTTATTAACGACTTCAAAGGAACTATAAATTCTCCCGAAATCTATAAAACTCCTAAGTTATATTCTCCAGATCCTATTCAGAATCCCTCTCTCCCGAGTGATAGATTCTAAATATTCATTATCTCAATTTGTGGCCAATAAACAAGAAGCATTAAACACAAGAGAATATAAATAAACTGAATTATAACTTCATAAAAATCAAACTGGAAATCAATACATAGGTTCAAGCATTGGCTACATCATCCTCTAGAATTATAGAATTAGTTCATGACCAAATAATAATACAATGAAAGTAATGTCATGAACATAATGGAAATCATTAGAGTTTAAAGATAAAAACTAGAAGATTAAACCCGAATCGAATCCCTTCGTTTTCGGATGTTACCATCTTCGTCTCCTCTTGTCTCTCTTCAATCTTCCTCCTTGGATCTCTCTAAAATATGTGTTTTGAGTCTTTGTGTTGTGTATTAGCCTAATCTCTAGGGTTTTGGACTAGCTTATGTATTTATAAGAAAGTCTTGGAGTCATTGTCCATATAAAACCCTTAAAATTAATGTTTCTAGGAGTCTGCGCAGCGCTGGGCGTCGGAAAGTGGCGCCGCGACACTGAACTCTTGGGAAAGGTATGTTGGTGCTGTCTGGGCGTCGCGACGCTAGGCCAAATTTCAGGATTGGTCATTTCTTCATTTTTACCTTCCCGCGTACTTTCGATATGTCCGTAAGGTCCCAAAATAAGTCAAATTGCCCCAAGATCCATGTTTCAATGCTTCCTACAAATAAAACATAAAAGAAACTAAAAAATACATTAAATGACACGAAACTTAACAAAATAATAAGCTAAGAATGCAAGAATAAGTTGGTATAAACCGTAATTATAAACATGATCATTCTTTGCCTGAAGAAATGTAAGGAAGTGATGAATTTGAACTGTGTGTGCCACATGGATCGGAGTTACATGACTATAATTTAGTTAAGAATAGAGAAATGAAATAGATAAAACCACCAAGCAGGTACTCATACTTCAACAAATATGCTTATGCTGACTTAATATCATATGCCTTAATGAGTGCAGATGACATTAGCATAGAAAAACCCAAAAACTATTCAGAAGTACTGGAAAGTAGTCATAATGAAGAGTGGCTGAAGGCCATGAGTGAAGAGATGAGTTCTTTGGAAAAGAATAAGACTTGGATTCTTGTTCCAAAGCCAAAAAATAAGAAGATTGTCAGCTGTAAATGGATCTTCAAGAAAAAGGAGGGTATTCTAGGCATTGAGCCCTCAAGGTTCAAGGTAAGGTTAGTTGCTAGAGGCTTTACTCAAAGAGAATGGGTAGATTTCACAGAAATATTCTCTCATATGGTCAAACATGGTTCAATGAGGATACTCTTAGCAATGATAGCTTTAGTGGATATGGAACTTGAGTAGATGGATTTTAAGACTGCCTTCCTACATGGAAATCTTGAAGAATAGATATTCATGGCACAACCTAAAGGCTTTGATTCAGATGGGAAAGAAGACAATGTGTGTCTACTGAAAAAGTCCATTTATGGTTTAAAGCAGTCTCCTAGGCAGTGGTATAAAATATTTGATGGGTTCATGGTCACAAATGATTATACCAGGAGAAAATATGACAATTGTGTCTATTTCAGGAGGTCAGACACATGTAGATCAATGTTAATGATATGCTTATTGCAAGCAAACATAGAAGTGAGGTGGATAAACTTAAGCAATTGCTTAGTGAAGAGTTTGAAATGAAGGATCTGGGATGTGTTAAAAATATTTAGGCATGGAGATTAAAAATGATAGAATAGTTGGTACTATATTCCTAACCTAAGAGAAGTATGTGGAAAAGGTCTTGGAAAAGTTTGATATGAATGATTCCAAACCTGTTTTAACTTCTCTGGGAACTCAGTTCAAGCTGACTGAACAACAATGTCCTGAATTTGCCGAGACAAATTAAAAATGTATGAAATTCCTTATGCATAGGCTGTGGGGAGCCTTATGTATGCTATGGTGTGCACCAGGGCAGACATAGCCCATGCTGTAAGTGTTGTTAGCAGGTTCATGGCTAATCCGGGCAAAGTTCACTGAGATGCATTGAAGTGGATTTTGAGATATCTTAGAGGTACTTCCAGCTATGGTTTGATGTATGGTAAAACTAGAAACAAAGTAGCTTATGTGAGTGGTTATGTGGACTCTGATTTTGATGGGGGCTTGGATGGGAGGAAGTCCATTATAGGCTTCTTATTTGTGTTGAATAATTGCTTGATTAGTTGGAAGGCAACTCTGTAGCATATAGTAGCTTTGACATCTACAGAAGCTGAGTTTGTGGCAACAACTAAAGCTGTAAAGGAATCAATATGGCTTAAAGGGATTATCAATGAGTTGTGGCTAGATCAGAAGATAATAGAAGTTTTCTATGATAATCAAGGTGCAATTCAGCTGGTTAAGAATAGATGTATCATGGAAGGACAAAACATATTGATGTGAAGTTGCATTTCATCAGAGATGAAGTCTTAAAGGGGGCAGTGGTGGTTTCTAAGAGTCACATTGATGTGAATCCAACATATGTGCTTACCAAGTGTGTCATAATGGCAAAGTTCAAGTTTTGTGTAAACTTGATGGGAATCATGAGTGATTCCAATTGATTTCTAAGTGAATATCAATAATGAAGGGGTTTTTTGTGATTGGGAAGATAGCAGGTTATAGAATCTGTTTGGCAAGGTGGAGAATGTCAATGTGCAGTTGGTGCAATAAATGAAAGGACCAATTTGATATAGTCCTGGAGTTAGTAGATAAGTGTGTCAAAATCATCATAATGAGGGAGCTGAGTGAAGTTTGGCATGCTAAGCTAAGGTGTCAAAATGCCAAAACAGAATTATGTTATTTAGCTTCCCAGATTCAGCTTATATAGCTTAAAAATGCACAGATTTGAGGGTGTGGTTTTGTATTCAATTCTCTGTCATTTCTCTTGTTTTCTGTTGAGTTGTAAAGTTTTGTAATTCTTCTTTTACCATATGTATTTTGTTCTTAGTGATTCAATACAGAAAGTGTACTTTTCCCTTCAAATACGTGTGTATCAATTGTGTTTTTTTTTTTTTTTTAATTGTTTTTCATCTGTTCATGAGTCTTGCATTTGTTCTTTGTTCAAGACGCAGAATCTTGATCCAAGATTCAATTCAAGAAGGAACTAGGTCCTAACACACCATTTCGAAATCCAGCAGCAGCAGGCACCAACAAACTTTTAATGTTGATTTCCCAAAGATGATATATATATATATATATATATATATAGAGTAATGTTATCGAGTGTCCTTAGGACACTCCTTAAGAATTTATTTTAGGAAAGTTTTGATATCACTTTTATAGGAAATGAAAGAAATTATCAAAATATTAATTAATTTTTCTCATTTTCCCATCAAAAGTTTCCTAAAATAAATCCTTAAAGAGTGTATTCTTTCCATAAATGCAACCGGTCAATTAAGACCGAGTCATGTGTGAGGAGATCTAAAGAGAGAGAGACAGCATATTATGATGGGGCCTTCGGCCTACAAAGACAAGTTAAGAAAGCAAATCATTGACAAATGATAATATTAGGATTCCAAATTGGTTAAATAAAATAAAATAGAATATAAATCCATAATCATCATCCCCATATAAATTTATAAAGATAATTTATACTTATGGATTTGTAATAATAGATATCAACGTGGTTATCGGATCAAACACACCATGCGAATATGAGATCAATATAAATGAGACTTTGTGATCGTATTGCAGACGAGACTACTTGAAGAAGGCTGCTACCCAAAGACAGGATTTGCAAAGTTGGGTATACTATGCCATTGTTTAAGTCGATTGCAAAATGCGATTAAATATTAAGATTTGAAATCTAATATAAATTAAATAGAATAACATAAATGAAATTATGAGCTCATAAACTCCCCGCCTTATAAGCGGATTTTAATGATTTAAATCTATCCATAAATTTATAACGTACAATATTTTTATCAGAAGATGCGTTAATTAATAATATAATATTTTTTAAAATCTGAGTAGTACTCTTAGATCTCACACGTAGCATGTTTTTTCATCTTATATATTTTTGATTATGCATCTCAGCGATATTTAATTATTACTGAAAATCGTGCACATTAGTATTAAAGCATTCTCATCATGGGATGACACGAAGCATTCTCATCATTGAATGGTGCCAAAGCAAGGAACACAGGGTTAACAAATTTCGGTTTCAGTCTTATCGTTTTCAATATATATAATTTGTGAAAACTTTCACAAATTATTAGGATAATATGATTCTGTGGTCTGCATTAAGTAGAATTTAGCCACCTCTCTCTTCTACATATCAATTGTACTTGTGTTTGAATAACATTGGAGATATAAAACTCAAAAATATCCTTTAACCGAAATGAAATTTGAATATATTTTTCATATACACACTCATACGTGGTTCACGGAGGACCTTCTATTTCTCATATGCAAAAAACAAAATGAAAGATTATATAAATGAAGTGACATATATATGACTTGGTAAAATTTCTCTCTTAATTTAACCTATGGTATTTTAAAAGGAAAAAAAAGTTGGTAGTAAAAGTTATAGGGACTAAAGAGGCTGTCACCTTCTTTAGCCAGCTCAAGCAATTGGTTGCATTGGCAAGATGTGATCTTGAGGAGAGTCGATATAGATAGTTAGTTGAAGTCTTAAAATTTGATAAAAAAATTAAAATCTCTGAATCCATAGAAATTTCAATTTTTAATGTATAATATAATTTATATTTTTTTACTCTTTATCAGTAGAGATCTCATTTAAAAACTCGCCCAAAACCTTATAAAATTTAAGATAATCTAGGACCGTCTTGTTAAGATCACAACTTGCATGTTTTCATGCATACAAATGATCAAATATATACCGGCCAATCTATCTATAAATCTAGATACAAATTATATATGCTGGTAAAAGTTTTAGCATTCTATGTTTTATCACTTAAGTTGAAATTTTTTGTCTTATAGCCCCATTATTGAACCATTTAAACTCTCTAACACTTCTGCAATACCTTCTTAGCAACTAAACGTACATAAAGCAAGTCTAGCTCTATTATACGCGATATTCATCATCATATTTATGTGTTGCACTTTTTGAATTAAACCTATAAATAATCCACATATGGCTAGTCGATATAAACGATTGATCATGCCTCTCAATTTTGACCCAAATTTTAATATAAAATATGATTTATATATTTTTATCATTTTATATATAGAAATTATATTTTAAGAATTTGTATATGATTTTATAAAATTTAAAGTAAATCATGATACTGCACATGAGATAATGCATTAATGAGTTTTGGATCAGTACAATTAATTATAGGCATGTGATAGTGTAGGACTGTAGGGCATAACAACTTAAATGCTTCACGAAATAAAAGAATTGATATATATGATTTCTGAGAAACTGGTGTGATACACGAGAGTTAAAAAAACATAGACTGCAGTGAAGATATATGGTGTTGATATTTATGAGTTTAATTCAATTTAAATAATATAATATGATATCAAAGTTATATTCATGTATTAGAGAACTCACACTATTTATTTATGGTCCCTTTATTTCATAATTTAAATCTCATAAAATATCAACAATATTTTCCAACAGGTTATCAAGTATAATGGATTCAATTTAAACCAAGTCGTGCACTGTCGGACTCCACTCAACATAACAGACTCAAGTCTTATATTTTAACTTTGTTAATTTTTATTAACTAATATGAGATATTTTTTTCCATACTTTCCTTCACATACATGTCAAATTTTTATCCGTTTCATGTCACATATAAGTAATATGGAGCCAATCGTGCATGAATGTGGCTGTCATCCCATGATAAAATTCACGGGCTTTCAACAGATAGGGCTACGTTTTCATCATACACAGCTGACTACTGAGGATTGAGTAGCTGCATTCTACACCTCATAAATTAATTAATTTGTCTTGTGGGTATCTTGTCTTACTTGTGCTGCATGAAGTCACATGAATATCTTTCAGGCCTCTCCTTTGTTCATGCCTGCTGTTTAAAGTGGGTGATTAAACAAAATCAACATCCATCAAATAAATCAAAGCATAATATAATTATGAAATCAAATCTACACTAATATGTCAATATTAAAATATAAATCCTAAATTTAGAGAAAATCTGGAAAATGACGAAAATTTGTAGTTCAAGTCGAGTTGCCTCTGTCCTTAAGAATTTATTAGTCCCGCCTCGGTGCTCTACAGATTTTGTGGCTAACGTCCTCCCAGGATTACTTGGATTCCTCTTGTTAAAGGGGCACTCCTTAACAAGATCTTGAACTAGGACAATGGTGGAATCCCTCTCTTGACTCTAAAACAAAATGTTGTGACTCAAGACATATGAGTTTCTGGATCTTCAAGAAAGAACATAAGTATCCCTTATATAGACATTGAAAGGTGTCTTTGAGGGCACTATTTAATTTGGGGTGTAACCCTCCCAAAGTTTATATCCTTTACTTAAACCTTTTGGAGCCTAAAGAAGTGTTCTTTCAATTTTAGAGGACATGTCCCTACATGTTAGTGCATTTCCCATAGGGTACTCCTCAAGGGACATGATCATCCTATATCCAAACTCTATATTTAGAGAATTTACAACAATCCCCCACAATTCTCTAAATATTAATGCAGACACTTGAGAGAGTTTCCGCGAAATAAAGCTGCATCGAAATAGGTAGCTTTCGCCTTGAACATTTCCTAGTGAATGACAATCGGATTTACTTGGCGAACCAGTGACCCATAGTCTTGAACTGTTCCGCCTTTGGTGTAAACCAAGACAATTGCCAACACACAGCTTTACTTCGACCATTTCCCGTTCTATGGTCGTGTTCTTTTTGGCCATGAACATTGGTCCTGGATTCATCAAGCACTTTAGGGAAGTCAACCTGTAAAATCCCATGGAAGCGGCCTCACTTTTTACTTGAAATAAGTTATATACTATAAAAAGGTAATATGTCTTTACCTCCATTAGGACCATTCTCATAATATAGTGATCATTAAAAGCCTCGGCTTATCCTAGCCTTGACAGACAACACTCTGCGTCATTATCAGAATGGGAAAGAGTGTAAAACTCTACAGTGCTTGTTTTGAATTGCACAAAGTTTCAGTTGTCCGTTTTGAACCTAAATCTTGGGATCTTCAGTCAACTAGGTTGGGTTTCCACAGTGACAATTCTTAATTTATAGGCTTCAAGCCCATTCCCCTCGATGACTTCTCAACTTGCTCTCTAGGTAAACCTTTAGTAAGTGGATCCGCTAGGTTTTCCTTTGATTTCACATAATCGATCGATATTATGCCACTTGAGAGCAGTTGTCGTATGGTATTATGTCTGCGACGTATGGGTCGAGACTTACCATTATACATTGTATTTTGGGCTCTCCCAATAGCTGATTGACTATCACAATGTATACTTATCACTGGCGCCGGTTTGAGCCAATTTGGAATATCCTTCAGGAAATTTTGAAGCCATTCCACTTATTCCGCTGTTTTATCTAATGCAATGAACTCTGATTCCATAGTAAATCGGGCAATACAGGTTTGCCTCGAGGATTTCCATGACACGGCTGCACCACCAAGTATGAAAATAAATCCACTCGTATATTTGGAATTCACTGTATCAGATATCCAGTCTATTTTATACGAGATATCCTTCTGTATCAGATATACAGCAAGATATCTTGTATAATGCAAACCATATTTTGAAGTTTCTCTCAGATACCTCAAAACTCTTGCTATGGATTTCCAGTGGTTATGTCCTGGATTGCTCGTATATCTGTTAAGCCTATTTACGTTTGAACGATATCAGGTCGTGTGCAATTTATGAGATACATCGAACTTCCGATGATTCTCGAATACTCTAATTGCGATACGCTTGAGCCAATATTCTTTGATAACTGAAGAGTTAGGTCTACATGAGTTCTAGCCACATTTAGATCTCCTTTATTATATTTCTCAAGTATATTCTTAACATAGTGGGTCTGAGATAATATATACCATTCTGATGTTCTAGAAATCTTAATTCCTAAGATTACATCAGCCATTCCTAAATCTTTCATATCAAATTTGCTGGTCAACACTTTCTTAGTAGACTGAATCATCTCATGATTACTACCAATTATCAGCATATCGTCTATGTAGAGACACACAATGACATATCCTTTTTGAGTTGATTTGATATACACACACTTATCACACTCATTGATTTTGAATTCACTTGACAACATCTCTTTGTCAATTTTTTCATGCCATTGTTTAGGTGCTTGTTTTAATCCGTACAAGGATTTTACAAGTTTGCACACCTTATGTTCTTGTCCATGAACATTGAAACCTTCTGGTTGTTCCATGTAAATCTCTTCATCCAGATCACCATTTAAGAATTCCGTCTTTACATCCATTTAATGTATTTCAAGATCAAATATAGCTGTTATGGCTATGAGCATTCTTATTGACGTGATATGAGTCATTGGTGAATAAGTGTCAAAATAATCAAGGCATTCATTTTGTCTATAAACTTTTATGATAAGCCATGCCTTACACTTATCTATTGATCCATCTGGTTTCATCTCCCGTTTGAATATCCATTTGTAGCCCAGTGGCTTACAACCTGGAGGAAGATTAACCAACTCCCAAATATGATTTTGTAGGATGGAATCAATCTCACTATTGATAGCCTCTTTCCACAAAGGTGCCTCTTACGAAGACATTGATTCTTTATACCTTTGAGGCTCATTTTCTAAAAAGTATGTCAGAAAATCGGGACCAAATGACTTAGACGTTCTAGCTCTTTTGCTACGTCTAGGTTCAATTGTCTCAACATTTTCAAGTTGATCTGACTCTTGGTCGACTTGATCACTGTCTTTGACAATATCAATAGTTCTTTTGAGAGACTATGTTATTTGTCTTTCCTTACAAGGAAATGTCTCTTCAAAAAATATTGCATTCTTTGACTAAATTATCATATTCAGATTGATCTCAGGAATCTCATACTTGTGTACCAAGAATCGATATGCACTACTGTTGCGAGCATATCCAATGAATATACAATCAACAATTTTGGGTCATATTCTAACCTTCTTAGGTTTAGGAACCATTACTTTGGCAAAATACCCCCACACTTTCAGATATTTGTAGGAAGGTACGTGAACTTTCCACAATTCATATGGTGTATTGTCCAATCTTCTGTGAGGAAGCTTGTTCAGAACGTAGTTGGCAGAAAGCAAGGCTTCCCCCCACAAGTTCTGGGGTAAACCAGAGCTTGTCAACATGGCGTTCATTATTTCCTTCAACGTTCGATTTTTATGCTCAACAATCCCATTTTGTTGAGGCGAATAAGGAGCAGTAGTTTCGTGAATAATTCCATGATTAGAACAATATTCACCACATCTATCACTCCTGATTCTTTTGATTTTCTTGCCAAGTTGATTTTCAACTGCGTTCTTATAGTGTATAAAGCTCTCAATAGCTTCATCTTTGCTCCTCAGTAAATACATATAACATAATCTTGTGTTATCATCGATAAAAGTGACAAAGTACTTTTTACCGCCTCTTGTTTGCACAATATTCATATCACACACATCAATGTGTACAAGTTCCAAGGGTTCAAAACTTCGTTCTATGGAATGAAATGATGCTCTATGCATTTGCTTCAAGACATGCCTCATATTTATATTGGTTATCAATTGCAAATTTAGGTATAAGGTCCATGTTAATTAATTTACGCATCGTATCATATTTAGAAGTTGTAGCTTTATTATTAGCACTGTGTCGATTGACAATCATTACATTAAACTTAAAAAGGCCCTCAATGAGGTATCATTTTCCTACATATACATCCTTTTTGGTCAATACAAACTTGTCAGAAATAAATACAAGCTTAAAGCCATTCTTGCTAAGGAGAGTGCCCGAGACCAAGTTCCTATGAATACCAGAAACATGCAAAATATTCTTCAATATAAGCTCCTTTCCGGATGTCATCTTCAGAACCACTTTACCTTGTCCAACCACTCTAGAGGTAGATGAGTTTCCCATTGTCAGATGATCGCCACCATCAACCTTCTGATACGAGGAAAACATCTTGCTATCAGTACAAATATGACGAGTGGATACTTGGTATATCACTTAAACAAGATCATTCGTTGATCGTTATACAATTTGTCTTTTGTAGACTTATTAATCGCCGTTGGTTTTTCCAGTTACACATGGTGAGCGAAAACATCACAGTACCGGTCGCTCATGGAGAAAAATTGAAAAAGTTTGGTGGAGAAAACTTTAAACAATGGCAGAGTAAAATGTTGTTCTACCTGACAACTCTGCAGTTGGCTTAGTACCTCAAAGATCCTCCGGGTCCTGTGGAGGGAGAAACAAAAATAGCCAAACAACTGTGAGAAGAGACATGGTCGTCAGACGACTTCTTGTGTAAGAACTACCTCTTAGGAGGACTTGAAAATACCTCATACAATGTGTACCAAGGCATGATTTATGTGAAGATTCTCTGGGAATCTCTCGAGAAGAAATACAAAATCGAGGATGCCAGACAAAATAAATTTATCGTGGGTAGGTTCATAGACTAAAAAATGGTAGATTCAAGTACGATATTGTCTCAAATGGGTGAACTATAATTAATCATTCATGAAATATTGGGTGAATGGATGAAATTCTGTGAGACGTTTCAAATTACCACATTCATTGAAAAGTTGCATCTATCATGGAAGGACTTCAGGAGCTATCTGAAACACAAAAAGAAGCAGATGAGTCATGAAGACCTTGGAGTTCGATTGAGGATCGAAGAGGACAACATGAAGTCCGGGAAGGCCAGCTACAAGACTATGAAGTCTAAGGCCAACATCGTCGATGGTTTAAAGGGTAGCAACACACAATTAAAATTTCAACTTTATCACTGTTATGATATTTTATATCGTACCGCAAGTGTACGGTGTCAAGTTTTAGTATAAATGAGTTTAGAGTGTCGAACCCACAAGGATTGTGTTAAACTCGCACTAAGTACTACAATTGATAATCCTAACTTTATTTAGAAAACAAATAATAAAGATTTAATTAAATAAATAAAATATGAATTAATTAGACAAGTGGAACTAATACGATAGAGATTCTAGAGTCCGATTTCACCTAGCTATCTCCTATGTATTTATCATGTCAATTAATCCTTGTTCAATTATATTATTTATAAGTCAAGACTCCGAAATTATCCACTCCCTCTCTCAAACATCAGTGAAAATATCATCAACTATAGACTTCGATATCTCTATAAAAATCTAGTAGTTAACAACTCATTACGCTTTGTGATTCTATATTAACGACTTCAAAGGAACTTATATATTCTCTAGAACTCTATAAACCTCCTAAGTTATATTCTCTAGATCTATTCAAAATCCTCTCTCTCGAGTGATAGATTCTAAACATATATCATCATATTTGTGGCTAGCAAACACAAAGCATTAAACTCAAAAGAATATAAATAACTCAATAAAATTTCATAACAAAATCGACAATTAAAACAAAGGTTCAAGCATCAGTTACATCATTCTCCAAAATTAAGGAGTTTAGTTCGTGACAATAGATAAAAACAATGAGAACAAGGTCATGAATCTAATGGAAATCAATAGAGTTCTAAAAAAGAAACAAGAAGATAAAACCCGAATTGAATCTCTTCCTCTTCGGATGTCACCGCCTTTGTCTCCTCTTGTTGCTCTTCAATCCTCCTCCTTGGATCTCTAAAAATATGTGTTTATGTGTTTTTTCCTGTGTATTAGCCTCCTACCTTGAGTTTGGACGAACTAATCTATTTATAATAGAGCCTTGGAGTCATTAAACATCTAAAAAAAACCCTAAAATCATGTTTCTAGTGCAAGCGGGGCACTGCGGCGCTTTTAAATTAACGCCGCGACGCCAAAGCCCCTGTATTTTGTATGGAATGCATAGATCGCTTTGAGTAGATGCAAATTGATATATGACGGGTCTCATAACTCTTTCTAGATCAAAAGTTATAGCCTTTTTAAATTCAGTGCGCAGCTGATGCTAGTTTTGCCTGTTCTTGAGTCTGATGCTTCCAATAGGTCCCGAAACACGCGTATTTGCTCCATTCTTCATGTTATAATGCTTCCTACAAATAAGATATAAAATGAACTATAAATGACATTAAATGACTCGATCCATAACAAAATAATAGGCTAAGGATGTCAGAATAAGTGGATATAAACCGCACTTATCAATCACTATGTGTATGCTTGTGATAATTGAACACCATAATATTAACTTAAATCTATACTACCAAGTTTATTGTAATATAGTATATGATTTTACTAAGTTAATATTATGATAATATAAGTTAATTTAAGTCTATTTCAATTTAGAAGCAATTTCAAGATTATTTCGTTAGTGTCGCGTTCGTTTCTTCATTCGAACGAAACTATCCAGTGAGTTCACGTTCGTGTAGCGTTCGAAAACGAGTTCGAACGAAGTATTCCGGAGAGTTCACATTCGTGTAGCGTTCAAGAACGCGTTCGAACAAAATATTCCAGTGAGTTTACGTTCTTATAGCGTTCGAAAACGCGTTCGAACGAAATGTTCAAGAGGGTTTTACATTCGTGATGCGTTTGAAGACGCGTTCGAACGTTCTTAGGCAGAAGACTTGCGTTCGAGTTACGTTTGAATACGCGTTCGAATGTTCTTACGAAAACCCAAAATTTTGCCTACGCGTTCGTCAGACGTTTGATTGCCCTTGCTTATTTTTCATGCACAAAATACATTTTTTTCTAGAAAAATGGCAATTAACACATGCAAATTCTCATATACTATCACTAAAAGTAATAAGTTCTTAAGATTGTTGTTTAGAGTGTGTCATTAAACGAAATCAACATGCATCAAACAAATCAAAACCAGAACCCAACCATGAAATCAAATCTACACTAACATGCCAATATTAAAACATAAACCCTAAACTTAGAGAAAACCTGGAAAATGACGAAAATCTGTAGTCCAAGTCGAGTTGCCTCTGTCCTTAAGAACTTATTAGCCTCGCCTCGGTGCTCTACAGATTTTGTGGCTAACGTCCTCCCAGGATTACTTGAATTCCTCTTGTTGAAGGGGCACTCCTTAACAAGATCTTGAACTAGAACAATAGTGGAATCTCTCTCTTGATTCCAAAACAAAATGTTGTGACTCAAGACTTGTGAATTTCTGGATCTTCAAGAAAGAACATAAGTCTCCCTTATATAGGCATGAAATGGTGCCTTTGAGGGCACCATTTGATTTGGGGTGTAACCCTCCCAAGGGTTATACCCCTTCTTTAAACCCTTTGGAGTCTAAATGAGTGTTCTTTCAATTTTAGAGGACATGTCCCTATATGTTAATACCTTTCCCACAGAGCACTCCTCAAGAGACATGACCCTCCTCCATCCAAACTCTATATTTAGAGAATTTCCTTCTTTCCCTGCTTTGAATTATAAGAGAGCTTTACCTCTACTATCTATGCTCTTTTGCCATATCCCATATTGCCCCATCTTCGCTGTGCAAAAAGGTAAAGGTGAGGATCTGGATAATAATTCGTTTATTTCACATTAAACTTAATATGAATTTGGAAATATTAATTGATTTAATAAATGAATCAATTCGATTCCATTCGTTTTATTAACGAATCGAATACGAATTTCGATTCAATAATTTGTTTATTTGAAAAAATCAGAACAAATTAAATTCATTTAAGACTCGTTTAGTTATATTACTAATTTCCTCATAAAATTTTAAAACAAAAAATATTAAGCAACGATCTTATGTTAGTAATCATAAACCAAACCCTAAAATCAATAGGTATATTACTACTGTACTTTTAAAATTTTATAGTAAAAATATTAAATAACAATTATTTTTAGGGGTGGGCATTATCGGATTCGGATCGGATCGGACCGAATCCGAATCCGATCCGATCCGATCCGAAATGCCCACGGTTGTTTGATTCGATCGGATCGAATCATGTTATCGAACTCGATCCGATCCGATTATCGGATCGGATTGTTCGATCCGAATTCGAATCGGATCGAATCAGACCAATTAGATCCGAAATCATCGTATTTCGGATCGGATTGATCTGATCCGATCCGAATTCGGTGGGTTTGAGTCAAAAAAATCGAGCGGATCGGATCGGATTGGATAAAATCCGATCCGATCGAATTTTTTATTTATTTAATATGTAACGACGTCGTTTTGCATATTAAAAAAAAACAAATTCGATCGGATCGGATCGGATCGGATTAAATCCGATCCGATCCGAAATCCATCGAACCGGACCAACATGATTCGATCGGATTTGTTAATCGGATCGGATCGGATCCGATCAAATCGGATTGAATCGGATCGGATCCGATGCCCACCCCTAATTATTTTAGTAATCATTCTAAATGAAATGTAAACAATTCGAATTGATTCGTTTAATTTCATTTAAAGGAATCGAATACGAATATTCGTTTATTAAATGAATTGAATATAAATTTATCACATTTTGATTTGATTAATTTATTATTCAATATGAATTCAATTTGTTGATTTGTTTCACCACACTTGCAAAAGATGATCAACATTTGCAGCAGCTATTACACTCTTCAAATCAATTCAAGATCAAAGAATCATCAACTTGGAATGAATCACATGAACGTGATCAAAAGGCAAGATTCAAGAACACATTATTTAATTTATTTACTCCTTTAAGAATCATCAACTTGAAAAAATCACATATGTAAAAGCAGGGGCAGTTCTGAGATTTTGGGGTTATAACCCTAGATAAATTTATAAATTATGTAGTCCTTCATCAATAAAAGTGAGATATTTCTTTATTTTTGTTACAATGGGTATTATTATTATTATTATTATTATTATTATTATTATTATTATTATTTTAATTTGGGAACCCCAGCCGGCCACCTGTGTCGGTTGTCCCCATGACCCACTATAAGAAAATTCGAAATTGGCGATCGAATATTCAGTCGATAATCTAAAAAATTCGATCGATAATTACGATTATCAATCGAAACCGACCGATTTATTTTGGTTGGTATTTAGATCGTCGGTAATAAATTACCGATCAAAATAGGATTGGTCGGTAAAATTACTGACTGAATTACCGACCGAAACATATAATTCGGTCGGTAAAATATCTAATTTAGATTTTTTTTAATTTTTTAGAATTAATATTATTTTGGAGACTGAATTATATTCGATTCCTATTTATTAGGAATTACCGATCGAATAATCGATTGATAGTTGTTAGTGCCATAAAATGACACCAAATTAATCTTTAGCGCCGTATTTACTGACCGAATACCGACTGAAAATTCGGTCAGTAATACTTTGGTTAGAAATTTTTTTTATCTTTTTTAGTCGGTATTCAGTTGGTTAATATCAAAGTTTACTGATAAAAAATATTCAGTCGGTAATTTTGATCGGTAATTTCATATTTTCTTATAGTGACCACCACCGTGTAAAAGGGAAGTTAGATAAGTAGTATACAAGTGACACAATGGTAAACAGTTCATTATTAGCTAGATGGATGTCCTCCAAGATAAGGATTATGGGTAAAATGATAACCTCTTCTAGTAGAACAGCAACCGATGAATCTTTAGAAATAATACAAAAGCTTCAAAATCAGCTGAATGATAATATCATATGTTGACAGTTGTTTTTCATATCAATGGTAACTTGGGGAATTCAACCCCTCGAACAAACCTCTCAAAAAAGTGAATTTATCCGGTTAGTTGGGAACCAAAAAAAAACTTAGCAAGCAGACAAAAAATAATAGAGAAAACAATAGATTAACGTAGTTCGGTGGAGAGTGGCTCAAACCTACGTCCACGGGAGTAAATAGAGGAAATTTTATTACTTGCACGGGTCAAAACTCACATATTTTCTCTCTCTATCACTAAGCTCTTAGGTCTCTCTTTACAAGTGGTGAAATATCAAAGTTTCTAACCCTTGAATTTGTGGCTTCAACCCATTTATATAGGATTTCAAACTTACTATTCCACCAACTCATGACGTCAGCTCATGCCACCATGTCATCGTCGCTTATGCTAATTTTCCCCAACCACTCTGCAAACAGTAGCTCTGGTCTCTGACTCAACCACCATCTGATCAAAGACTCAAAACGGGGCAACACCCACTTCATACTAGATCAAATTTAATCAACACTTGGCAAATTCAACCGAACACTTCAATCACTTCCCTAAGGGACCCCACCGTGAGCACGAACATTGACGTACGAGTCCATCAAAACATAAATCTGACCTCAAGCTCATATACTTGGTGGATTCTGAATCTTTCGAAAAGGTAGTACTAAGAATCTTTTGCTCACCCATCTTCAACACCTTCCGAATTGACTTGGATCAGACAAGGCAATGGGGGAGAAACTCTAAACCCGTGCCGACGAGAGCAACAAAGCCTTATTGGGATGTACCCAATCTTGAGTCGTTGTAACCACTTAGCCACAATGGAATGTTTACTTATTGTGTCATTCAAACAAGGCCATGTGGTATAAACTCCGACCTCATGCTTATGAAAATAAATAGGCCTTAGTGGGATGTACCCAAATTCGAGTCGCTGTAATCACTTAGCTAGAAGAGAATGTTCCCTCCTTATGCCATTCAAACAAGGGCATGAGGGAGACACACTGACCCCATTCATATGAACAGAATTAGGCCTCGATGGGACATACCTGACCCCGAGCCACTGTAATCACTTAGCCGCAAGAGACTGTTCCCTCCGTGTGCCATTCAAACAAATATGGGGGGAGAAACTTCGATCACATACCTATGAACACAATTAGGCCTCGGTGGGAAGTATTTGACCCTGGGCCATTATAGTCTTTACCAAGACTGGCTAGGCGGGGAGATTTTTAACCTACGACCATCTCCATGGACATTGGTGATGGTTTCCCACACCGAGTTGTCTAGCAAAACAAAAACAAAAGACAATCATAATAGAGGTGTCATATCACACACTCTGCGCCGAGCCAAAAATATCGAGGGAACTAAAGTAGCGTCATGCCTCATATTACACAAAATAATAATTTTGAACCTTACAGTCCAATATCTCGACGAACCGAGTCATAGATCGAGGGGACGACTAACTCCATGAAATGTTTCCCCATGCTAGGCATGCCTCGAGTCTGCTAACGCCACAAAGGCCCTCTAGCATTCCTCGTGCTATGCTCATACAGATCCGAAATGGGATGGCCAGTGCCATATGAGGCATTTTCTTTCCCCGTGCTAGGCACATCCCGAGGCTGCAAATGTCACGCAGGCCCATGGGCTTTCCCCATGCTATATACCTTCAACACTAGATGGCGAACGCCATAGGGGAATTATCTCTCCCATATGATGCGAACCCGATGGCACCATGATACCTCAACTATCATCAATCCTTGCGTGTTACGGTTACCTGGGGCTGCCAAATGCCATGCTGGCCCTCCCACCAAATGTGCTATGGTTACCTCGAGGTGTCGAACGCCACACAAGCCTTCACACTATATCCCTCAAAGGTGCAAGTCATTGGGTAATAATGCTCTGGCCCAGAGGTTTGATAATGACACCAATGATTGACATGCCACGGGGGGTCGTGCCTTTCCCACCTGTCTGCAACTCTTGATGCATCCTAATGATGAATATTTCACGAGAATATTGAACACATCTTTCCCATCTAAATAACAAACAAGAGTAGATGAACATATTTTTATTTAAAAAAAGAAAGCCTTATTTATATTCTTAGGATTTACTGTCATTCTTACAACTCTTTGAGGGTCATTCTTAGATAGACTCTATTGAAAATATATCTTCAGTATATCAGCGTTCCAAGGCTTAGGTACCCGACCAAATGACTTCAACAACTCTGTAAGGTCCTTCACATTTGGCTCCCAATGAGACCTCATCGGGCCTTCTTGTGTTCAGGGTCACCCGTCTCAGGACCAAGTCTCTAGGGTGAAAGGCTCGCACCCGGACCCTCTTGTTATAGAAGTGTGCAATTCTTTGCTGATATGCTGCCATCTTGAGTGCCTACTTCTCTCTTTTTTCTTTTATCAGGTCAATGCGGTGTTTGATGAGTTCTTCATTCTATCCTTCCTCAAAGTACTGTACTCGATGGGTCGGCATCCCAATCTCTACTGGGATGACAGCTTCACATCCCTAAGCCAAGAAAAAAAGGCTTTCTCCCGTGGAGTCCTTGTAGGACGTCCGATGTGCCCATAATACCCCTGGAAGCTCCTCAACCCACAGACCTTTACATGACCCGAGCCTTGCCTTTAGATTATTATTTATGGTCTTGTTCGCTGCATCTACTTGCCTGTTTGAATTTGGGTGAACTGGTGAAGCAAATCTCAAAGCAATCATGAGATCCTCACAGATTTTGCCCGTGCTATCGAATTGCTTTATATTGTATGTGGTGATAGCCTTGGGAATCCCGAAGCGACATATAATAATCTTTTTGATAAACTTTGGGACTTTCTTCTCAGTTATTGTGGACAGCGGCTCAGCCTCTACCCACTTGGTGAAATAACCAATTTCCACAATCGTAAATTTTGCCTAACCTTGACCCGTAGGCATAAGCACAATAATATCAAGCTCCTACTGTGCGAATGGCCGAGGACTTGACAAAATGGTTAGCTTATTGGGTGGCTAGTGAGGTACATTGGCATTCCTCTGACACCCGTCACATGCTCGGGCAACCTTGATCCTGTCCTGATGCATTGCTCGCTAGAAAAAACCTTGTCTGAGCGCCTTATTAGCGATTGACTTACCACCAGAGTGCCTTCCACATATTCCTTCGTGGATTTCTCTGACCATATAGTTCGCCTCTTCAAGCCTTAGACAACTATGATACGGAATAGTGTAGCCCATTCGGTACAAAACCTCATCTATCAGGCAAAATTGCGCACTTCGGAATTTTAGTTTCCTTGCCTTTTTCTTGTCATTTGGTAAGTCCTCCGCCTCCAGGTATCTCTTGACCCGGTCTATCTAGGTTGGCCTATCCTCAAATTCTAACTCCATAACGCTTAGCACCCCTACACTTTTCGGTTCCAAAATTTCCAAGGGAATGACCTGAGGAATTTTTTATTTGATAGACGATGCAACTTGAGCCAATGAATATTTATGCCGATTGTTCTCTCATCCGATCTGCTTGAGTGTCACGTTCCTCATTCCTCAAGTGAGCTTTTTCACCTCCGCGAGGTAAGCAATCATGTTAGGTTCCTTCGCTTAGAACTCGTCATTCAGCTGCTGAACAACCAACTGTGAGTCATTTTTCACCATCACATCCTTAACCCCGACCGCCTCAAAAAGTCCTAGCCCGGTCATGATTCCTTCGTATTCTACATCATTGCTGGTTGCTTTAAAGGAAAATCTTAGTACATAGCTTAATTTATCACCTCTATCGCTTCTGAGAATTATCCCGAGCGCCACACCCTTGTGAGCTGACCGACCCATCAATAAATAGTTCCGACTTTTCCTCCCCGACTATAATAAATTGGGGTCCAATGAATTCTGCTATAAATTCTGCTAGAGCTTGCCTTTTGATTGACACCCGGGGCAGGTAGGACATATGTTATTTGCTAAGCTCCATGGACCAGTTGTCAAGACAACCCGAGGTCTCAGGCTTATGTAATATCTGCCTAAGTGGGTGGTCGGTATATACCCTGATGAGGTAAGCTTGGAAGTTGAGACGAAACTTCCTCGCTGCTATGACCAAGGACAAAGCCACCAGCTCGTGGACTGAGTATCAAGTTTATGTATCTAGCAAGGCCTTACTAGTGTAATACACCGACCTTTGGATTTTTTTCTACTTCTTGCACTAACATTGAGCTCACAGTATATTCAGAAACAACTAAGTATTGAAATAACATATCACCCGAGATTGGCTTAGCCAGAAGTGGGGTTCCGAATCAAGTATTCTTTAAGCTTTTGGAAGGCATTCTTATACTCGCTCGTCCAACTGACCTCATTCTTTTCCTTCTTGATCAGTTGGAAAAAGATATAACACTTATCGGTAGCTTTGATGATGAACCGGTTGAGTGCCGCCACCCGACCAAATAGGCTATGTACCTTCTTCACCATCCTAGGTGGTTTCAGATTTAGCACTGCTCTAATTTTCTGAGGATTTTCCTCGATGCCTCTTGCACTGACCATATACCCCTAGATTTTTGTTGATGACACCCAAAATGCGTATTTGCTCGGGTTCAACCTCATGTTGCACTTCCTTAAAAGTTCAAATGTTCCTCTGAGGACACCTAGATGGTCATCGGGCTTTACAGTCATCGTGATCATGTCGTTGACATAGACCTGCATTGTCTTACTGGTGAGTAGCTTGAAGACCTTGACCAACCACTGATATATAGCCTCGATATTCTTCAGTCCAAAGGGCATTACTTTGTAATAATACAGCCCTTGGTCGGTGATGAAATATATTTTCTCCTCATCCTCATGATACATTCTGACATGATTATACCCTGAAAAGGCATCCATAAAACTGAACAGCCTGTGACAGGCTGTTGAATTTCACCAACTGATCTACCTTCTAATGTGGGAAGCTATATTTCGAGTAGACTTTGTTCAGATCGGAGAAATCTACACACATTTTCCATTTTCCACTTTATCAATCGGAAACTTCCTCGTGTTGAGCTCGGTCAACGGGCCTTTGTCCTGAATCTCTCGGGCTATCTGTACCAAAGGTCTATTGAATATAGTGTATGTTGTGCCCTCTATAACATGTGCGACCTTTAATTGGGGCCTCCTCTCCTGTTCCGGGGTGCTCTAGGTGATTGGCCTAAACTCTCGTGCCTCGGGCCCCACCATCTCCAACCATTGCCAAGATCTCTAAGATTCTTCTGCCTCGGTTCTTTTTTCACCCCATCAGTACCTCATCAGGCTACCTTCTCCTACTCTTCCAGTAGCACAAACCTCATTACCTTCTCTAAGACAACAACATAGTATGACACCTCTTGGTTCTTAAGGTGGAACCATAACCTTCCTATCTTTATGGTTCATTTAAGGCTCTCAAGTGCCTCCAGGGACTCATAAGCCCTAAACACCAACACCAGGATATGGTATCTGTCAATGAAGCTCTTCAACGGCTCATCGCCTTGCTATTTCATTGTTCCCAATAACCCAATAATTTTTCTCGACCCGCACGCTCCCTTAAAACTGCGCACAAATGACTTTCTCAACTGTGAGAAACTTCTGATACTTCCCGAAGTCAGGTTCTTGAACCATAGGCTGGTTGACCCCCCAAAGGTTAGTAGAGACACCTTATAGATCGTCTCTCCTACCATACCCTGAATCTCCATTAGTAAATCAAACTTTTCCACATGGGATTTGTGGTCCGTATTGCCCTTATAGGCATCCATCGTGGGCATAGTGAACTTCTTTGGAAACTTCGTCCACAACACCTCCTTCGTAAGTAAGGATGATGACTTCGTATCCTGGTAGGCCCGAGCTTCACCTTTTGTGCTTTCCTCTCATTTTTTTCATCTCCCTCCGGAAACAATCCTTCATTTGGTTTTTGGAGATATCATGCTCTCGACCGAGGGCTTCTACGCTCCTCCCTTTCTGAGCATGGTGTTTCCCATGACTGGGAGAGCCATGACCCCTCTCTGGATATCGTTCTAATTCACTTTCCCCAACACACATGCTGATATTGGATGATTCTAGGTCTCGTATGTGGTCTTCTTCTTCCAATGGCTCCTCCATAGGTGCGACGCTAGCCACAACTACATACCTCACTCTTTGAGCATTTCTCTTCCCAGTTTTTCGATCTCCGTCCGCTCAGGGAAACTCTATTCCCACTTGCTATCTCCTATTTCCTTCTGTTGGGACCCGCTTGCCCCTACTCTCCTGATTTCTTTTCCAACTTCTCAATTTTTTCCATTATAGCCTTCCTGAAGGCTTGAGTCGTCTCTCTCTGTTTTCGAGCATTCTCCATTTTCTGCCGTAGGATTTCTTCCATCTTTTCTATCCATTCCATTGTTGAAGTGTCCGAAGCCCTGTGGTTTCCATCCATTGTCATCGTCTTAGTGTGTCTACTATTTTTTGTACTATTCCCCGTAGACGGCACAAACTATTGATGGCTGTTTTTCATTCTAAGGGTGACTTGGGAATTCAACCCCTCGAACAAATATCCCCTAAATAGTGAATTTTTTTGGTTAGGTTGGAACCAAAGCAAAATTAGCAAGAAGATAGAAAATCACAGAGACAACAAGAGATTAACGTGGTTCGGCGGAGAGTTGCTCAAATCTATGTCCACGAGAGTAAATTAGGGTAATTTTATTACTTGCTCTGGCCAAAACTGACATATTTCCTCTCTCTATCACTAAGTTTTAGGTCTCTCTTTACAAGTGGTGAAATATCAAAATTTCTAACCCTTGAATATGTGGCTTCAACCCCTTTATATAGGCATTCAATCTTACTATTCCACCAACCAATGACGTCAGCTCATGTCACCCTATCGTCGTCGCCCATGCTCCTTTTCTCAAACCACTCTACAAACAGTAGCTCTGGTCACTGACTCAACCACCCTCTATCAGTAGAAGCCCATCATTCCAACCTTTTATCTATTGCTACACGTTTTGCCAATGTGACAGCCTGTAACTCAACCACTCATGCACTATTCCGTCTTTCAGAGTCTTTTCCCAAGGAAATTCGTTGAATTACTCTCGTCACATTAGTCTTCTAGAAGCCCAAACTCTCATATAGGGCATACGTCATATACCTGTGGGTACAAGATACTGAGACTTCTACCTCGGTCCCCGAGTCGGCGTGCCTAGGTGGATGGTTCTGGGTCAACTATTTCTTATTTCTTTACCAGATCGGGTTGGTAGCCACGGACCTCGGGTTGTCTTCCACGTATGCTCAATTGCTTCCAAATCTGATACATTTTCTTTAGGTCAACTCGATAGCCCAACCTAACTTTGTCAGTTGGTTATCCCTCTGGTGTTCCTCTGTAATTCGGGCTCTGGCCCCTTTGTCTGACCTCTCAACCCCTCAAGGACCTTGGGCCTCCATCATCTTGCTAGTGCAAACCCCATTCTACCCCTCCCCAAGCTTCAAACTTCATCGGGGTTAAGAACCACCATTAACATATGTATCAATTCTTTTACCAACAATAACAACCACCACCATACACTACTAAAAACAAAAAACTGTTGAAATAAAGACGAAAAATAATTATAAAAATAAAATAAAAATTAACTTGTTACGAAATAGGTTGAGATACGTCTCATGAGTGAAATTCCTTACACAACTATCTCACACCGATTTCACCCGATTAGTCAAGTTAAAAACGCAAAAACACAAAATATATATTTTTTATTTTTTTATTAATTATTTTAATTTTTTTGAATTTTTTTTTGACAATTTTTTACAAAAAATCAAATAAAAAATAACACAATAAAAATAAGATACTAGTCAACTATTCCCCTCCCACAAACCTAAATGAGACATTGTCCCCAATGTCTTAAAAAGTAGAACAAAATTTTAGAAAACAGTACCTGGTTAGCTGTAATTCTACATCTAAAATGAAAATTAAAGGTTAAAATCCAGATTTATTCGACGCTTCTTACCACGATCATTATCATGCCAGCTTATCTTGGAAAGGATAGGGTCAATTTGTGGTTCAAAAGCTAAGATTTGGTCAATTAAATCTTGAGACGAACCAATTTCTCTGGGCATCATCAAGAAATACACAAAGAAAATCATAAAATCCATCAGCGTTGAACAGTCCAATCGTTTTCTGGTGTATGTTCAAGTTTACCCAAGATAAAACTGTAAAAATTTCCTCCATCGTGCCCAAGCCACCAGGAAAAGCAATAAAAGCATCAGCACGGTTAATCATTTCTACTAGTTGACCGGCGTAAACACACACGTATAACGCAAACGCACGTATCGTTCAAGTAGTATAAAAATATCGATCCCACGAGGACTTAATTCCTACTGTTGTTATTAATTATTGAATCTATTTATTTACATGTATCTAATTATAGGGAGAAATGAATTGATTGCTTTAGGTTGGTTGAATGTGGTTTTGCAAAATAAAATAAAAACAGACTCAAAGGAAAATACTAAGGAAAATAAAAGAAAAGAAAAGACTCAAGGATCTAGGGTTTTGACTCCACACAATATTATCCTAAAGATGAATTGACTCTCTTATTTATATGTAATAAATTAATTTGCTAACCTGGAACACGAAATTATGCAAAAGCCTCTTCCGATGGTCAGACGTAAATACCCAGTGTAACCCAATTGAACCATATGCAAATATCCATTACCTGGATTCATTAAGACCAAGTTCCAATTATGGCTACCCCCGCCCGACAGGTATATTCCTATCCTGTAAGGAAATCTATTAAAAGGTTATCTATCCTCAAGGAAGATCGTGGGCTATTGAATCTAAGGCTGAAACCTAAAATCCCTATGTCTAGTTCATTTTAAGTTTACCACATCAATCTCATTGGTGATCAGACAACAAGAAGCATTAAGCTTAAGACTCAATAAACAAACTAAAGAATTACCCATAAAAAGAAAATCAATTATTAAGTGTGGATATTGAGTTTCATCACTTCCCTAGAATAAAATAAAATGCTGGGATTAGAGGATCCACAATTAATATTTCTTATCTAGGAATCTCACTTATTATAATATATAAATTATTGTATATTCTGCTTTCTCAGGAATTAATAATATTAAACATTTAAAACCAGCCATATAGGCGGTAATCCATTTAGTCCAATTACACCAGCCATATAGGCGGTAATTATCTGTCACATAAAGACCAGCCATATAGGCGGTAAGGTAATTTATATTTAAACCAGCCATATAGGCGGTAATAAAGTCTGACATTAATTAATCCGGTTAAATTATAATTTAAATATTATAATTAAGTGAGATTTACCTAAATAATTATATTAAAGGTTTCACATTTTACCCCAGCGGTAAATTAACTACAAAACATAAAGTAAATAAATAAAAAGCAGTAATAAAAACTAAAAATAAAAATACATAATTTTATTATTACAAAACTAGATGCTTCCTATGAAATCAGGTAAAAATCCCAAGGAAAGCACACCAAATAAAGTGAAGAGGAGCTGAATTTATAGGCAGTTTCGGCTTCTGGCGTCGCGACGCTGAAATGCTTGGCGTCGCGACGCCAGCACGCGTTTTCAGTCAACGCGGCTTTTGACCACGCGCATTGTCGGCAGAATCTGGTGATGACACGTGTCACGTGGTAAAGTTGGTGCAATGAGAAGACGACACGTGGCACACGGTGATTGGCTGAGCTTTCGGTCCAATGATCATCTGACACGTGGCACGCGTTTAGGATTGGTCCAATGAGAGATTAACACGTGGCAGCATGTGATTCGCCGGTGATTCGGTCCAATGACAACTCGACACGTGGCACGCGCTTACTTTGGTCCAATGAGATTTCGACACGTGACAGACGGCGCATTTTAGCTGATCTTCTGTGATGATGACACGTGGCACGGCGCACGTTAGTAAGGTCGGCGCACGTTAGCAAGTCCAATTTCTCAGATTCTGACACGTGTCACTCGGCGCACGTTAGCATGTCCGGCGCACGTTAGACGTCGCGACGCGTAGGGTCCTGGCGTCGCGACACGGCCAAATTACTGAATTGCCCTTTTGTCATTTTTTTCTCTATTTTGGCCCCAAATTGCTTCCAATGCTTTCCCAACTTTATTTATCTGCAAAATAACACAAAACACATCAAAACGTTCACAAAAATCAAGAAACTATACAAAATATTAGGTTAAATGAGTGGGAAATAATGATAGATTTACCACTCATCACACCCCCAAACCTAACATTTTGCTAGTCCTCGAGCAAAACATAAAATAAAATAACATAATAAAATTTAACTAAGCCACTTTCGTAGGGATCACGGTTGCATTTAGCGTATGCAAAAAGCCTTTAAACCCCTAGGTGTCCCTAGTGGTTGTAGTCTCGTGAGGGTTTACAGCAATGATACCCACAAACATTTTACAAAAGTAAAAAGGTAGTAAAACTAATGCACACAAAAGCAAAAAGACAAGCGAAAAGAGAATAAAGAAGTTAGTGACTAATCAGGTGAAATTTCTACTCAAAGTTACTAGTTGTTTTGTTTCTTTCTAAATTACCGAATAAGTAAATTCTCCGATTATTTTTACCATTCTTCATATACACAACCAACAAAATATTAATCAACTCATTTTTGCCCACAACAGTCATAAGTGCTGTTGATAAGAGAGTAATATTTTTGTCCTAAAGTTCTATCAGATTTTACACCTTTTTGTAGCAATGAAATAATTTTTCTGATTTTTCTGATTTTTTCTTTGATTTTTCACTATTTTTTATTTATATACAAAATCTTCCATCTATGTAACGAGTGTTGGGTCGGTGGCTCCCAAATCAGTTGGCTTTAGGGCACCAGGTGTTAAGACACCCCTACGGACTTAATTACTCAGACTTCAGATATATATATTTTTGCAGCATCTTCGATCCATGTAACGAGCTTTGGGCCAGTGACTCCCAAACCAGTTGGCTTTAGGGCACTAGGTGTTAAAACACCCTTACAGACTTAATAACTCGGATCTCAGTTTTTTTTTTTACTCCATCACTTTTTGAGATGCTTCCTCCAATTAAACTAGAGCACTGAATATTACAAACTTTTCAATTACAGCTCATGTCTGTATGTTACTATGCATGTTGATAATACCTGCCAACTGAGCATATGAAGGTCCATTTTAGTCAGTGTTAAGGAGAATTTACAAATGAAATAATTTAAAATGAAATAAACAAAAATTAACTTGTTCCGAAATAAATTTGAGATACGTCTCAGGAGTGGAAACTCCTTACTCGGCTATCTTTTACCAATTTCACTTTTTTTAGTCAAAACACAAAAACGCAAAATATTTTTGTAATTTTTTGAAAATTTTTCAATTTTTTTTTGTATTTTTCGAAAAATTTTGGACTAAAAATAAAAAAAAACATACAAATTAAAAACAAGGTACTAATCAACTAATTCCCTCCCCCAAACCTAAAGGAGACATTGTCCCCAATGTTTTAAAAAGTAAAGGAAGAGTTTAGAGGATAGTACCTGGTTAGCAAAAATACTACGAAAAATTATCGATTAAGATTTATTTCCAATTTACGCTTCTTACCACGATCGCTATCTGACCAGTTCAACGTGGAAAGAATGGGGTCGATTTTTGGTTCAAAGGCTAAGATTTGGTCAATTAATTCTTCGGCCTTTGTCGCTGTCAGGAAGATATCATGCACTGATTTCGTGACGAACTCATGTCTCTTGGCTTCCGCAAGAAATACAAATAGAAAATCGAAGAAATGCTCAATGTTAAGTAACCCAATGGGCTTCCGATGAATATTTAAGTGCGCCCATGATGCTACAGTAAATATTTCCTCAAACGTCCCAAGCCCCCTGGTAACGCAATAAACGCATCCGCAGTATTGATCATTTCATGAATTTGTTCAGGCATTCCAGATACGATGCGTTCATCTCCATTTGTTTGTCCGATTAAGTGTTCGTCCGCCAAAGGTTTTGGAATGATTCCCAAAACATGACCGCCACCATCCTGAACGGCTTTTGAAATACTTCCCATCATTCCAAGATTGCCACCGCCATATACTAGGTGCATATTTTTCTCTGCTATGACTCGCCCCAATTCTTTTGCAGCCTCAATGAATTCTGGTTTATTACCAGAATTGGATCCACAGAAAACACAAATTCGCTTGATTCGCTGCTGTGAAGTTGCTTCCATTTTCTCTCTCTTATTTGGATGTATATCTGGATGTGTCGAAGAGAGAAATGACGAGCTGAATTTATAGATCCTGAAAAGGGTGAGTAATAATTGCACTAGTATCTGCTAAATGACAATTATTAGAAGAACGTTAAAATAAATCGTGAAAAGTCAAAAAGTATAGATCTTGTCGGTGAAAATAAAAGAAAAGTACAAAAGAAAAGTAAATCAAAGTAATAATTAAGGCAACAGAATTGTGTACTCAATACTCCACTTGCTTGGTATAAATTCATTAGGATGCGTCTCAAGAATTCATTCCTTACTCGGCCATCTCTAATGAATTAGTTTTCCTCTTTGATTGCCAAACACCATTCCTTCTGTCTTAAAATGCTTCGTTTATGCTTTTACCTGAAATACTAACACACAAAATTAAAAAGTTCACACAAAATGTATACACAAAATATGAAAACATAAATTACAACAAATTGCATGGGTTGCCTCTCTGCTAGCGCTAAATTTTTCGTCTTAGCCAGACGTGACTGAAATTCATCTGTTAAGGAGGTTTCAATGTCGTTTTGGATGTCCGATTAAAGACAATCCCGTGAGCGTTGCTTTTGAATGGTCTCTTCCAACGGTAAAGTGGCAAAAAGAGTTTTGTCTCATTCAGTGCTCGTGCCACCTTTTTGCTCCTTGTTGTCCAGTGGTTCCTGCAAAGAAAGAAAGAAAATCAGGAGGTCTTGTATGGTGCTTAACTTGGAATGGGAGTTCCATTCTGTCAAGCTTTTGGGCGATATCTTTGATTTGTACTCCCAAAAACAACGATGTTTCTCCTGAATGCTCTGGATCTTTATTAAGGTCAGACATTTGCTCCTTCATTTGCTCTGCTTCTTGTTCCACCTTTTCTTCACAGATGTATTTGAAAATTTCTGCATTCAGCTCTTTATTTGTCATCTGTGAAATGCATGCTGCAAAATTATCAACCTGAGGATGTAAGGAAATGTCAGATTTTAGGTCTTCATCCTCTGATCTGGGTGAAATGATTGGCTCAGGTATATCTTCTTCAAACATTTGTGCAATGGAATCTCCAAGATCTTCATTTTAAGGATTAAAAGTTTGATCCTCCATTGTTGGTGCAGTTGGTACAAATAAATCAGCTTCTTCCTCGTCAGAATCTGAATAATAAAAGTCAAATAGAGACTTTGCTGGTTTGGGCTCCTGAACTGATACCTCTGGTTGTTGGTACTGCTCAGCCTCCTCCTCTGTTAAGGTGTCATTGTGGATCTCTGGGTACTCGAAGGCTTTGTCAGTTTCATCTGATAATTCTTCTTGAGGTAACTGTCTCGTTTGATCTGTCAGTCTCTGAATGAATTCTGATTGTCTCTGAATACTTTCAAATTGATTCTGGCATGTTTCAAGCATTGTATCCAACTTTTCGTCTTGTTTCTTGACCCAATCTTTAAGCATATCAATCATCTGATCTTCATCTGATGGTTCTGATTGTTGATGGAAATCATAGGTGGATGGTGGATAAGATGGAAAATGTGATGGTTCTTCGTACCTTGAATGATTCTGATAATTCTGCCACTCTGAAAAGTATATGCATTGATCGCTCGGGTGGTTACCATCACAAATCACACATCTCCCCATTTCGTTCTGATGAGCAAATGTAATAGTGCTTGGATCTGGCATCCAGTGATAATCATTGGGCTGCACAACAGGCCTCAGAAAACCAGACTGTTGCTCCCAGATGTGGGGTGTATCTTCTTGTAAGGTTCGTGATCTTTCAATTTCCCAGTAGTGTTCCATTTTTCAACCACCTGGAATAAAAGAAATAAATAAAAATTACAGATAAAAATAAAGAAAATTAGATACAAGTAAATTGGATAGCTTCAAAATTAATAACTCAAGAAAAATAAGTCCCCGGCAACGGCGCCAACAACTTGACCGGCGTAAACACACACGTATAACGCAAGCGCACGTATCGTTCAAGTAGAATAAAAATATCGATCCCACGAGGACTTAATTCCTACTGTTGTTATTAATTATTGAATCTATTTATTTACATGTATCTAATTATAGGGAGAAATGAATTGATTGCTTTAGGTTGGTTGAATGTGGTTTTGCAAAATAAAATAAAAACAGACTCAAAAGAAAATACTAAGGAAAATAAAAGAAAAGAAAAGACTCAAGGATCTAGGGTTTTGACTCCACACAATATTATCCTAAAGATGAATTGAATCTCTTATTTATATGTAATAAATTAATTTGCTAACCTGGAACACGAAATTATGCAAAAGCCTCTTCCGATGGTCAGACGCAAATACCCAGTGTAACCCAATTGAACCATATTCCTATGTCAACGACATTACCTGGATTCATTAAGACCAAGTTCCAATTATGGCTACCCCCGCCCGACATAACCTAAAATCCCTATGTCTAGTTCATTTTAAGTTTACCACATCAATCTCATTGGTGATCAGACAACAAGAAGCATTAAGCTTAAGACTCAATAAACAAACTAAAGAATTACCCATAAAAAGAAAATCAATTATAAGTGTGGATATTGAGTTTCATCACTTCCCTAGAATAAAATAAAATGCTGGGGTTAGAGGATCCACAATTAATATTTCTTATCTAGGAATCTCACTTATTATAATATATAAATTATTGTATATTCTGCTTTCTCAGGAATTAATAATATTAAACATTTAAAACCAGCCATATAGGCGGTAATCCATTTAGTCCAATTACACCAGCCATATAGGCGGTAATTATCTGTCACATAAAGACCAGCCATATAGGCGGTAAGGTAATTTATATTTAAACCAGCCATATAGGCGGTAATAAAGTCTGACATTAATTAATCCGGTTAAATTATAATTTAAATATTATAATTAAGTGAGATTTACCTAAATAATTATATTAAAGGTTTCACCTTTTACCCCAACTGTAAATTAACTACAAAACATAAAGTAAATAAATAAAAAGTAGTAATAAAAACTAAAAAAAAAAATACATAATTTTATTATTACAAGACTAGATGCTTCATATGAAATCAGGGAAAAAATCCCAAGGAAAGCACACCAAATAAAGTGAAGAGGAGCTGAATTTATATGCAGTTTCGGCTTCTGGCGTCGCGACGCTGAAGTGCTTTGCGTCGCGACGCCAGCACGCTTTTTCAGTCAACGCGGCTTTTGACCACGCGCATTGTCGGCAGAATCTGGTGATGACACGTGTCACCCGGTAAAGTTGGTGCAATGAGAAGATGACACATGGCACACAGTAATTGGCTGAGCTTTCGGTCCAATGATCATCTGACACGTGGCACGCGTTTAGGATTGGTCCAATGAGAGATTAACACGTGGCAGCATGTGATTCACCGGTGATTCGGTCTAATGACAACTCGACACGTGGCACGAGCTTGCTTTGGTCCAATGAGATTTCGACACGTGGCAGACGGCGCATTTTAGCTGATCTTATGTGATGATGACACGTGGCACGGCGCACGTTAGCAAGGTCGGCGCACGTTAGCAAGTCCATTTTCTCAGATTCTGACACGTGTCCCTCGGAGCACGTTAGCATGTCCGGTGCATGTTAGGTGTCACGACACGTAGGGTCCTGGCGTCGCGACATGGCTAAATTACCGAATTGCCCTTTTGTCATTTTTTCTCTATTTTGGCCCCAAATTGCTTCCAATGCTTTCCCAACTTTATTTATCTGCAAAATAACACAAAACACATCAAAACGTTCACAAAACTCAAGAAACTATACAAAATATTAGGTTAAATGAGTGGGAAATAATGATAGATTTACCACTCATCACTAGTCGATCATACATATCTGGCACGATCAGTTCCTCTCTGTTTGATGGTCCTATAAGATTCACCTCCGCCAAAGGTTTTTGGATGATTCCCAGAACTTGACTACCACATTCCTGTACAGCTCTTGAAACGATCCCCATTAGTCCAAGATTGCCACCGCCATATACTAAGTGCATATTCATTTCCGCTATGACTCAACCCAATTCCTGTGCTGCTTCAACGTATTATGGCTTAGAACCAACACTAGTACCGCAAAACACACAAATATTTACAACTCGTCTTTTTGAAGTAGCTTCCATTTTTGTATTTCTCTCTCAAATCTGGATGCATTCAAGAGTGCAATGATGAGTTGAATTTATAAAACCTGAAAAAGGGTGAGTAAAAATAGCACTAGTACCTGCGAAATGACAATTATTAGTTAAACAGTGAAATATATCGTGAAAGTCAAAAAGTCTGGATCATGTCGGAGAAAATAAAAGAAAATGACAAAACAAAACACAATTATTAGATATAAACAAAGAGAAAATAATATTTACATGAAAGTAACGGCTTGATTGACGTTTATGCGTCAGAGACAAGCTTCACATCCAATTTTCTTATAAATTGGCAAACAGTGTCTTTTAAAGTCAGATTCCCGAGACTGAATTGTTGTCTTTCTTTACGAAATTGTGTATATAACATGTGAATTGCATGATGCACATATCCACTGGAATGTGTCTCAAGAGTCTTAGATATGTCATTTAAAGACTCCTTACTCAAGCCATCCCTAATGAATTTAATTTTATCTTCACGGTTATAGACACCATTCCTAAAGAACGAAAACGAGTATTACATGTCATACGAGCACATTTATAGCAAACACACATTCTTTTAGCATAGGTGTTTCTTCCTAAACCAGGCAGATATGAAATAAATGAGTCAGAATACTCACTGATGAGTGGTAAATGTATCACTATTTCCCACTCATTTGACCTGATATTTTGTATAGTTTCTTGAGTTTTGTGAATATTTTGATGTGTTTTGTGTTATTTTGTAGATAAATAAGGTTTCGGGACTATCTGGAGATGATTCGGGGCAAAATAGTGAAAAACGGATAAAAGGGTAAAACTATCATTTGCGCGTCGCAACACGCAACCTGCGTCGCGACCTCTAACGTGCGTCGAAGTCTGCTAATGTGCACTGGGACACGTGTCACAATCAGAGAAGATTTTCTAAAATGCGCCTTGCTAACGTGTGCCATGCTAATGTGCGCTGAAGTCTGCTAACGTGCGTATGCTACGTGTCAACATCTCAACAAATCATGCTAACATGCGCCGGACATGTGTCATCATCACATGCTGCTGACAATCATCATCGTCAGCATAATAATTCAATGGTCGCCATGTCAGCATAATTATTGAGTTAATCATTCAGCCCCTGACACGTGTCACCATCTCAGCAAAAGGCAAGCCACGCGTCGAAGATCAACGCGCATCGTGATGCACAATTCATTCTACGTCGCGACGCGAGGGCCAACTTTTGCCTATAAATAGAAGGCCGAATTTCAGATTTGAATTCATGCTTTCTTCTATGTAATTCCTTAAGAATACTAAGAAGATTGTATCTTGTTTGTTTATTTACAGCTTTTAGTAATTAATTTCCGCATTTTTACTTTATTTTCTTTACTTTTCAAGTCTTTACTTTCTGCAATTTACTTTTACGTACAATACTTTCCTTTCTTTACTTTTCAGTTTTTACTTTTCAGAAATGAGGAGGTAACTCCCCCTGCTGGGGTAAAAGGTAAAGCTTTTATTACTAATATTTAGATTAATCTCCCTTAATTATAATATATAAACTATTTAAAACCTGACTTAATGAGGATACCGCCTTATGGTCGGTTGGACTTAATTTATAAATTGGTTTTAACCTGACTAAGCTTGGATACCGCCTATATGGCAGTTGGTAATTAATTATAAATTTGACTTAATCAGGTTACCGCCTATATGACATGTTGGTAATATCACGCAAAGTTTATATATTATAATAAGGGAGATATATAAAATAGTAGTGATAAAAGTGGATCCTTTTATTCTAGCATTTTCTTTTATTGTATTTTTACATTTTTAATTTCCAGTATTTACTTTTTAGTATTTACTTTTCCGCATTTACTTTTCAACATTTACTTTATGTCTTTTATTTTATTTAAGCTTTTACTAGCCTTAGATGTGTGTCGTAACTAAGCCCATTATCTGGGGTTGTGATGAATTCCAATATCACCGGTTTATGAGATGTTAATTTACAGTTTGGGTAATAAAAATGTTTATTTATTGAGTCTTAAGCTTAATGCTTCTTGTTAACTGGCCATTAATAAGATTGATTTGGTAAACTTCAAATGAACTTGGAAAAGAGATTTTAGGTTTAAACCCTAAACTCAATAGCCCACGATCTTCCTTGAGGATAGATAACCCTTTAATAGATTTCCTTACATGATAGGAATATACATGTCGGGCAGGGGTAGCCATAATTGGAACTTAATCTTAATGAATTCAGGTAACTTGGTTGATATAGGAATATGATTAATTAAGTTACACTGGTATTTGTATCTGATCATCGGAAGAGGCTTTTGCATATTTTGTGTTCCAGGTTAATAAACCGATATATTACACAAACGTAAAATAACCACTTCATCTTTAAAAATATTTTGGAAGGATTCTTAACCCTGGATAGTTTCTAAATAATGATTTTTCTCAAACTACTTTCACGCTGTTTTATTTAATTGTTTTAATTTTAAAGTCACCACCCAATCAAATAATCAATCCATTAGATACTTGTAAAAATTTGGCTTCTTAAATTAATAGATTAGGTATTAAGTCCTCGTGGGATCGATACTTTTTATACTACTTGAACGATACGTGCGCTTGCGTTATATGCGTGTGATTACACACCGGTCAAGTTTTTGGCGCCGTTGCCGGGGACTTATTTATCTTTTACTATTAATTTTGAGGTTAGATACTTTTACCTGTATCTAATTTCTTTTTACTTATTATTTCTGTTTTCTTGTGTTTCAAGTTCTCAAACACTACATGAGACGAACTAGAAGCTTTGAAATCTGACCGCTTGACCCAGAAATCGAAAGAACCATCAGACAGTTGAGAAGGGAAAGACGAGAAGCCCAAGAAGCAATCATCAAGCTGGAACCTGAACCTTTGGAGGTTGCACCACCAATTCCCATTCGAGACAGAACCATTCCGGTAGTTGACGGCCTCATTTCCTGTATTGTACTTCCTCCCTTACCAGTAAATGTGGTGACATCAAAACATGCATCCAAATGATTCAACAGTCAGTACATTTTTGGGGAATGCAACTGAAGATCCTAATGCTCACATCAACAACTTCCTGGAAGTTTGCGGCACTTTCAATTACAACCGAGCAGCTGAATAAGCAATAAGACTGCGTGTTTTTCCATATTCCTTGAAAGACAGAGCTAAAGCTTGACTACATTCATTACCAGCAGGTTCCATCACAACTTGGAACACTCTAGCCACCAAATTCTTTGAAAAGTACTTTCCACCAGCCAGAACTATAAAGCTAAGGAATGACATCACATCATTTGTGCAACATGAATCGCAATCCATCTGCGAAGCTTGGGAAAGGTACAAGGATTTTCTCAGAAAATGTCCTCACCATGAGATCGCAAAGTGGCTACAAGTCCAAACCTTATACAATGGACTTTCTGGAATAATAAGAACCATAATTGATACTGCTGCTGGAGGAGCTTTGATGGCAAAATGAGAAGATCATGCCTGAGACTTAATTGAAGAAATGGCCAACAACAATTCATTGTGGCCAACAGAAATGAGCATGATCCAAAGAATCGCAGGAATTTATGAAGTTGGAGCCAACACAACACTGAATCCCAAGCTGGATATAACTTGCAAAAATCTGGAAACTCTTAACATGAAGGTTAATGGTGGATCCACAAGTTCATCATTTGGAGGAGCACCAGATTCAGAATCTTACAACCAACAAGAAGAGACGGTGAACTATGTCAATAATTTCAACAGACAGCGGAACAATCCATATTCCAACACCTACAACCCAAGGTGGAGGAATCATCCCAATTTCGCATGGAGCAACAATTCAGGGCAAAAGAACTATCCACCACCCGGATTCTAACAACAAAACAAAGGCCATGAGCATGAAAAAGAACCAGGAATAGCAGAAGTTCTCGCTCAGTTAAAAAAATATGATGCTATGTTTCAGAGCCAATCTGATTCCATTAAAGCACTGGAGAATCAAATTGGACAACTGGCCAATGCTCAGAGTTACAGACCGCCAGGTAACCTTCCTAGCAACACAGAACCAAATCCAAGGAACCGAGGGAAGGAGCAATGTCAAGCCATTACTTTGAAAAACGGTACTGAAATCAACAAAGATGTTGGAATCAAGGCATCCATTGAAGAAGTTCCAAAAGATGCAGTTCCACAGATGGAGGAAAAAGAAGAAACGGAAAAAGATCAAGAAAGAATCACTTCATCTCCACCTTTTCCACAGCTACTCCAGAAAAGCAAATTGGACAAGCAGTTCGCTCGATTCTTGGAGGTGTTTAAAAAGCTGCATATCAATATCCCATTTGCAGAAGCGTTGGAAGAAATGCCCAATTATGTCAAATTCATGAAAGACATTCTTTCATGAAAATGGAGATTGGGAGATTACGAGACAATAGCATTGACAGAAGAATGTAGCGCCATCATTCAGAGGAAACTTCCCCCAAAGTTGAAAGTTCTTGGCCGTTTCACTGTCCCATGCACCATTGGAGAACATTATATCGGTAAAGCTTTATGTGATTTAGGTGCAAGTGTTAATTTGATGCCTTTTTCCATTTACAGGAAACTGCAAATTGAAGAAGCAATGCCCACCTCAGTCTCTCTGTAACTTGCTAATCGAACGCTCGTATTTCCGAGAGGAGTAGTTGAAGATGTGCTGGTCAAAGTCGACAAACTCATTCTCCCAGCAGATTTCATTATCCTTGACATGGAAGAAGACAAAGATGTTCCTATCATCCTCGGAAGACCATTCTTGGCTACAGGTCGAACTATTATTGATGTGCAAAAAGAAGAACTAACCTTGAAAGTGCAGGACCAATAAGTTACCTTCAATGTTCTCAAAGCCATGAAATTCCCGAGTGATGAAAAGGAAGAGAAATGTTTCAGAATTGAAGTTGTGGATAAAATCATCCAGGATACTGATGCAATACCACTTCCCATGGATAAACTTGAAGCTTGCATCACCAATATGACTGACAGCGAGCTAGATGCTGAAATTCTGGAATGTATCAACTATCTTGACAGACCGTTTCGATTCAAATTGACACCACAGGTAGGAGGTCTGAAACTACCGAAGAAAGAGCGAATCAAGCCTTCGATTGAAGAACCACCGCAATTAGAGCTAAATTTACTCCCAAGCCATCTCAGGTATGCATTCTTAGGAAACCCTTCTGAATTACCTGTGATTATTTCTTCATCACTAACATTGGATCATGAAGAAAAATTGCTAAGAGTGTTACGAGAACACAAGAAAGCCATTGGCTGGACTATAGCAGACATTCGAGGCATTAGTCCATCATTTTGCATGCACAAAATTCTGATGAACGATGACTACAAACCCACAGTGGAGCATTAATGGAGACTAAATCCAATCATGAATGAGGTCGGGAAGAAATAAATTATCAAATGGTTAGATGCTGGCATCATTTACCCCATCTCTGACAGCACTTGGGTGAGTCTTATACAATGTGTGCCGAAGAAAGGAGGAATTACTATAGTAATAAATGAAAAGAACGAGCTGATTCCAACAAGAACAGTGACTGGAGGGAGAGTATGCATGGACTATCGGAAGCTAAACAAAGTAACAAGAAAAGATCATTTTCCGCTGCCATTCATTGACCAGATGCTATACAATTGGCGGGACATGAGTTCTCTTGTTTTCTGGAAAGATACTCGGGGTACAATCATAATTCCATCGCCCCCAGAAGATCAGGAGAAAACCACATTTACATGTCCGTATGGTACTTTTGCTTTCTGCATGATGCCATTTGGACTATGTAATGCTCATGCCACATTTCAACGTTGCATGATGGCCATTTTCTCAGACATGCTGGAACAAAGTATGAAGGTCTTTATGGATGATTTCTCTGTGTTTGGAGACTCTTTCGATCACTGCTTGCAAAATCTGGAACATGTGTTACAAAGGTGTGAATATACCAACCTGGTGCTCAACTAGGAGACATGCCACTTCATGGTGCAAGAAGGCATTGTTCTTGGACATCGTATCTCACAAAAGGGAATCGATGTAGACAAAGCAAAGATTGAAACAATTGAAAAACTACCTCCACCAACAACTGTCAAAGGGATTCAGAGTGTTCTCGAACATGTTGGCTTTTACAGAAGATTTATCAAAGACTTCTCAAAGATTGCTAAACCTCTGTGCAATCTTCTGGAGAAAGATTGTCTTTCAACTTCACCAAAGAATGCCAAGAAGCTTTTGAGATCCTAAAACAGAAGCTGGTCTCTGCTCCCATCATTGTAGCACCGGACTGGACCCTTCCATTTGAGGTGATGTGCGATGCTAGTGATTTTATTGTAGGTGCAGTTTTGGGACAACACAAAAAAAAGATTTTCCATACCATTTACTACTCCAGCAGAACTCTGAATGAAGCTCAACTCAACTACAAAACCACTGAAAATGAGTTGCTTGCAGTTGTGTTCGTTTTTGATAAATTATGCTCTTATCTGGTGGGTCCCAAAGTGGTGGTCTACACAGATCATTCAACAATCAAATACCTAATCGTGAAGAAAAATTCCCAACCCAGATTGATCAGTTGGATACTTCTACTACAAGAAATCGATGTGGAGATCCGAGACAGTAAAGGAACAGAAAACCAAGTGGATGATCACTTATCGAGGCTCGAGAATAGAAAAGTAGCTGACAAAGAACTTACAATTAAAGAAACTTTTCCAAATGAACAATTTTTTGCCATGAAATAGCATGATGTCCCTTGGTATGATGACTATGTCAACTACATAGTATCGAGAAAATGGACGTTGGAATGGACAACTCAGCAATGGAAGAAATTCTTCAAAGAAGTCAAGCACTATTTCTGGGATGAGCCGTACCTGTCCAAACGCTGTGCTGATCAATTACTGAGACGGTGTGTTCCACAGGAGGAGGTCAACAATGTCCTGTAACATTGTCATTCATCACTATAGGACACAGAAATCGGCGATGCTGTTTCAGGCTCGCGGCCTAGTCGGGAGTACGGAGTAGCCCACGGGGACTAAACCGGAGAATAATGGAGTCGCCACCCAGCGTGAATTGGGAAATGATTTAAGGCCGCACTCACCCCTCGCAAGGGAAGACCTCAAACCGTTGAGTTCGGAATGGTCCCTTACTCATGCCACTTGTAATGAAAGGATCTATGCGATAGTATAACTGAGTCTCATGCAACACATACAAGATATTTTAAATGACACAATTTGTCACACATAGAAGTAAATGAAATAAAAGCGAGCACACAATCCCATGAACATATGCGTGAATGTTTCCTCAAGCGGTACGTGGAGTTGTATCCCAAGTTCAGATCGCACTACCGTCCATTCGGATTCGGCTACGGAATTTACGTCTGGGTTTCCATCCGATATACCACGATAGGCAACACTCAATCAATAACCCAATGTAGACAGACATAACATACAATAGTGCATATAACAAGAAATAACCGAAAAGACAAATATGTGAAATAACAAGGGAGATAAATAACACAAAACAAACGCGGAACAATAAAGCAACAATAAACGTAAATTAAATACAAAATAATAAAAGACTAATTGTAGGACACAGAAATCGACGATGCTGTCCCTGGCTCGCGGCCCGGTCGGGAGTACGGAGTAGCCCACGGGGGACTACACCGGAGAAATAAAAATATAGTCGCCACCCGATGTGAATCGAAAAAATGATTTAAGGCCGCACTCACCCCTCGCAAGGGAAGACCTGAAACTGTTGGGTTCGGAATGGTCCCTTACTTGTGCCACTTGTAATGAAATGATTTGTGCAATAATTTAATCGAATCTATGCAACATATATTTCCAATAGTATTCTATTTCCATGTTTGCATGCATGAAAATGAAGCTCATATCTAGGTTTGCATATAACCTATATCTAAGTTTGTATGCATAGAAGTAAGTGAAATAAAGGCAGACACACAATCTCACGAAATACGGGAATATAAATAAATGATAATAGTAAAAGTGTCAATAATGAAATGATATGATTAACTATGTAATGCCAAAGAAATTACCAAAGAAGCGAACATGCATGAAATGTGATGAAAAGAAATCTGTTCACTGTATGTGCGTTCGTGTAGCGTTTGAAAACGCGTTCGAACGGTAAATAGAATGTTCGTGTTCGTATAGCATTCGAGAACACGTTCGAACGTGATAAGACCTGATGCATGATAAAACAAAACGCATGCACGTTCGAGTAGCGTTCGTAAATGCGTTCGAACGGACTAAGACAGTATGTATACGTTCGGAAATGCGTTCGAACGAGATTACCAAAATGGCATCTGAAATGACACAAACTCATGCATGGATAAAAAAAAAAATACACAATGTAGGACCTTGTATGCCCGATTGAACATATTTCACATTCAATCGAGTGCACTTCATCCGACGCGGTAAAACATCATAGTAAAGGTAGCCTTTAGGCATTTCCCTCGAATAGAGGACCTTTAATCTACCCTAGTTAGCCCTTGCGCACTATAATGCAATGCATACGTAAATAAAGCAATGATATGCAAATGGTAAATGACATAATGAAAGGCGCGGCAAAACATCGTGGTAAAGTTAGCCTTCAGGCATTTCCCTCGAATAGAGGACCTTTAATCCACCCTAGTTAGCCCATGCGCACTAGAATGCAATATATGCGTAAATAAAGCAATGATATGCAAAGGGTAAATGACATAATAAAAGGCGCGGCGAAACATCGTGGTAAAGGTAGCCTTCAGGCATTTCCCTCGAATAGAGGACCTTTAATCCACCCTAGTTAGCCCATGCGCATTAAATTATCAATGCATGACTAAAGAAACAACACATTGAAAATAAATAGCGGAACAAAATTAAATACCAAAATTTAACACGTGCTTGAAAGTTTCTCAAGCGGTACGTGGAGTTGTATCCCAAGTACAGACCGCACTACCGTCCATTCGGATTCGGCTACGAAATTTACGTCTGGGTTTCCATCTGATATACCGCAAGAGATAGCACGCAATCATCAACTCAATATATGCATGGAATATGATAATGCATGTGATGAAACAACAATAAATAACAGAAACGATAAATAGTAAGCTAAGTGCGAATATTAAAGGAGAATAAATGACTGAAAATAAATGGCGAAATAATAAAAGAGAGATGTGACCAATGGTTTGGTCGTTTTTAATATAGGACTTCGCATGCCCGGTTGGACGTATTCCACGTCCAACCAAGCATGTCGTGTCCGGGATAACAAAATAAAATATAATAAAGGGGTGCCCTCAGGTCTTACCTTTTAAGTCGCTTATCGGGAGTGCGTTGGGACGTCGTCGTAAGGGTTAATGCTCTGTTATTTTTCTAGTTTGCCGCTATTTTGGACTGCCATTTCTGCTGTCTTCTTCACTATTTTTCTATTGTTTTTTACCGTTTTGCTCACTGTTTTGGGTTGCTTTTGCTGCTGTTCTAGGGTCGATTTTTGGGACTGTTTTGGGGATGATTTTGAAATGTTTTGGACTCGATTTTAGGGTAATTTTTGGGACTGTTTTGGGGGCTGGTTCACGTGGATTAGGGCTGCAGTTTGAGGTTAATTTTATGAGTGAGATCAATTAGGGTTTTGTTTGTTGTTTGTGAAGGGGAAGGGGAGAGAGGCGTGGTTCAGATAGAGAAGACGAGGGATCTAGGGTTTATTTTGTTTTTGTCGTGAAGATTAAGAGGTGATGGAGGCTGCGTGAGTTTTTGTGAGTAAGAGAGAGGAGAGAGATGAAGCTTTAGGGTTTTTTTTTGTGAGTGCTATGAGTCTCCAGAGCCGTGAGTTTTTTTTTGTGTTATTTTTATAGTGATGTATTATGGTTATGCATGGATTTTAAAAAGGAAAGAAATCAAGTTATGCATGCTATTTAATTTAATTATTTAAGGCAAGAATATTTATATTTTTGGTAGGGAATTTGTTTAAATTGATAGGTGATTTATTTAAATTAGGAAGAGATTTGCTTAAATTATGAATTTAATTTAATTTGATTTTAATTGGATTTAATTTAATTTAATTTGTGTTTTAAATATGTTTTAATTATTTCTTGGATTGGGCTTGGGTGAGATGGGCTTGGTGTGTGTCTTGCGGGGGTTTAGGCTAAGAATGTGTTTTAAAACAGAGGTCCAACAAGCGAACCCGAAGCTGAACAAGCGAATAAAATCTAACAAAATACTGATTTCTGACTTTTCCCTTCCGACGTCCGTTTCCCGCGATTTCCGCGACTTAAAAGATAGTGCCTCTAAATGAGACTCATCATAGGAACTTACATGCAAAAATACAGTGCCTACAGTTGCCCCCACTTTGATGGGACTTGTACAGTGTGTAAAAATGACAATCCTATCAAAGTTATGCAATGCATTTTTACTTACCTGGCTCGCCAGCTGCCACCTGACTTGCCTGCTGCTTCGAGCTGAGTTGATGACGCAGTGGACCTCGATCTTGGGACGCATCCCAATAACTGCAACCGACAACGGGGGCCTCGACCTTGGGACGCATCCCAATACCGCCGAATAATAATATGTGGAATAATAAATATGTGACCAAAGAATTTGGCCGTTTTCAATGTAAGACTTCGCATACCTGGTTGGACGTATTCAACGTCCAACCAAGCATGCCGTTTCCAGGACGACAAAATAAAATTTAATAAAGGGTGCCCTCAGGTCTTACCTTTTAAGTCGCTTCTCGGGAGTGTGTCGGGATGTTGTCGGAAGGGTTACGTTTTCGTTATTTTCACTGGTTCATTGTTTCCGCTCGCTGTTTTCTCTGTTTTCACTCGCTATTTCCGCTCACTGTTTTCTCTGATTTAGGGACTGTTTTATGGTGCAGTTTTTAAGACTGTTTTGGGGTTTTTTTTGGGACTATTTTGGGTATATTTCGGGACTGTTTTGAGGGTGATTTTAGGGGCTGTTTTGGTTTACAGTTTGTGTGTTTTCTCACTCGGTTTCTCACGATGGTTTGTGTTCGGTGCGAGCAGAATTGTTGGTTCTGTTGGTCACGTGAGGCCAAGGTGAGCAGGCTATGTCGGTGGGGGTCTTTAGGGTTTGTTGGTTAGTTGCCGACATGAGACCAAGGTGAGGTCTGTGTCGGTGGGGGTTCTTAGGGTTTTTTGGTTAGTTGGCTAGGTAAATGAGGGATATCTTATATGTGTTTTGTTTGTTTGTCGAAGGGGAGAAGAGATATGGGCTATCGAGTGAGAGAGAATGAGAGAGGATAGAGGCAGATTGATGATGTCGTGGTTTAGAGAGGGGGTTGATTAATGAGAGGCTATATCTTAAGAGGAGGATAGAGTGGAATGAGGAAGAGTGGCGAGAGTTGTGTGTGAGCTGTGTACAATCAGTGAAGGGGTGTGTGTGCATTGAAGGAGAGGCAAGCCATTTAGTTTCTGAAGATGCCGATAGTTAGGGTTTGCTGTGAGGGGGAGTAGAGAGAGAGGGGAGACGTGACCATTGCTTGTCGAGAGAGAGAGATAGGGACTGGTCTTCATATTGCTGTTTCTTTTGGCAGGTGGGTCACGGTTTTTGTTTGTGGCTTTAAAAGGTTTGTGTTTTTTCTGTCGTGTGTGCTTTTTGAGATGGAGGGTTAGGGTTCCTGTCTTTTTGTTTGTTGTCGTGGCCGAGAGAGAAAAAGGTGAAGGTTTGTATTGTGTTTTAGGGTTTATCTTCTTTGATAATTTTAGAGAGACATAAAGAAGATTGAGGAATAAGAGAGTTGTTATGTGAGTGGATGAGCTCTGGTTGCTATTGGCGTGGTGAATGAGCTCTAGTTTTTTTAAGGTTTGGTTTATGTGTCTTTTTATAGGAGAGGGTTAGGGTTGTCCTTATTTGGGTAGGAAAGAGATCATGCAATTATGGGGGGTATCTTTTAATTAGTGTGTTGTAAGGAAAAGATCCATTCAATTAGGAAGGTGATTTATTTTAGTTTAGGAAATGGATTTACTTAATTTAGGAAATGGATTTGTTTAATTTAGGAATGTGATTTGATTTAATTTAGGATGGGGGATTTGATTTGATTTGTTTTAATTTAATTGGATGTGATTTAATTTAGACATGTATTTTAAATGTTTTAATTATTTTGGATTAGGCTTAGAGGCTTTGGTTCTTTGGGCTTGGGCGTGTGGCTTGGTGTGGGTTGCAGGGATTTTGGGCCGAGTCTAACAGTTAAAACAGAGACCAATCGAGCGAACCTGAGGCTAAGCAAACGAATGAAATCCAACAAGGTATTGATTTCCCTTCCGACGTCCGTTTCCCGTGACTTCCGCAACTTATCGGGGTAGTGCCTCCATACGAGGCTCATCATCGGGACTTATATAAAAATGTAATGCCTACAGTCGCCCCCACTTTGATGGGACTTGTGCAGTGTGTAATAGTGACAATCCTATCAAAGTTATGCATGCATTTTTACTTACCTAGCTCGCCAGATGCTGCTTGACTTTCTTGTTGCTTCGAACTGAGTTGATCTGGTGGTGAGGTGTTGCGACCCCTAAGGTTCATCCATGCAAGATGCTGCGATCTCTAGGAATCACTACCAGACTGAGCTGATAAGAGGTGGTCTATTCCCGAACCGTTACTGTGAGGTGGTCCATTCCTGAACCGTTACTGTGTTGAATTGATGGCGAGGTGCTTTGACCCATGGGCTTTGTTCCTGAATTACCTGTGGGCTTTGTTCCCGAATTGAGCTGACCGTGGGCTTTGTTTCCGAGCTGTGTAGAGAGTGGGCTTTGTTTCCAAAATGTGCTAAATGTGATGGCTAGGCGCTTTTGACCCCTGGGCTTTGTTCCCGAACCACCTGTGGGCTTTGTTCCCAATCTGTGTAGAGAGTGGGCTTTGTTCTCTGGGTTTTGTTCCCGAATTGAGCTGACTGTGGGCTTTGTTCCCGAGCTGTGTAGAGAGTGGGCTTTATTCCCTGGGCTTTGTTCCCGAACTGTGTTGAGAGTGGTGGCTGTTGGACAATTATGACCCATAGCGTCACTATTTGTACAGATCATGGTGTTGTTGTACAAATTAACTATATGACAAATGAGATTGCTCTCTTATCATTTGTGATTAGATCACCTAGATGTATAAATGATAGGAGGTCATTATGATTAGTTCCTGGATTGAGAATGATATGAGACAGTATCAGTCCACGAAGGATAAATCATTAAATATCCCTAGTCAGAGTATTATCGAGATTGGACATCGATAAATGCATAAAAGACTAGTATTACACTTGTGCGCGTTGTGAGGGCATAACAGCATAGTTCTCATATATTTGGGTATAGGTACTCATGCAGGTGTAATAGGAGGTTGTGTTTTACCGATGGTACGGGAAATAGCTTCGCTCTGGATAGACCCCCTCGGAATTCCATTGGTAGTATGACTATGTGTCTATGGAAGTTCGAAATCAGGGTAGGTGTATCTGGTCTTAACCTGAGACTTGCACCGCTAATACTTGCGACAATCAATATACTTTGGTTTTGGTCGTCCATGGCTTTAACAGGTTCCGTGTACGCCTCTGCTGGGTATATTGAGAATCGTAGTGTGTTGGGTGTGATGTCAAGACGGAAGTATCACTCCAGTCATAATGGAGATGATGGTCACGTAGGATACGAGACTGGTTCTCTTAAATGCTTCAGCTATCGGGTAATTATGACAAGGTCATGTATATCCGATTATAGAGACTAGTTACCAGACATCCGACATGTGCTTCGTACGGGGCATACACAATTCCAGCCCCAGGCCTAGCACATGATCATTCGATACAGGATCGACATACACAATACTACGTATAATACGCCTGATATAGATCGCTTATTCCTGTAAGGATATTTCTAGAGAATTGGGTAGGCATGGCGCTTTGCTAGAAGCCAACCTTGTCTTGTAAATCGGTATAAACGTAGTACTAGGTACTTACATGTTCGGATAGTCCGACGATTGAATTTACTGTCAACATATCCGGGGATCTCATGGGTCGCTTCCCGAAGATTCATTGATGACGTATGACTCGCACTTTATTAATCTGGGATTAATTATGATGAGAGAGAAAATTAATCTGGGATTAATTGCGGAGATATTTTATATGGGATAAAATATCATTTAAAGAGAGAGAATGATTAATTTGAAATTAATCGATAAATTAATATATTCGATATATATTAAACGAAATTAGATTTCGACGCGGAATTAAAATCGGATTTTAATTTGGGCGAACGAGTTAATTTAGAATTAATTCATTAGCGATATGAATAGTAATTATGCTTGGCATGATTATTTAATTAAATTAGATTTAATTACGACACAACGGAAAATTCGTTAATTTGAAATTAGCGAACTCGAGCCCGGGATTGTTTGCGAGCGCATTCGCATTTCAAATTCGAGTGCGGCACGCAAGTCAAATCAAGCGTCAAAACATTAGTCACATCAAGCGTCAAATCAAATGTCACTTTGAGTGATGTGACAAGTTGTCACTTGATTGAGTGATGTGAGTTGATGTGAATAGTGATGGAAGTGGTTGGCAAAGTTGCTTTTTTGACTTTTTGAAAAGGAAATATTGTATATGTTTATTTGTTTTTTGAAAACAATTAACTAATACAAAATTTTAAAATTGTAAAGTGTATTAGATACACAATTTTTGGCAACCAAAAAGAACTCTCCCTCTTCTCTTTCTTCTCTCCAAAAACACCCAAGGGGCTGCACTTCTCTTCCTTTTACTACCTGAAAAACATGAATGAAGGAGAAGCTTAAGACATGATTTTGTTGCAAAATCAAAGTGCTAGCACACTCTAGGAGACATACGAAGGTGATAGGGAAACCCACCCGTGTGCATGGAATCGTTTCATCAAAAGCTTGGAACTTGGAGGACCTCACATGGCCGAATCTTGGAGATGGGAAAAGCTCACTGTCGTGACCTCTACAAAGGGCATAAAAAGTTTTGTTGTTCTTCATAGCATCCAATCTGTTCATTGTGAGTATGATTCTGCCATTCTCCTTTGTTGTATTCACTTGTTTCATGCTTGATAATTGATCATTGGACCTTAGAGAACTGCAACAGTGGCGATGTTCTTTTGACCCCTGGGTTTTGTTCCCAAACCACCTATGGGCTTTGTTCCCGAATTGAGCTGACTGTGGGCTTTGTTCCCGAACTGTGTAGAGAGTGGGCTTTGTTCCCGAGCTGTGTAGAGAGTGGGCTTTGTTCCCTGAAATGTGTTAAGAGTGGGCTTTGTTCCCTGGGCTTTGTTCCCGAACCGTGTTGACTATGGGCTCTGTTCCCGAGCTGTACTGAATGTGGGCTTTATTCCCGAACTATACCAAATGTGGGCTTTGTTCCCGAGCTATCGATTGTGGGCTTTATTCCCTGGGCTTTGTTCCCGAACTGTGTAGAGAGTGGGCTTTATCCCCGAACTGTGCTGATTGTGGGCTTTGTTCCTGAGCTGTGTAGAGAGTGGGCTTTGTTCCCTGAACTGTGTTGAGAGTGGGCTTTGTTCCCTAGGCTTTGTTCCCGAACTGTGTTGACAATGGGCTTTGTTCCCGAGCTGTACTGAATGTGGGCTTTATTCCTGAACTGTACTGAATGTGGGCTTTGTTCTCGAGCTGTCGATTATGGGCTTTATTCCCTAGGCTTTGTTCCCGAACTGTGTAGAGAGTGGGTTTTATTCCCGAACTGTGCTGATTGTGGGCTTTATTCCCTGGGCTTTATGCCCGAACCTGTGTTGATAGTGGGCTTTGTTCCCTGGCTGTACTGAATGTGGGCTTTATTCTCGAGCTGTGTCAAGTGTGGGCTTTGTTCCCGAACTGTCGATTGTGATTGGGCTTTGTTCCCTGGGCTTTATTCCCGAACTTGTGTTGATTGTGGGCTTTGTTCCCTGGCTGTAGTGAATATTGGCTTTATTCCCGAACTGTACTGAATGTGGGCTTTGTTCCCTGGTGTAGTGAATATTGGCTTTATTCCCGAACTGTACTGAATGTGGGCTTTGTTCTATGGGCTTTGTTCCCGTTTTATGCTGTGTGTCGGCTTTGTTCCCAAACTGTGCTGAGTGTGGGCTTTGTTCCCGAGCTGTACTGAATATGGGCTTTATTCCCGGGGATTCATTCCCGATGCTGTTGATAATGTGGGCCTCGACCCTGGGATTCATTCCCGTAACTGCTGATGATGTGGGCATCGACTCTGAGATTCATTCCCGAAACTACTGATAATGTGGGGCTCGACCCTGGGATTCATTCCCCAAACTGCTGATGATGTGCTCCTCGGCCCTGGGATTCATTCCCAAAACTGCTGATAATGTGGGCCACGACCCTGGGATTCATTCCCGAAACTGCTGATAATATGGGCCTCGACCCTGGGCTTCATTCCCGAAACTACTGATAGTGTGGGCCTCGACCCTGGGATTCATTCTCGATGCTGCTGATAATGTGGGCCTCGACTCTGGGATTCATTCCCAATACTGCTGATGATGTGGGCCTCGACCCTGGGATTCATTCCCGAAACTGCTGATAATGTGGGCCTCGACCCTGGGCTTCATTCCCAAAACTGCTGATAGTGTGGGCCTCGATCCTGGGATTCATTCCCGATGCTGTAGATAATGTGGGCCTCGACCCTGGGATTCATTCTCGATACTGCTGACAATGTGGGCCTCGACCTTGGGATTCATTCTCGAAACTGCTTGTCTTTGCCGCTTTTTCCTTTTCTTCAAAACCTGCGAACAAAAACAAAACAAAAATTGTGTGTATGTGACGTGTATGCATGTATGCATGGATGCATTTCCTATTCTGATGGGTTAGGCCTTATTTGTGCTCCTCGGTGCTTCTTGCCTACAAAAATCTTTAGTCGCCCTCTGGGTCTGTTTTCTGTTTCCTTCTGCCAGTTCTTTTCTGGTGATTGGTCAGTCCTCATTAGTCTCATTGCTCAAGTTCTCGTTGTGTCCCTTATTTGCGGGGTGGTAGACTGGTCGCCCCCAGTCTTGATTTAGCTTTCTATTCTTCGCTTCTTGCATTAGGTCAAAGTAGATCATGTGATGTGACGTTCCATACCAACATACTATACTGCCTCTTACGAAATAGTCTCAATAGTTATACATATTGTTGCCCTCAAAGAATGCCCAATATTGAAACCAGAAAACCTTCAAAACATTCAATATAACTCAAATCCAAGTCTTTGAATAAATGATCTAAGCTAGACTCAAAGTCTGTGTGTGCAAAGGTTCCTTTGCAGATTCATCCCCAAGTTAGCCAACTCAATGATTTCGTCAAAAAATTGGGATTGATGGGTCAAACCAACCTAGATGTCTCAATTATACCCTGTAATTACTTTTTGTGCTCAATGTGATATGATTTTCTTTCTCTTTTGTCTTTTTTTTTTCTTTTCATTTTGAACTTCTTCTTTTTTTCTTTTCTTTTCTTTTTCTCCTTTTTTTTTCAACCCACCTACCCTTTAAGGTAGCATTTCTCCTCATGGTGGTCCTAATACTCGCCCATGGGTAGCTTCACATTTATCGGTTATAGGTGGTTTAATTCTTTTCTTTAGAGACTTTTCTTTTATTTTCAACCATACCATACATCATAACACAAGCAAATCAGGATAGACATTTAGGCGAACGGTCATTCACCGACCTACAATTTCTTCAACTAGTCACTTTGCTAACTACTCAGGTTTTCACTGCTATAAACCTATGATTAAGTGCTCACGAGTCTAACCTAGATCAATTACTCAAATCGTCAAATAAAAGTGTATCAAGAGTTTATCGTTTCTAAGATTTCACCCTAAAGCAATCAATTTCATCATCGGACTTATGCCTAACTATTAAGGACTAAAAACAAGCAATTTTTCTTTTCTTTTTTTTTTCTTGTTTTTTTTCTCTTTTTTTTTTCCACAATGGTCTTTCTATCCTTGCCGTAAATTTTTTTGTTTCTCGGCTTCATTTTCCTAATATTCATGTTTGCTAAACTCTTCTTGACAAGTCTTTCTTTTCTAACCCAACGGATATCTATGATGGCTTTTAAGACAATGGGTTAGCATGATGCGTGTATGCATGAGATGCAAGTGGTTATCAAAACAGATATCAGACTCATGCTTCTGACATATTTGGAACATGTTTGGATCTTCTACGCCCATCAAGGTTTTCATACAAGTTGGCCCATTATCATTTTAAAGCATTCAATCACATTATTGCGAGGTGCAAACTTGTCCCAGTTGCAAAAGGCCCAACAGGTTTACACTTTTGCGATAATGTGGCTAAACAACTTCAAATGATAGGGGGCCCAAACACAAAGTGGCCCATCGGTATTTTAGAAGCTTTTGGCCCAATTGTTATAAGGCACAAACTTGTCCCAGTTTAAGTGGCCCAACAAGTTCACATCTCAGGACAAGAAATCCAACTGAATCCAAATGATGATGGTCCCAAACATAAGCATAAAGGGATGGTTTCTATTGGTCATACAACTACGGTTCACATGTGGGTTTATGAGAGTGTAGACAAAGGCTCCCGGTGGCGAAGGATTGCTCACAACTAGGTCTCCCCACTCAAGGGTTCGAGTGACCAAGTGAGCGCACCTTTTTTATACGCTAAGGTACATGCCAACGAGTGATGATACATGACTGACTGTCAAATGGATTTCTTATTGAAGATTCCCCAGAGGGAGGGTGGAGCGAACTCTCTTAAATACCCAAGCCTCTTAGGCTCTTATCGCATTGGTGACAGGAATAAACAATAGGTCCTCCAAATTAGTCCATCACGGTAAGCTTCGGGTAAATGATTATCTAGGTGCCTTCAAAGCTTTTCCCTTCAGCCATAGAAAGGTAGTGAATGAAGGAAGACACCAAACCATTACCTAGCTTTTAATAATGCCTTTAATTAAACCCCTTCAACCCACGGTAGACACGGTTAACTAAAGCACAAATCACAAACATTACAAGACATTGTTTCATGGCCGATTCTCTATCCCCAGTGGAGTCGCCAGACAGTAGGATACAGAAATCGGCGATGCTGTTGCAGGCTCGCGGCCTAGTCGGGAGTACGGATTAGCCCACGGGGGACTAAACAGGAGAATAATAGAGTCGCCACCCAGCGTGAACTGGGAAATGATTTAAGGCCGCACTCACCCCTCGCAAGGGAAGACCTCAAACCGTTGGGTTCATAATGGTCCCTTACTTATGCCACTTATGATGAAAGGATCTATGCGATAGTATAACTGAGTCTCATGCAACACATACAAAATAGTTTAAGCGACACATAAGTTTGCACACATAGAAGTAAATGAAATAAAAGCGAGCACACAATCCCATGAACATATGCGTGAATGTTTCCTCAAGCGGTACATGGAGTTGTATCCCAAGTTCAGACCGCACTACCGTCCATTCGGATTCGGCTACGAAATTTATGTCTGGGTTTCCATCTAATATACCACGAGAGGCAACACTCAATCATTAGCCCAATGTAGACAGACATAACATACAATAATGCATATAATAAGAAATAACCGAAAAGACAAATATGCGAAATAACAAGGGAGATAAATAACACAAAACAAACGCGGAACAATAAAGCAACAATAAACGTAAATTAAATGCGAAATAATAAAAGACTAATAATATGAAATAAATGCGGAATAATAAATATGTGACCAAAGAATTTGGCCGTTTTCAATGTAGGACTTCGCATACCCGGTTGGACATGGAATATGTCCAACCAAGCATATCGTTTCCAGGACGACAAAATAAAATATAATAAATGGTGACCTCAGGTCTTACCTTTTAAGTCGCTTCTCGGGAGTGTGTCGGGACATCACCGGAAGGGTTGCGTTTCCGCTATTTTCACTGGTTAATTATTTTCGCTCGCTGTTTTCTCTGTTTTCACACGCTGTTTCCACTCGCTGTTTTTTCTGATTTAGGGACTGTTTTAGGGTGCAGTTTTTTGAGACTGTTTTGGGGGTTTTTGGGGACTGTTTTGGTTATATTTCGGGACTGTTTTGAGTGTGATTTTAGGGGCTGTTTTGTGGTGCAGTTTGTGTGTTTTCTCACTCGGTTTCTCACGATGGTTTGTGTTCGGTGCGGGCAGAATTGTTGGTTATGTTGGTCACGTGAGGCCAATGTGAGCAGGATATGTCGGTGGGGGTCTTTAGGGTTTCTTGGTTAGTTGCCGACGTGAGACAAAGGTAAAGGCTGTGTCGGTTGGGGTTATTAGGGTTTGTTGGTTAGTTGGCTAGTTAAATGAGGGATAGCTTATGTGTGTTTTGTTTGTTTGTCGAAGGGGAGAAGAGATATGGGCTGCCGAGTGAGAGAGAATGAGAGAGGATAGAGGCAGATTGATGATGTCGTGGTTTAGAGAGGGGGGCTGATTAATGAGAGGCTATATCTTAAGAGGAGGATAGAGTGGAAGGAGGAAGAGTGGCGAGAGTTATGTGTGAGTTGTGTACAGTCAGTGAAGGGGTGTGTGTGAATTGAAGGAGAGGCAAGCCATTTAGTTTCTGAAGATACCGAGAGTTAGGGTTTGTTGTGAGGGGGAGTAGAGAGAGAGGGGATATGTGACCATTGCTTGCCGAGAGAGAGAGAGATAGGGCCTGGTCTTCACATTGCTGTTTCTTTTGGCTGTTTTTTATTGATGATTTTTCGTTTGTTGGCAGGTAGGTCACGACTTTTGTTTGTGGCTTTAAAAGGTTTGTGCTTTTGCTGTCGTGTGTGCTTTTTGAGAGATAGGGTTAGGGTTCCTGTCTTTTTGTTTGTTGTCGTGGCCGAGAGAGAAAAGGGTGAAGGTTTGAATTGTGTTTTAGGGTTTATCTTCTTTGATAATTAGAGAGAGAGAGAGAGAAGTTTAAGGAAGAAGAAAGTTTTTATGTGAGTGGATGAGCTCTGGTTGCTATTGGCGTGGTGAATGAGCTCTTGTTTTTTTAAGGTTTGGTTTATGTGTCTTTTTATAGGAGAGGGTTAGGGTTGTCCTTATTTGGGTAGGAAAGAGATCATGCAATTATGGGGGGTATCTTTTAATTAATGTGTTATAAGGAAAAGATCTATTCAATTAGGAATGTGATTTATTTTAGTTTAGGAAAGGGATTTACTTATTTTAGGAAAGAGATTTGTTTAATTTAGGAATGTGATTTGATTTAATTTAGGAAGGGGAATTTGATTTGATTTGTTTTAATTTAATTGGATGTGATTTAATTTAGACATTTATTTTAAATGTTTTAATTATTTTGGATTGGGCTTGGAGGCTTTGGTTCTTTGGGCTTGGGTGTGTGGCTTGGTGTGGGTTGCGGGGATTTTGGGCCGAGTCTAACAGTTAAAACAGAGACCAATTGAGCGAACCTGAGGCTAAGCAAATGAATTAAATCCAACAAGGTATTGATTTCCCTTCCGATGTCTGTTTCCCGCGACTTCCGCAACTTATCAGGTAGTGCCTCCATACGTGGTTCATCATCGGGACTTATGCAAAGAAATATTCTTTAAAATTCCTTAAAAAGAATATTTTCACTCGCTTCGGAACACCTCGGGCGATTATCAGTGATGGTGGCACACATTTCTACAACAGATAATTCGATGCACTCCTATCCAAATACGGAGTTACCCATAAAGTTGCCACAGCTTATCATCCATAGTCAAATGGATAGGTTGAAGTTTCAAACAGGGAGATCAAAAGAATCTTGGAGAGAACCATTGGATCAACAAGGAGGGACTGGTCTACGAAATTGGATGACGCATTATGGCCTACCGGACAGCTTACAAGACTGACCGGCGTAAACACACACGTATAACGCAAGTGCACGTATCGTTCAAGTAGTATAAAAATATCGATCCCACGAGGACTTAATATCTAATCTATTAATTTTATGAGGTCAAATGATTACTAGTATCTAACAGGTGATTGATTGATTTGAAATGGTGACGATTCTAAATTTAAAAGCAAGTAAATAAAATTATCGAAAATAGGTTTTAAGAAAATTCAATATTAAAAACTATCTAGGGTTGTGATTTCTTCCAATATCATTTTAAAGATGAAGTGGTTATCTTAAAGTTGGGTAATATATTGATTTATTAACCTGGAACACTAAATTATGTGTAAGCCTCTGTCGATGGTCAGACACAAATACCCAGTTTAACCCAATCGAACCATATGTCTATGTCAACCAAATTATCTGGATTCATTAAGTTTAAGTTCCAATTATGGCTACCCCCGCCCGACAGGTATATTCCTATCCTGTAAGGAAATCTATTAAGGGGTTATCTATCCTCAAGGAAGATCGTGGGCTATTGAGTCTAAGGCTGAAACCTAAAATCCCTATCTCTAGTTCATTTTAGATTTACCAGATCAATTTTATTAATGGCCAGTTAATGAAAAAACATTAAGATTAAGACTCAATAAATAAATCTTTATATTACCCAAGCTATAATCTAACCCCTTATAAAACGGTGATATTAAAATTCATCACAACCCCAGATAACTAATTTAGTTACAACACATAACTAGGGCTAGTAAAAACTTGAAAATAAAAGACATAAAGTAAAAATACGGTAAAGTAAATACTGAAAAGTAAATTACAATAAAATAAAATGCTAAGGTAAAAGGAATTACTTTTACTAATACTAATTTAGATATCTCCCATAATATAATATATAAACTTGTGAAAACATTACCAACCAGCCATATAGGCGGTATCCTGATTAAGTCAAATTAAGTCCAACCAGCCATTAAGGCGGTAAAAAGATTTGTCCATGAACCTCCCATATAGGTGGCAAGAAAGTTTAATTACCAACCGACCAATCTGGCGGTATCCTTTTTAAGTCAATATTTTAAATAGTGAATATATTATATTTAAGGGAGATTAATCTAAATAGCAATAGTAAAAGAATTACCTTTCACCCTAGCTGGGGAAGTTACCTCCTCATGGTAAATAGTAAAAACTGTAAAAAGTAAAAAAACAAGTAAATTACTATTATTACAAAACGTAATTAAAATTAATTACAAAACTAAAAAACAAAAAAAACTAAAAATTAAAAGAAAGTAGAGAGAGAAACTCTCTCGAGGACTAGCAAAATATTAGGTTTGGGGTGTGATGAGTGGTAAATGTATCATTATTTCCCACTCATTTGACCTAATATTTTGTATAGTTTCTTGAGTTTTGTGAATATTTTGATGTGTTTTGTGATATGTTGTAGATAAATAAGGTTTCGGGACTCTCTAAAGATGATTCAGGGCCAAAACAGTGAAAAACAGACAAAGGGGGCAAAACTGTCATTTGTGCATCGCGACACGCAACCTGCATCGCGACTGCTAACGTGCACCGAAGTCTGCTAACGTGCACTGGAACATGTGTCACAATCAGAGAAGATTTGCTAAAATACGCCTTGCTAACGTGCGTCATGCTAACGTGCGCCGAAGTCTACTAACGTTCGCCTACCACGTGTCAACATCTCAGCAAAGACACGTGTCATCATCACATGCTGCCGATAATCATCATCGCCACGTCAGCACCACGTTGGCACATACGTAATCAATGACGTCAGCCAATAATTCAATGGTCGCCACGTCAGCACAATTATTGAGTTAATCATTCAGCCCCTGACACGTGTCACCATCTCAGTAAAAGGCAAGCCACGCATCGAAGATCAATGCGCGTTGCGACGCGCAACATATTCTGCGTCGCGACACGTGGGCCAACCTTTGCCTATAAATAGAAGGCCGAATTTCATATTTGAATTCATGATTTCTTCTATGTAATTCCTTAAGAATACTTAGAAGATTTTATCTTGTTTGTTTATTTACAGCTTTCAGTAATTAATTTTCGTATTTTCACTTTCTTTTCTTTAGTTTTCAAGTCTTTACTTTCTGTAATTTACTTTTACGCACAGTACTTTCCTTTCTTTACTTTTCAGTTTTTACTTTTCAGAAATGATGAGGTAACTCCCCCTGCTGGGGTAAAAGGTAAAACTTTTATTACTAATATTTAGATTAATCTCCCTTAATTCTAATATATAAACTATTTAAAACCTGACTTAGTGAGGATACCGCTTTATTGGTCAGTTGTTAATTATTTGAATTTGGTTTTAAACTTGACTAACTGGATATCGCCTGGTTGGTCGGTTGGTAATTTATTATTAATTTGATTTAATCAGGATACCTCCTATATGGCTGGTTGATAATTATCACGCAAAATGTATATATTATAATAAAGGATATATCTAAAATAGTAGTGATAAAAGTGGATCCTTTAACCCCCAGTATTTTCTTTTATTGTATTTTTACATTTTTAATTTCCAGTATTTACTTTTCAGCATTTACTTTTCCGCATTTACTTTTCAGCATTTACTTTATGTCTTTTATTTTATTTAAGCTTTTACTAGCCTTAGATATATATCGTAACTAAGCCCATTATCTGGGGTTGTGATGAATTCAATATCACCGGTTTATAAGGGGTTAATTTACAGTTTTGGTAATAAAAAGGTTTATTTATTGAGTCTTAAGCTTAATGCTTCTTGTTAACTGGTCATTAATAAGATTGATTTGGTAAACTTAAAATGAACTTTGAAAATGGATTTTAGGTTTAAACCCTAGACTCAATAGCCCACGATCTTCCTTGAGGATAGATAACCCTTTAATAGATGTCCTTACAGGATAGGAATATACCTGTCGGGCGGGGGTAGCCATAATTGGAACTTAATCTTAATGAATTCAGGTAACCTGGTTGACATAGGAATATGATTAATTAAGTTACACTGGGTATTTGTATCTTATCATCGGAAGAGGCTTTTGCATAATTTTGTGTTCCAGGTTAATAAACCGATATATTACACAAACGTAAAATAACCACTTCATCTTTAAAAACATTTTGGAAGGATTCTCAACCCTAGATAGTTTCTAAATATTGAATTTTCTCAAACTACTTTCACGTTGTTTTATTTACTTGTTTTAATTTTAAAGTCACCACCCAATCAAATAATCAATCCATTAGATACTTGTAAAAATTTGGCTTCATAATATAATATATTATGTATTAAGTCCTCGTGGGATCGATACTTTATATACTACTTGAACGATACGTGCGCTTGCGTTATACGCGTGTGATTACGCACCGGTCACTCACTTGCCAATCGGACTCGTGCTTCAATAATCCAACGAATGTCATTAGGAATAGCTTGTTGGGTTTCTATGGTCTAACCGGGATCTTTTTAAGCAATGAAACATACATGTGAATACAAAAAGGAAGTTACGGAATACTTACATTGATCGGTTCGCGATGCGACGAAGAAAAACTCCAAGCTTCCTCCAAGGTGGCTCACGGCAGTGGGCTTTTTGTCCTCCAAGAAATTCGGCCATGGATGATCTCAAGCTCCAAGCTTTGTGATGTGATTCCATGCTCACGAGTGTGGTTCCCTATCACCTTCGCAAGACTCCTAAAGCATGCTAGCACCCCGGAAATTTTGCCACAAAATTTCCTATTGCTTTTCCATGGCTCACGGTGAAACTAGAAAAATGAAGAAGAAAGAATGCACATTGGGTGAGAGAGAGGGAGAGAAAAATGAGAGGGAGAGATGTGTTGGTTGTTCCAAAAAAATGTAATTGATTTTCCAAAAATCTAATACCAATTTTTTGTTACCAAAAAGTCAAAGCATTAATGCCAACCACCAACATCAATCAATAGTGACATGTTGTCAAATCACTCAAAGTGACTAGACATCACATCAATCGATTGACTAGTGCTTTAACGCTTGACGTGACTTGTGGGCCGCACTTGAATTCGAAATGCGAGTGCGCCCGCAAACACTCTCGAGCTCAGGTTCGCTCATTCCAAATTAACGAATTTTCCATTGCGACGTAATTAAATAATTATGCCTAGCAAAATCACTATTCATGTCGCTTACGAATTAATTCTAAATTAACTCGTTCCCCCGAATTAAAATCTAATTTCAATTCTGCGTCGAAATCCAATTTCATATAATATATCGAATATATTATTTTATCGATTAATTCCAAATTAATCGTTCTCTCTCTTTAAATGATATTTTATCCCAGATAAAATATCTCCGTTATTTATCCCAGATTAATTTTCTCTCTCATCATTAATTAATCCCAGATTAATAAAGTGCGAGTCATACGTCATCGGTGAATCTTCGGGAAGCGACCCATGAGATCCCTAGATATGTTGGCAGTAAATACAGTCGTTGGACTATCCGAACACGTAAGTACCTAGTACTATGTTTGTACCGATTTACAAGACAAGGTTGGCTTCTAGCAAAGCGCCATGCCTACCCAATTCTCTAGAAATATCCTTACAGGAATATGTGATCTATATCAGGCGTAATATACGTATTATTGCGTATTTCGATCCAGTATCGGATGTCACGTGCAAGGCCGGGGCTGGAAATGTGTGTGCCCCGTACGAAGCACATATCAGATCTCTGGTAACTAGTCTCTATAATCGGATAAACATGACCTAGTCATAATATCCCGATAGTTGCAGCATATAAGAGAACGAGTTCTGTATCCTACATGATCATCATCTCCACTATGACTGAAGTGATACTTCCGTCTTGACATCACACCCAATACACTACGATTCTCAATATACCCAGAAGAGGCGTACACAGAACCTGTTAAAGCCTTGGACGACCAAAACCAAAGTATATTGATTGTCGCAAGTATTAGCGGTGAAATTCTCAGGTTAAGACCAAATACACCTACCCTGATTCGGACTTCCATAGACACATAGTCATACTACCAATGGAATTCCGAGGGGTCTATCCAGAGCGAAGCTGTTTTCCATACCATCGGTAAAACAAAACCTCCTACTACACTTGTATGAGTATCCTATACACAAATATATGAGAACTATGTCGTTATGCCCTCACAATGCGCACAAGTGTAATACTAGTCTTTTTCGCATTATCGATGTCCAATCTCGATAATACTCTGACTATGGATATTTAATGATTAAACCTTTGTGGATTGATACTGTCTCATATCATCTCAATCCAGGAACTAATCATAATTACCTTTCATCATTTATACATCTTGGTGATCTAATCACAAATGATAAAAGAGCAATTTCATTTGTCACATAGTTAATTTGTACAACAACACCATGATCTGTACAAATAGTGACGCTATGGGTCATAACTGTCCAACATACCTTTGATCATCAGAAGTCTCATTCGTTCCAGGCGAGCTTTGTAGACTTTTATCAGAGAGTTTTGAGGGAGAGAAGGAAATTGCTTGTGAAGATTTGCGAGAACATCTTCCATTCTGAAATGTTTTTACTTGCAAAAATTAAACACACAAAAATAAAACACACCAAATCTGAATATATACACAAATTTTGCATGGGTTTCCTCCCTACTAGCGCTAAGTTTAACGTCGTCATCTAGACATGACTGCCCAAACGTTAGGCTGGTTCTGAAAGTGTGACACTTTCTTTTTGTCGCTCAAATGATTCTCCCCAGTAGGGCTTGACACGCTTGTTTTTAACCTTGAATATTTTGTTGGAGTTGGGATCATGTAACTCAACGACTTTATCTGGTAAAACTTTGGTGATTAAGAATGGATCTGAGCACCGTGATTTTGGCTTCCATGGGAACAGTTTCAACCTTGATTTGTTTAACAGTACCATCTGCCCTGGTTCTAGTTGTATGTGCACTAACTTCTCATTATGTCTCTTCTTGTCCTTTCTTTGTACAGTTTGGAATTCTCAAAAGGATGTATGTGAAATTCCTCCAATTCATCGAGCTGGTGGAACTGTTTCTCTTCTGTTGCTTGTAGTGCAAGAATAGGCTTTTTCAGTGCGCAGTATACTTTATCTTTAGGCTCCACATAAAGTTGACATGCTTTAAGTTTGTCAGTAGAAATTTGCATTGCATTGGAGTTTGGATGGTACTATGTATCACATTAAGTCTGAAACATTCATCATTCTTTTCATCATCCGGGAAATTCATGGCTTTGAAAACATTGAATGTTACTTCTTGGTCATGTACCCTCATAGTTAATTCTTCTTTTTATACATCAATAATTGTTTGACCTGTAGCCAAGAATGGTCTCCCGAGGATGATCGGCACGTCTTCGTTTTCCTCCATATCAAAGACAATAAAATCTACTGGGAAAATAAATTTTTCAATCTTGACCAGCACATCCTCAACTACACCTCTCGGAAATATGAGCGTTATATCAGCAAGTTGCAGAGAGACTGAGGTCGGCATTGTTTCTCAAATCTGCAATTTTTTGAAAATAGAAAAAGACATCAAGTTAACACTCGTACCTAGATCATACAAAGCCCTACCGAAGTTATGCTCTCCTATGATGCAATGAATGGTGAAACTGCCAGGATCTTTCAACTTTGGGGGAAGCTTCCTCTGGATGATAGCGATGCATTCTTCTGTTAATGCTACCGTCTCGTAATCTCCCAATCTTCTCTTTCGTGAAAGAATGTCTTTCATGAATTTGACATAGCTAGGCATTTTTTCCAAAGCTTCTGCAAATGGAATGTTGATATGCAGTTTTTTGAAGATCTTCAGGAATCGAGAAAACTATTTGTCTAGTTTATTTTTCTGGAGACGCTGTGGAAAAAGTGGAGATAGAGTGATTCTTTCTTGATCTTTTTCCTTTGCTTCTTTTTCCTCCATCTGTAGAACTGCTTCACTGATTTATTTTGGAACTTCTTCAATGGATGCATTGATTCCAACATCTTTGTTGATTTCAGTACCGTTTTTTAAAATGATGGCATGACATTGCTCCTTCCTAATGTTCCTTGGATTTGGTTCTGTGTTGCTATGAAGAGTACCTTGCGGTCTGTAACTGTGAGCATTGGCCAGTGGTCCAATTTGAATCTCCAGTGCCTTTATAGAAGCTGATTGGCTCTGAAACATAACATCATATTTTTTTAACTGAGCTAGTACTTCTGCTATTCCTGGTTCTTTTTCATGCTCCTGGTCTTTATTTTGTTGTTGGAATCCAGGTGGTGGATAGTTCTTTTTCCCTGAATTGTTGCTCCATGCAAAATTGGGATGATTCATCCACCATGGGTTGTAGGTGTTGGAATATGGATTGTTCCCATGTCTGTTGAAATTGTTGACATAATTCACCATTTCTTCATGTTGGTTTGCTTCTAATTCTAGTGCTCCTCCATATGGTGAACTCGTGGATCTAGCATTAACCTTCATGTTAAGAGTATCCAGAGTTTTGCAAATTAGATCCAGCTTGGCATTCACTGTTGTATTGGCTCCAACTTCAAAAATTCCAGCAATTCTTTGGATCATGTTTCTTTCTGTTGGCCACAATGAATTGTTGTTGGCCATTTCTTCAATTAAATCACAGGCCTGATCTTCTCCTTTTACCATTAAAGCACCTCCAGTAGCAACATCAATTGTGGTTCTCATTATTCCAGAAAGTCCATTATATAAGGTTTGGACTTGTAGCGACTTTGCAATCTCATGGTGAGGACATTTTCTGAGTAAATCCTTGTACCTTTCCCAAGCTTCGCAGAGGGATTATGAGTCATGTTGCATAAATGATGTGATGTCATTCCTCAACTTTGCAGTTCTGGCTGGTGGAAAATACTTTGCAAGGAATTTGGTGGCAAGAGTGTTCCATGTTGTAATGGAATCTGCTGGTAGTGAATGTAGCCAAGCTTTAGCTCTGTCTTTCAAGGAATATGGGAAAACATGCAATCTCATTGCTTCTTCAGCCGCTCAGTTGTAATTGAAAGTGTCGTAAACTTCCAGGAAGTTGCTGATGTGGGCATTAGGATCTTCAGTTGCATTCCTCCAAACTGCACTGACTACTGTATCATTTGAATGTATGTTTTGATGTCACACACATTTGCTGGTAAGGGAGGAAGTACAATATAGGAAATGAATATGTCAACCACCAGAATAGTTCTGTCTCGAATGGGAATTGGTGGTGCAACTTCCAAAGGTTCAAGTTCCATGTTGATCAGTGCTTCTTGGCCTTCTCGTCTTTCCATTCTCAACTGTTTGATAGTTCTTTCAATCTCTGGGTCAAGCGATCGAATTTCAAAGCTTCTGGTTCATCTCATGTAGTGTCTGAGAACCTGAAACACAAGAAAACAGAAGTAATAAGTAAAAAGAAATTAGATACAAGTAAAGATATCTAACCCCAAAACTAATAGTAAAAGATAAATAAATCCCCAGCAACGGCGCTCAAAACTTGACATGCGTAATCACACGAGTATAACGCAAGCGCATGTATCGTTTAAGTAGTATAAAAAGTATCGATCCTACGAGGACTTAATACATAATCTATTAATTTATGAAGCCAAATTTTTACGAGTATCTAATGGATTGATTGTTTGATTGGTTGGTGACTTTAAACTTAAAGCAAGTAAATAAAATTATGCGAAAGTAAATTGATGAAAATTCAAGATTATTAAACTATCCAGGGTTGTGAATCTTTCCAATATCTTTTAAAGATGAAGTGGTTATTTCATGTTTGTGTAATATATTGGTTTACTAACCTGGAACACGAAATTATGCAAAAGCTTCTGTCGATGGTAAGATGAAAATACCCAGTATAACTCAATTAATCATATGTCTATGTCAACCAAGTTACTTGAATTTATTAAGAATAAGTTCCAATTGTGGTTACCCCCGCCCGATAGGTATATGTCTATCCTGTAAGGAAATCTATTAAATGGTCATTTATCCTCAAGGAAGATCGTAGGCTATTAAGTCTAAGGCTGAAACCTAATATTCCTTTGTCAAGTTTATTTTAAGTTTACCAGATCAATCTTATTAATTGTCAGTTAACAAGAAGCATTAAGCTTAAGACTTCATAAATAAACCTTTATATTACTCAAACTATAAAATAACCCCTTTATAAACCGGTGATATTGGAATTCATCACAACTCCAGATAACGGACTTAGTTACGACACATATCTAAGGCTAATAAAATCTTAAATAAAATAAAAGACATAAAGTAAATGCTGGAAGTAAATGCTGAAAAGTAAATGCTGGAAATTTAAAAATGTAAAAGTACAATAAAAGAAAATATTGAGGTTAGAGGATCCACTTTTATTACTTCTATTTAGATATCTCCATCATTATAATATATTAACTTTGCGTGATAATTACCAACCGACTGTTGGACAATTATGACCCATAACGTCACTATCTGTAAAAGACATTGTGGTTTTTGTACAAATTAACTATGTGACAATGGAAATTGCTATTTTATCATTTTATAATTTGATTACTTGTATATATATAAATGATAAAAGTCCTTATGATTAGTTCCTGATTATAAGATATGAGACAATATCAATCCACAAAGGCTTAATCATTAAATATCCCTAGTCGTAGTATTATCGAGACTGGACATCGATAATACGGAATAGACTGGTATTGCACTTGTGTGTGTTATGGAAGCGTAACAGCATAATTCTCATATATTTAAGTATTGGATACTTATGCAAGTGTGATAGGAGGTTGTGTTTACCGATGGTACGGAAACAGCTTCGCTCTGGATAGACCCATCGGAATCCCATTGGTAGTATGACTATGTGTCTATGGGAATCTGATTCAGGGTAGGTGTATTTGGTCTTAACCTAAGACTTGCATCGCTAGTACTTACGACAATCAATACGCTTTGGTTTTGGTCGTCCGAGACTTTAACAGGTTCTGTGTACGCCTCTTCTGGGTTTATTGAGAATCGTAATATATTGGGTGTGATGTTAAGACGAAAGTATTACTTCAGTCATATGGAGATGATGATCACGCAGGGATACAAAACTGGTTCTCTATTATGTTGCAACTTTCGGGATAATATGACAAGGTCATGATTATCTGATTATAGACACTAGTTGCTTGTGATCCGATATATGCTTCGTACGGGGCAGACACTATTCGAGCCTCAGGCCTTGCATGTGACATCTGATACTGGATCGCAATACGAAATACTATGTATACTACGCCTGACATAGATTATATATTCCTTAGAGAATATTTCTGGAGAATTGGGTAGGCACGGCACTGGTCGCTTCCCGAAGATTCACCGATGACGTATGACTCCAACATAATTAATCTGGGATTAATTATAAGAGAGAGAAAATTAATCTAGGATTAATTACAGCTAGATTTTATCTGTGATAAAATTCAATTAATGACAGAGAATGATTAATTCGGAATTAATCGATAAAATAATAAATTTGATATATTAAATGAAATTAGATTTCATAACGGAATTAAAATTGGATTTTAATTCGGGCGAACGAATTAGTTTAGAATTAATTCGTGAGCGACTTTAATAGTAATTTTGCTAGACATAATTATTTAATTAAATTTGATTTAATTAAGTCACAACGGAAAATTTGTTAATTCGGAATTAACGAACCCGAATCCGGGATGTGTTTGCGGGCCCACTCGAATTTTGAATCAAGTGGGGCCCACATCAAGTCACATCATTAGTCACTTTTTTGAATGAAGTCGCATCAACTTTTATGATGTGAGTCAAGTTACTTTTTGGTGATGGAGGTGGTTGAGAGCATTAAATGAATTTTTGCTCTCAACACACTTGGTTGGTTTTTGGAAAATCATAATATACACAAAATTTGAAAAACAAAACACTCTCCCTCTCCAACTCACTCATTGCCGAGAATAGCAAGGCACCAAACGAAGAATTTTGTTGCAATTTTCTTCCAAAGCTAGCACTTAAAGAATCATACAAAGGTGTTAAGGAAACATTTCCCATTGAGTTTGGAATTCACCCTTCAAGCTTGGAGCTTCACATACAAATCAAAGAGGAGCTTGGAGCACTTCCAAAGGAGCAAAAATTTTGTTATCTACACATCCAAGAAATCGATCAAAGTGAGTATAATTTCCGCAACTTAACTTTGATTTGTATGTGAAGCTCCAAGCTTGAAGGGTGAATTCCAAACTCAATGGGAAATGTTTCCCTAACACCTTTTATAATTTCCGCAACTTAACTTTGAGTATTCACATGTTTCATGCTTACATGTTCTTGGGAATGATCTTAGAGACCCGACACCGACCATATAGGCGGTATCCTGATTAAGTCAAATTTATGATAATTACCAACCGACCATACAGGCGGTTCCAGTTTAGTCAGGTTAAAACCAATTTCATTAAGTCCAACCGACCATAAAGGCAGTATCCTCATTAAGTCAGGTTTTTAAAAGTTTATATATTATAATTAAGGGAGATTAATCTAAATTTTAGTAATAAAAGCTTTACCTTTCACCCCAGTAGGGGGAGTTACCTCCTCATTGCTGAAAAGTAAATACTAAAAAGTAAAGAAAAGAAAGTAATATTGCGTAAAAGTAAATGAAATTAAATACAAAAAGTAAAGCCTGAGAGTAAATAAAAGAAAGTGTTAATGCGAAAATTAAATACTGAAAGCTGTAAATAAACAAACAAGATATAATCTTCTTAGTATTCTTAAGAATTCCTTAGAAGAAAGTATGAATTACAAATGAAATTTCGGCCTCTATTTATAGAAAAATTTGGCTTCACGCATCGTGATGAGCGCAAACTTGCACGTCGCGACGCGCCGTTGATCTAGGATGGTGACATGTGGCGTCGACTGAATGATTAACTCAATTATTTGCTTGGCATCGCGACACGTAAGAGTGTGAGCGTCGTGATGCTGACGTCAGCATGACGTCATCAATGATGTGTCTCAATGATGAGTGTCAGCAGCATATGATGATGACACGTGTTCGGCGCACGTTAGCAGATTCAGCGCACGTTAGCAGACGGCACATTTTAGCAGGAAATTTACATCTTTGCCTTTTTTGTCCGGTTTCCACTGTTTTGGCCCCGAATTACCTCCAGAGAGTCCTGTTATTTTATTTATCTACAAAATAACACAAAACACATCAAAATATTCACAAAACTCAAGAAACTATACAAAATATTAAGTTAAATGAGTGGGAAATAGTGATCTATTTACCACTCATCAACATTATTTATCTAATTTGTGGTGTTAAACCCTCATAGAAGTACGAAACCTTCCCCCATGTTTCAAAATCGTGATGTGGACAAACATTTAATATTTCTTTAAACCTCTCCCAATATTGGGAAAATGTTTCCCCTGACTCTTGTGTGAAAGTTGTGATTCTCCTTTTAAAGGAGATTGTCCTGTGAGGGGAATTTTTTTTCAGAAATTATTCTTGTAAATCATCCCATGTTCTTATGGATATTGACCTAAGGTTTTCAGCCAAATTTTAGCTTTATCCTTTATAGAATAGGGAAAAAACTTGAGTCGAATTATATTCATGCTGCAATTTTAGCATGTGCAAGTATTACATACCTCTTCAAATTCCCTTAAATGTTGATAAGAATTTTCTGATTCTAGACCGTGGAATGTAGGTAAAAATTGGATGACGCCTTGTTTAAAATTGAAACGTGTTGCATTTAGGGGAAAAAAATGTAAGATGGTGATCATGTCCTGTTGAGATTCATGAATTCACTGAGTTTCCAAGGATGATTAAGATCGTCATGCTGAGACTCATGTTCTACCTGATCAACTGGATTTTCATCTCGGCCAGATGGGTTTTCATTTCGGTTCTCAGCCATTTTGACTGACGATGAAGGTAATGGAGACTCTCTTTTTAATCTATCGCTAGATAATCGAGACCAATATCTCATGCAACCTAAATACAGACTATATGCTAAAATTTAAATATGCAAATGCAATACTTACAAAAAGAAAAAAATAATAAACAAGTGAAAAAAGTAAAAAATATATATATATTTTTAAATTTTAAAAATAAAAAATAAATATTTAACCTGGAAGACGAAATTATGCAAAAGCCTCTTCCGATTGTCAGATACAAATACCCAGTGTAACTTAATTAATCATATTCCTATGTCAACCAAGTTACCTGAATTCATTAAGATTAAGTTCCAATTATGGCTACCCCCGCCCGAAAGGTATATTCCTATCCTGTAAGGAACTCTATTAAAGTGTTATCTATCCTCAATGAAGATCTTGGGCTATTGAGTCTAGGGTTTAAACCGAAAATCCCTTTTCCAAGTTCATTTTAAGTTTACCAAATCAATCTTATTAATGGCCAGTTAAAAAGAAGCATTAAGCTTAAGACTCAATAAATAAACCTTTTTATTACCCAAACTGTAAATTGACCCCTTATAAACCGGTGATATTGGAATTCATCACAACCCCAGATAACTGACTTAGTTACGACACATATCTAAGGCTAAGAAAAGCTTAAATAAAATAAAAGACATAAAGTAAATACTGAAAAGTAAATGCTGAAAAGTAAATAATGAAAAGTAAATGCTGAAAAGTAAAAATGTAAAAAAACAATAAAAGAAAATACTGGGGGTTAAAGGATCCACTTTTATCACTACTATTTTAGATATCTCCCTTATTATAATATATACATTTTGCGTGATAATTACCAACCAGCCATATAGGCGGTATCCTGATTAAATCAAATTAATAATAAATTACCAACCGACCAACCAGGTGATATCCAGTTTAGTCAAGTTTAAAACCAAATTCAAATAATTACCAACTGACCAATAAAGCGGTATCCTCATTAAGTCATGTTTTAAATAGTTTATATATTATAATTAAGGGAGATTAATCTAAATATTAGTAATAAAAGTTTTACCTTTTACCCCAGCAGGGGGAGTTACCTCATCATTTCTGAAAAGTAAAAACTGAAAAGTAAAGAAAGGAAAGTATTGTGCGTAAAAGTAAATTGCAGAAAGTAAAGACTTGAAAAGTAAAGAAAAGAAAGTGAAAATATGAAAATTAATTACTGAAAGCTGTAAATGAACAAACAAGATACAATCTTCTTAGTATTCTTAAGGAATTATGACCAGTGCTTTCACACGCGTATAACGCAAGCGCACATATCATTCAAGTAGTATAAAAAATATTGATCCCACGAGGACTTAATACCTAAACTATTAATTTGATGAGGTCAAATGTTTACTAGTATCTAATAAGTTGATTGATTGATTGGGAATGGTGATGATTTTAAATTTAAAAATAAGTAAATAAAATTGCGCGAAAGTAGGTTTAAGAAAATTCAATATTAGGAAACTATCTAGGGTTGTGAATCTTCCAATATCATTTTAAAGATGAAGTGGTTATTTCATTTTTGTGTAATATATCGGTTTACTAACCTTTAACACTAAATTATGCGAAAGCCTCTGTCGATGGTCAGACGCAAATACCCAGTATAACCCAATTGAACCATATGTCTATGTCAACCAAATTACCTGGATTCATTAAGTTTAAGTTTCAATTACGGCTACCCCCGCCCGATAGGTATATGTCTATCCTGTAAGGAAATCTATTAAAGGGTTATTTATCCTCAAGGAAGATCGTGGTCTATTAAGTCTAAGGCTGAAACCTAAAATTCATTTGTCAAGTTTATTTTAGATTTACCAGATCAATCTTATTAGTGGCCAGTTAACAAGATGCATTAAGCTTAAGACTTAATAAGTAAACCTTTAAATTACCCAAACTATAAAATAACCCCTTATAAACCAGTGATATTAGAAGTCATCACAACCCCAGATAACTAACTTAGTTACGACACATAACTAGGGCGAGTAAGAACTTAAAAATAAAAGACATAAATTACAATGCTGAAAAATAAATGCGGTAAAATAAATACTAAAAGTAAAATTACAATAAAATAAAATGCTAAGGTAAAAGGATCTACTTTTACTACTACTAATTTAAATATCTCCATTAATATAATATATTAACTTGTGATGATATTACCAACCAGCCATATAGGCGGTAACCTGATTAAGTCAAATTAAGTCTAACCAGCCATATAGGCGGTATCAAAATTGTCCATAAACCTGCCATATAGGCGGTAAGAAAGTTTAATTACCAACCGACCAATCTGGCGGTATCCTTGCTTAGTCAGATTAAAACCAGTTTATAAATGATTACCAACCGACCAATATAGCGGTATCTTCATTAAGTCAAGTTTTAAATAGTGAATATATTATAATTAAGGGAGATTAATCTAAATAGCAATAGTAAAAGAATTACCTTTCAACCTAGCAGGGGGAAGTTACCTTCTTTCTTTTCGGAATTGTGTATGTAACATGTGAATTGCATGATGCACATATCCACTGGGATGCGTCTCAAGAGTCTTAGAGATGTCATCCAAAGACTCCTTACTTAAGTCATCCCTAATAAATTTAATCTTATCTTCACGGTTATCAGACATCATTCCTAAAGAACGACAACGAGTATTACATGTCATGCGAGCACATTTATAACAAACACCCATTCTTTTAGCTCTTTTCTTTTAGCATAGGTGATTTTTCCTAAACCAAGCAGATGTGAAACAAAAGAGTCAGAATACTCACCTGCCAATCAGACCTGTGCTTCAATAATCCAACGAATGTTATTAGGAATACCTTTGATCATCAGAAGTCTCATCCGTTCCAAGACTCACCTGCCAATCAGACCCGTGCTTCAATAATCCAAAAAAAAAAATCACACCAAATCACAATATATACAAAAATTGCATGGGTTGCCTCCCAGCTAGCGCTAAGTTTAGGCTGGATCTGAAAGTGTGACACTTTTTTTTTATCGCTCAATTGATTCTCCCCAGTAATGCTTGACACGCTGGCTGTTAACTTTGAATGTGTTGTTCGACTTGGGGTTGTATATCTCAACAACTTCATAGGGTAACACCTGAGTAATCACAAATGGACCTGACCCCTTTGACTTCAACTTTCCAGGGAAGAGTTTCAACCGTGAATCGTATAACAACACCTGCTGTCCTGGCTCCAGTTGTCTGCGCACTATTTTTTTATCATGCCATTTCTTGGTCTTTTATTTGTACAATTTGGCATTTTCATAAGCATGTAGGCGAAATTCCTCCAATTCATTGAGTTGGTGGAGTCGTTTCTCTCATGCAGCTTGTAGATCAAGATTTAACTTTTTTAGTGCCCAATACGCCTTGTTTTCAAGCTCCACTGGTAGATGGCATGCTTTCCCAAACACCATTCGATATGGGGATATACCAATATGTGTCTTGTAAGCTGTCTGGTAGGCCCATAGTGCGTCATCCAGTTTCTCAGACCAGTCCTTCCTTGTTGATCCAACGGTTCTTTCCAAGATTCTTTTGATCTCCCTATTTGAAACTTCAACTTGTCCATTTGACTATGGATGGTAGGCAGTGGCAACTTTGTGAGTAACTCCGTATTTGGATAGGAGTGCATCGAAGTATTTGTTGCAGAAATGTGTGCCACCATCGCTGATAATCGCCTGAGATGTTCCGAAGCGAGTGAAAATATTCTTTTTAAGGAATTTGATCACCACTTTTGAATCATTGGATGGCAGTGCAATTTCTTCAATCCATTTGGAGACGTAGTCGACTATAACCAATATATACAGGTTTCCGAATGATGGAACAAAGGGTCACATAAAGTCAATCCCCCATACATCAAATATCTCTACTTCCATAATATTTTACAAAAGGTCCTTCATTTCTTCTTGAAATATTTCCCATTCTCTGGCACATGTCACATTGAAGAGCAAAAAGATAAGAATCTTTAAAAAAGAGTGGGCCAGAACAAACCTGATTGTAGGACTTTGGCTGCAGTTTTATTCCCGCTGAAGTGTCCGCTGTATGGTGATGAATGACAGTGTTGCAGAATATTATTGACCTCTTCTTGTGGAACACAACTTCTCAGTAATTGATCAGCACATCGTTTGAACAAATACGACTCATCCCAGACATAATGCTTGATTTCTTTGAAGAACTTCTTCCGTTTCTGAGTTATCCATTCCAACGGCCATTTTCTCGATACTATGTAGTTGACATAGTCAGCATACTAAAGGACATCATGCTATTTCATGGCAAACAGTTGTTCATCTAGAAAGGTTTCTTTGATTGACAGTTCTTTGCCAGCTGTTTCTCCATTCTCGAGCCTCGATAAGTGATCTGCCACTTGGTTTTCTGTCCATTTTCCTATCTCCAATCTCCACGTCAAATTCTTGTAGTAAAAGTATCCAACGGATCAATCTGGGTTTGGCATCTTTCTTCGCGATCAAGTATTTGACTGTTGAATGATCTGTGTAGATCACCACTTTGGGACCCAGCAGATAGGAACATAATTTATCAAAAGCAACACAATTGCAAGCAACTCATTTTCAGTGGTTGTGTAGTTGAGTTGAGCTTCATTCAGAGTTATGCTGGAGTAATAAATGGTATGGAAAATCTTTGCCTTGCGTTGTCCCAAAACTGCACCTAAAGTAAAATCACTAGCATCGCACATCACCTCAAATGGAAGGGTCCAATCTGGTGCTATAATGATGGGGGCAGAAACCAGCTTCTGTTTTAAGATTTCAAAAGTCTTGTAAGATCCGGTGTCCCAGGACGATGCCTTCATGCACCATGAAGTGGCATTTCTCCCAATTGAGTACCAGGTTGGTATCTTCGCACCTTTGTAACACATGTTCCAGATTTTACAAGCAGTGGTCGAAAAAGTCTCCAAACACAGAGAAATCATCCATGAAAACCTCCATACTTTATTCCATCATGTCTGAGAAGATGGCCATCATGCAACGTTGAAATGTGGCAGGAGCATTACATAATCCAAATGGCATCATGCGGAAAGCAAAAGTACCATACAGACATGTAAAAGTGGTTTTAACCTGATCTTCTGGGGCGATGGCAATCTGATTATACCCCGAGTATCCATCTAGAAAATAATAGAACTCATGTCCCGTCAATCTGTCTAGTATCTGGTCGATGAATGGCAGCGGAAAATGATCTTTCCTTGTTGCTTTGTTCAGCTTCTTGTAGTCCATGCATACTCTTCATCTAGTCACCGTTCATGTTGGAATCAGCTCGTTCTTTTCATTTGTGACAATAATAATTCCTCCTTTCTTTGGCACACACTGCATAGGACTCACCCAAGTGCTGTCAGAGATGGGGTAAATGATGCCAGCATCCAACCATTTGATGATTTCTTTCTTCATGACCTCCTTCATGATTGGATTGAGCCTTCGTTGATCCTCCACTGTGGGTTTGTACTCATCATTCATCAGAATTTTATGCATGCAAAATGATGGACTAATGCCTCGAATGTCTGCTATAGTCCAGCCAATGGCCTTTTTGTGTTCTCGTAACACTCTCAACAACTTTTCTTCATGCTCCAATGTTAGCGAAGAAGAAATAATCTTAGGTAATTCAGAAGAGTTTCCTAAGAAAGTATACCTGAGATGACTTGGTAATAACTTCAGCTCCAACTGCGGTGGTTCTTCAATCGAAGGCTCTATTCGATCTTTCTTCGGTAGTTCCAGACTTTCCACTTGTGGTGTTGATTTGAAGCGAAATGGCTTGTCAAGATAGTTGATACATTCCAGAATTTCAGCATTGAGCTCGCTGTCAGTCATGTTGGTGAGGCAAGCTTCAAGTTTGTCCGTGGGAATTGTATCAGTATCCTGAATGATACTATCAACAACATCAATTCTAAAACATTCCTCCTCATTTTCTTCACTCAGGAATTTCATGGCTTTAAAAACATTGAAGGTAACTTCTTGGTTAGTTCTCCTTTTTGTACATCAATAACAGTTCGACCTGTAGCCAAGAATGGTCTCCCCATGATGATAGGTACATCTTTGTATTCTTTCATGTCAAGGATAATCAAATCTGCTGGGAGAATGAGCTTTTCGACTTTGACCAGTACATCTTTAACTACACCTCTCAGAAATGTGAGTGTTCAGTCAGCAAGTTGCAGAGAGACTGAGGTGGGCATTGCTTCTCCAATTTGCAATTTCCTGTAAATTGAAAAAGGCATCAAATTAACACTTGCATCTAAATCACATAAAGCTTTACCGATACAATGTTATCCAATGGTGCAAGGGACAGTAAAACTGCCAGGATCTTTCAACTTTGGGGGAAGCTTCCTCTGAATGATGGCGATGCATTCTTCTGTCAATGCTACTGTCTCGTAATCTCCCAATCTCCTTTTTTGTGAAAGAATGTCTTTCATGAATTTGACATAGCTGGGCATTTTTCCAAGGCTTCTGCAAATGGGATATTGATATGCAGCTTTTTGAAGGCCTCCAAAAATCGAGCAAACTGCTTGTCCATTTTGTTTTTCTGGAGACATTGTGGAAAAGGTGGAGGTAGAGTGTTTTTTTCTTGATCTTTTTCCTATGCTTCTTTTTCCTCCATATGTGGAACTGCATCTTTTGGAACTTCTTCAATGGTTGTCTTGATTCCAACATCTTTGTTGATTTCAATACCGCTTTTCAAGGTAATGGCTTGACATTGCTCCTTCTATCAGTTCCTTAGATTTGGTTCTGTGTTACTGGGAAGATTTCATGGCGGTCTGTAACTCTGTGCATTGGCCAGTTGTCCAATTTTATTCTCCAGTGTTTTGATAGAAGTTGATTGGCTCTGAAACATAGCATCATATTTTTTTAACTGAGCTAGCACTTCTGCTATTCCTGGTTCTTTTTCATGCTCATGGCTTTGTTCTGTTGATGTTGGAATCCTGGTGGTGGATAGTTCATTTACCCCGAATTGTTGCTCCATGCGAAATTGGGATGATTCCTCCACCCAGGGTTGTAGGTGTTGGAATATGGATTGTTTCCCTGTCTGTTGAAATTATTGACATAATTCACCGTTTCTTCATGTTGTTTTGGCTCTGGTACTCCTCCATATGGTGAACTTGTAGATCCAACATTACCTTGCATGTTGAGAGTTTCCATGAATTTGCATATCTGATCCAGCTTGGCATTTACTGCAGTGTTGGCTCTAACTTCATAAATTCCAGCAATTCTTTGGATCAAGCTCCTTTTTGTTGGCCACAATGAATTATTGTTATCCATTTCTTCAATTAGGTCCCAGACTTGATCTTCTCCTTTTTCCATTAAAGCTCCTCCAGCAGCAACATCAATTGTGGTTCTCATTATTCCAGAAAGTCCATTGTAGAAGGTTTGGACTTGTAGCCATTTTACAATCTCATAGTGAGGACATTTCCAGAGTAAATCTTTGTATATTTCCCAAGCTTCATAAAGGGATTATGAATCTTGTTGCACGAAGGATGTGATGTCATTCCTCAATTTTGCAGTTTTGGCTGGTGGAAAGTACTTTGCAAGGAATTTTATGGCTAGAGTGTTCCAAGTTGTGATGGAACCTGCTGGTAATGAATGTAGCCAAGCTTTAGCTATGTCTTTCAAGGAATATGGAAAAACTCGCAGTCTCATTGCTTCTTCAGCCGCTCGGTTGTAATTGAAAGTGCAAAACTTCCAGGAAGTTGCTGATGTGGGCATTAGGATCTTCAGTTGCATTCCCCCCAAACTGAACTGACTGCCGAATCATCTGAATGAATGTTTTGATGTCACAAGCATTTGCTGGTAAGGGAGGAAGTACAATACAATAAATGAGTCCGTCAACCACCGGAATGGTTCTGTCTTGAATGGGAATTGGTGGTGCAACCTCCAAAGGTTCAGGTTCCATGTTAACGATTGTTTCTTGGCCTTCTCGTCTTTCCCTTCTCAACTGTTTGATGCTTCTTTCAATTTCTGGGTCAAGCGGTCGGACTTCAAAGCTTCTAGTTCGTCTCATGTAGTGTTTTAGAACCTGAAACACAAGAAAACAAAATTAATAAGTAAAAAGAAAATTAAATACAAGTAAAGGTATCTAACCCCAAAACTAATAGTGAAAGATAAATAACTCCCCGACAACGGAACCAAAAACTTGACTGGTGTTGTCACACGCGTATAACGCAAGCGCACGTATCGTTCAAGTAGTATAAAAAGTATTGATCCCACGAGGACTTAATACCTAAGCTATTAATTTATGAAGTCAAATTTCACGAGTATCTAATGGATTGATTGTTTGATTGGATGGTGACTTAAATTTAAAACAAATAAATAAAATTACACGAAAGTTGATTTAGGAAAATTCAAATTTATAAAACTATCCAGGGTAGTGAATTATTCCAATATCTTTTTAAAGATGAAATAGTTATTTTACGTTTATGTAATATATCAGTTTATTAACCTAGAAGACTAAATTATGCAAAAGCCTCTTCCGATGGTCAGATACAAATACCCAGTGTAACTTAATTAATCATATTCCTATGTCAACCAAGTTACCTGAATTCATTAAGATTAAGTTCCAATTATGGCTACCCCCGCCCGACAGGTTTATTCATATCCTGTAAGGAAATCTATTAAAGGGTTATCTATCCTCAATGAAGATCGTGGGCTATTGAGTCTAGGGTTTAAACCTAAAATCCTTTTTCCAAGTTCATTGTAAGTTTACCAAATCAATCTTATTAATGGCCAGTTAAAAAGAAGCATTAAGCTTAAGACTCAATAAATAAACCTTTTTATTACCCAAACTGTAAATTGACCCCTTATAAACCGGTGATATTGGAATTCATCACAACCCCAGATAACTGACTTAGTTACGACACATATCTAAGGCTAAGAAAAGCTTAAATAAAATAAAAGACATAAAGTAAATACTGAAAAGTAAATGCTGAAAAGTAAATACTGAAAAGTAAATGCTGAAAAGTAAAAATGTAAAAAAAACAATAAAAGAAAATATTGGGGGTTAAAAGATCCACTTTTATCACTACTATTTTAGATATCTCCCTTATTATAATATATACATTTTGCGTGATAATTACCAACTAGCCATATAGGCGGTATCCTGATTAAATCAAATTAATAATAAATTACCAACCGACCAACCAGGCGGTATAAAGTTTAGTCAATTTTAAAACTAATTTCAAATAATTACCAACCGACTGGTATCCTCATTAAGTCAGGTTTTAAATAGTTTATATATTATAATTAAGGGAGATTAATCTAAATATTAGTAATAAAAGCTTTACCTTTTACCCTAGCAAGGGGAGTTACCTCCTCATTTCTGAAAAGTAAAAACTGAAAAGTAAAGAAAGGAAAGTACTATGCGTAAAAGTAAATTGCAGAAAGTAAAGACTTGAAAAGTAAAGAAAAGAAAGTGAAAATACGAAAATTAATTACTGAAAGCTGTAAATAAACAAACAAGATACAATCTTCTTAGTATTCTTAAGGAATTACATAGAAGAAAGCATGAAATCAGATCTGAAATTTCGACCTCAATTTATAGACTTTTTGGTGCCACGCGCTGACGTGTCAAATGCTCATTGGATGCTTTGATCTCTTATCTACTGACGTGGCACAGGCCCAATAGAATGCTGACACGTGGCAGATTTGGATGATTAACTCAATAATTGTGCTGACGTGGCGATGATATGGCGATATGGATTATCGGCAGCATGTGATGATGACACGTGGCATAAGATGATTGGCTGATGATGACACATGGCTGACACGTGGAAAGCTGACTCGGCATGTGACTGATGTGGATGCCACGTGGCTGACACGTAGACAACACGTGGCGATGGCGATTGTCGGCAGCATGTGATGGTGACACGTGTCATGGCGCACGTTAGCAAGATTGCTATGATGATGACACGTGGCATGCGCACGTTAGCATCCGGCGTATTTTAGCAAACTTCTCAGATTTTGACACGTGTCCCCGGCGCACGTTAGCAAACTTCGGTGCACGTTAGTGTCCGCGATGCGCTGTTCGTGTCACGACGCGCTAAATGACCATTTTATCCTTTTTATCCTTTTTCACTGTTTTGGCCCCGAATCACCTCCAGAGAGTCCTGAAAGTTTATTTATCTACAAAATAACACAAAACACATCAAAATATTCACAAAACTCAAGAATCTATACAAAATATTAGGTCAAATGAGTGAAAAATGGTGAAACATTTACCACTCATCAGAAACTAAAAAATTTACTCGGCATCGTCGTCATGCTTCACATTCTCTTCCAAGTGATCATCAATGATATTTTATTTCTTTTGAACTTCTCAAATACCCTTTTGGTTTAATTTTCCACGACTTTCCATCCATTCCCAAATTTTGGGTCATCAAGATACATGAAAAGACGTGTTTGATAATAGAAACTGTATGAATCATCTTTGTACTAAACACGTTGAACATTTATCGACGTTAAATGGTGATGGAATTGAATTCCCCTCTTTCTATGATCATTGTCAAACCGGTTGCATGTGAACAAGATAATTCGACGATTAGGCCTGTAAATCAATTCAATAATTTCTTGCATGACACCGTAAAAATCAATAGTATTGTCACCATGGTCTCCTGAAACTCTAATTACACAGTTTTGTGCTAAGCGTAAAATATCTCTTTGCTCTACGATAAAACGCAAACATTAATGATACAATCAAAATACTCATATGCTTGTCTTGCAAGACTCTAAGCTTGTGACACTATAGCACTGGATGGGTCAACATCATCATTTTTAATCTGATTGTTTATATGGAATTAATGCATGTGAAATCATTGATTAGAGAAAGTAAGATATTTTATACACTGAAAATATTTGGGTATGGAAAAAATTCACAATTGTCTCAAACCACTAGGAAATGTTATTCGTTGCCTCCCAATGATAATTTGGTTGTTGCTGCTGATGAACACTAAAAAGTGCACATTTATTAAAAGAAAAATTAATCATTTTACACTTGTAGTTTCATTAATCTCATTAATTTAGCATATTTGTTAAATAATAATTATATTTATGTTTATTGTGATTTTTATCTTTTATGTAGGTGAAATAATACTTTGGATGCATATCTAGAAAAATGGACTTGACATTCTGATTTTGGAGGCCAGAAATTTAATAGGGCGTTCTAACAGTGTACAATCTCGGAAATTCTAGCCCTGTGCAATATTCGTATTTTTTCCATAACTTTTTACTCCATTATCGGATTGAAGTAATTCAAGTTCCAGATGAAAGAAGACTCAAATATCTACAATGTTACTGTTGACAATAGTTTCCAATTCTGAAGTTTTCAAGATCGAAATTGATGAAGAAACCAAAGTGTATTATATGTAAAAGTCATTGTCAAATCAAAATTAAAAAAATTAAAAAAAACAAATATATTATTTGATGGTAATCCACCGAAATGGATTGCAATCATTGACTAATTTTCTCCCACCAAACATGCATGTTTGGTGGGTGCAATTGTAAAAATTGTACAACTGGAGTAGCAACAGAGGTGCTGAGTACCTATATAAATAGAGGTGCTCTGCACCTCATTTTCTTCATCGGGGAGTCCATGGTTTTCTCTGAAAATTTATGGATTCTAGTTCTTGTGTGTTTTATTTTTTTTAAAGCTTTCTTGTATTTTCTTTTTCTTTCAGTAATAAAATTATGTTTGTTTTTATTCAAATTATGAGTAGCTAATTTCTTTTTATTGGTGTAAAGGGTGAAGCTTTTAATATAAAAATTTAGATTAATATCACTTATATTATAATATATAAATTGTAATCTAATGATTGATATTTAATTTAAATCTGAATTAATTATTGAAAAAAAAATTTACCGCCTATATGACTGGTTTTATTTATTTGGCATAATTGAATACCCAACTGGATTTGTTATAAACAAAAGTTATCACTGCCTTTATGGCTGGTTTTAAAGATTTTGGAATAATTAATTCCTGAAATAAATTAATTGGGTAATAATGACAATTTATATATTATAACAAGTGAGATTTCTAAATTTAATATTAAAGTGGATCCACTAACCCCATTATTTTATTTTATTATTGTAGTTCAATTTAAAAATTTTCAATCACTTCAAAAAATTCAATCTTTTTATTTTCACTCAAATTATTATTTTATCCTATTAAATCTATTCATTGTGGATCGATCTCAGTCTTACCGGGTTATTTTATTATTTCGACACTCTTATACTTGGGAGTAAAGAACCACTTTTTGAGCGTGTCAGTTGTTGCTGTCAAGAGCGGTCTCATGATGTCTACATTAAAATGATAAAATCATTCAAAATTAAATGTTGATAAAATCATTCAAAATTCCTTGTAAATTATCAAAATTATTGAATTGAATTTAGAAACATATTGTAGATACGACTGGACCTCATCGCAGTTATTAAGAACAAACTAATGAGCATGTTGTTGTTCATTGATTGTAAATATTTTAATTGTCATCTTCTCGATGGGTCTGCAGTTTTGCTGGAAAATAAAGATATCGTGTGATTCATATTCTCCCGCGTAGCAATTTTTTATATGCGAGGCCTGACCTGACATTACGAGGGTCCTTAATGAAACGCAAGTACATATAATCAAAGTCTTTCCACTAAGTTGCATCAACACGGTGTCTATGAATGCCCTCATCACTAAATCTCTTATCATAATGTCATCTCATATCAGATGCGGTGTGACGTTGACAACTTTGTCTCTCAACCGGTACTAGCTTCTGAATTGGTATTCTATGAGATAATTTTCTCATTGGTAAACCAATTTCTGATAGTCGCTGAAATTCCCGGCATGTATAAGTGATCCATAACTTCGCTCAAATTCTTTATGTAACAGCCCGCCAAAAGCAAGGTGCTATCGGAAAGAGACATGATTGACCCATCTCCATAAGTCTCTAAATTTACCGAAAATCAGGCATGATGTATCCTAAAAAACTGGACAACCTGGATCTCAGTCCAGCATCAAAACGAACCTGAAATAGACATCATATATCAAAATGGACCTCAGGTCCAAACCAACACATCAAAATCATCATCTAAGGGCTCCGTGCCCATATCATCTATCAACACTCAAGAGCTATGTGCCCACAACATCATAAATAACCAAAACTTTAACTTATTAATGCAAACCACGTGCTCAACACAATAAATAAAACGATAAATCAAATATCCTAATCTTCTAAAACTTTTCCTAGGACACTTGCGAGGGTGACTACCGCTTGGGTGATCCACATCTCGAGCATAACTTCAAAGTTGAAATGGTTGACCCATGTGGTATCCAACCTACAAAACCAGCAAACTGGTTTAGTGTGAGTTATAAAACTCAGTAAGTAACCATGCTAGCACTGCAAACAACACAAACAAGTAAATCACATTAGAAGTTTTTCAAATTTACTAAATTATAACAAGTTAGAATTATCTATTTTTATTATTCAATCCATTATACTTTACGCATGTCAATTTTTTTTTTCATATTCACATATCTATATATGTGCAAATCTAATAGCTAAAATCCAAAGTATACAAGGAAAAACTTGATTACTATAGAATATATCCCTTAACATCAAATCCACTTCAATCACATGAAGCTTGAAGTCATACATATATACTTTTATCACAAATATCTATATTTGAAATATCATCAAATCGACAAGTCAAACAAACTTTATTCAATTCCGATGGCCTCAAAATGACTTAACATGCGAGATTCATATGCATTAATTCATATCATAACTCAATTTTCTTATATTCATGCAAATATAATTTTAGAACTCTTACACATATACGTGTATACGATAACAACTTAGCAAATATACTTTATAGCATATTATGGTCACACCGACTTACATGTCATTCTTTCATTCCATGCACACATACATCATCTATACTTATCACGAGATCTATCATACATACACATACACTTAAACAAACATCAAACCATTGTGTAACAGTCAAAACATCAAGAACACATAACCAAACAATACACACCTATGGATGGCTTATACATACAATGTTCATACGAGACTCATTACCTATTTTAGAATATGTATGAGATGAATGTCGTCCGAACGGATTCCTAACCAGCTCAACTACTACAACGTAAGATTATCAATGAATCAACATACACACATAACACGTGACACAATTTCATCACACAGTCTCACATACACAAGCACATACATGTCAAACATTGTTTATCACCATGTATACATAAGTATATACATCAAACATATGAGCATATATATTTTTTCCGAATTTCGATACCATAGCCTTTAATAATTTTCATATTTTTTTCTTATCAATCAAATACACTTTGTTTCCAGAATCTTATAAAAGCATTCATTCATAAACACATCCATTCGTACACGTACTTTACTCAATCAAAGAGCTTAGCTTATACCAATTTAAAAAATCATGATTTACTTCCATTTACCGATTCTGTATACTCAACCTATACATGTCTTAACATCATATGCATATATACAAATACATATCCATATACTTATACATTTACATATTCATTCACATACATATTGTCTATCGTTACAGGTTCAACCCTTACGTACATTCATGCATACACATAGACATTAAGCTCATCAAATATTTCGCTTCAAATCAATGCATTAACAAAAATTATTACATGTGGCGGTCGATAAACTTAACTACATATGATCTCAAACTTTGTTCTCAATCCTTATCTTATCCTAAACACTTCAATCATTTCTATATACGTATATTTAACAAAAATTAAACAATCAAGTACTCATCGCATGAGTTACTTACCTGACTTCTCGATCACTCCAGGTCCTAGTCAAATATGTCAAGACAAATGACGAACTACCGTCAGAATCATGATTTACGGTATTCTCGACTTAATTACGATAAAATTCCGGATCTTTCCGGAATAACCAAATCAGGTCTATTTTCAATAATTTCAGTTTCAGTAATATTAAAAAATCATTATAAACTAACCCAAGTCATAAGTTAACTTAAATTCTCGGTTTACACGTTTTTGAAAAATCTTCTGAAAAGAATTTCTGTAAATGCTACGGAAGGGTCCCAAGCCCTCCAAACCTTTTCGGATTTATCCAAATATTTTCGTAATATCATAAATAACTCATAACTAACATTAAATTCAAAACACATTATTATACTGACCGGCGTAAACACACACGTATAACGCAAGCGCACGTATCGTTCAAGTAGTAAAAAAATATCGATCTCACGAGGACTTAATTCATTCTGTTGTTATTAATTGTTGAATCTATTTATTTACAAGTATCTAATTATAGGGAGAATGGAATTGATTGCTTTTGGTTGGTTGACAGTGGATTTTGCTAAATAAAATAAAAACAAACTCAAAAGAAAATACTAAGGAAAATAAGAAAAGACTCAAAGATCTAAGGTCATGACTCCACACAATATTAATATAAAAATGAATTGATTCTCTTATCTATGTATAATAAATCAGTTTACTAACCTAAAACACGAAAATATGCAAAAGCCTCTGTCGATGGTCAGATGAAAATACCCAGTATAACCCAATTGAACCATATGTCTATGTCAACCAAATTACCTGGATTCATTAAGATTAAGTTCCAATTATGGCTACCCCCCGCCCGACAGGTATATGTCTATCATGTAAGGAAATCTATTAAAGGGTTATCTATCCTCAAGGAAGATCGTGGGCTATTGAATCTAAGGCTGAAACTTAAAATTCCTATGTCTAATTCATTTTAAGTTTACCACATCAATCTTATTGGTGATCAGACAACAAAAAACATTAAGCTTAAGACTCAATAAACAAACTAAAGAATTACCCAATAAATAATTAAATCAATTATTAAACCTAGTAATATTGTGCTTCATCACTTCCCTAGAATAAAATAAAATGATGGGGGTTAGAGGATCCACATTTAATATTTCTTATCTAGGAATCTCACTTATTATAAAATATAAATTATTTTATGTTCTGCTTTCTCAGGAATTAATAATGTTAAACATTTAAAACCAGCCATATAGGCGGTAATCCATTTAGTCCAATTATACCAGCCATATAGGCGGTAATTATCTGTCACATAAAGACCAGCCATATAGGCGGTAAAGTAATTTATATTTAAACCGACCATATACGCGGTAAAAAAGTCTGCCATTAATTAATCCGGTTAAATTATAATTTAAATATTATAATTAAGTGAGATTTACCTAGATAATTATATTAAATGTTTCACCTTTTACCCCAGCGGTAAATTAACTATTAAACATCAAAGAACAAAAAGAAAATAAAATAAAAATTATTACAAAAAGTAAAAGTGCATAATTGAAAATAATAAAAGTAAAAATGCTAAATTTAAATTACAAAAACTTAAACACACAAGATGCAATCCTTAGAGTCCTTACAAAACTCAAGGAAGGCATGCTTTGAATTCTGAAATCGCGCTGAATTTATAGGAGTCAGTATGGGTATGGCGTCGCGACGCTGGTGATTGTCGACGTGGCACGCTCTGGTTCGTCGGCTCATATTCTGGATAAGGTGATAAGGTGACACGTGGCAAGGTGGTTAGGATCTCAATTATTGTGACACGTGGCGGCTTATGATTGGTCGGCTCAGATTCTTATCCGTCACGTGTCGATTTCGGATAAGTGAGCCAATAATTGGCGCTGACGTGGCGACACGTGGCGAAAGTGACTATCGGCACCATAGAATTGCGACATGTGGCACGCTGTGATTGGTTGATGATGACATGGTGATGACGTGGCATTTTGACTCGGTCAACCGGTGATGTGGACGATAACGTGGCTGACAGGTGGAGTGACATGTGGCGACACGTGGCGATGGTGACTGTCGGCACCGTAGGATGATGACACGTGGCACGGTGCACGTTAGCACTGTTTGGCACATGTTAGGCGTCGTGACGCCATAGGCTTGTGTGTCGCGACACGACAAATTACCAAAATGCCCTTTTGTCCAATTTTTATTGCTTTGCTCTAAATCAACTCCAGAATGTCCTAAAACTTTATTTATCTACAAAATAACACAAAGCACATCAAAATATTCATAAAACTCAAGAAACTATAAAAAATATTAGGTCAAATGAGTGGGAAATAGTGATATAATTACCACTCATCACACCCCCAATCCTAACATTTTGCTAGTCCTCGAGCAAAACATAGAGTAAAATAATATAAACATCTTTAAAATAAAATTTAACTAAGCCACTTTCGTATGGATCATGGTTACATTTAGCGTATGCAACAAGCCTTTAAACCCCTAGTTGTCCCTAGTGGACGAGTTGTAGTCTCGTGAGAGTTTACAGCAATTATACCCACAAACATTTTACAAAAGTAAAAAGATAGTGAAGCTAATGCACACAAAAGCAAAAAGACAAGCGAAAAGAGAATAAAGAAGTTAGTGACTAATCAGGTGAAACTTCTACTCCAAGTTACTAGTTGTTTTCTTTCTTTCTAAATTACCGAATAAGTAAATTCTCCGATTATATTTACCATTCTCCATATGAACAGCCGACAAAATATTAATCAACTCATTTTTTCCCACAATAGTCATAAGTGCAGTTCATAAGAGGGTAATATTTTTGTCCTAAAGTTTTATCAGAATTCACACCTTTCTGTAGCAATGAAATAATTTTTCTGATTTTTCTGATTTTTTTTTTTTGAATTTTTTTTTATTTATATACAATATCTTCCGTCTATGTAGCGAGTGTTGGGTCGGTGGCTCCCAAACCAGTTGGCTTTAGGACACCAGGTGTTAAGACACTCATGCGGACTTAATTACTCAGACTTCATATATATATATTTTTGCAACATCATTGATCCATGTAACGAGCTTTGGGCCAGTGACTCCTAAACCAGATGGTTTTAGGGCACTAGGTGTTAAAACACCCTTTTAGACTTAATAACTCAGATCTCATACGTTTTTTTTTTTACTCCATCACTTTTTCAGATGTTTCCTCCAATTAAACTAGAGCACTGAATATTACAAACTTTTCAATTATAGCTCATGTCTTTATGTTTCCATGTATGTTGATAATATCTTCTAACTGAGCATATGAAGATCCATTTTAGTCAGTTTTATGGAGAATTTACAAATTAAATAATTTAAAAATGAAATAAACAAAAACTAACTTGTTTCAAAAATGGTTTGAGATACGTCTCAGGAATGGAAATTCCTTACACAGCTATCTCTTATCAATTTCACCTTTTTAGTCAAACTAAAAACATAAAAACACAAAATATTTTTGTAATTTTTGAAAAATTTTCAATTTTTTTTTGTATTTTTCGAAAAATTAAGGACTAAAAATAAAAATAACACACAACTAAAAAAAACAAGATACTGATCAACTAATTTCCTATCACCCTCAAACCTAAATGAGACATTGTCCCCAATGTCTTAAACAGTAGAAGAAGAATTTAGAAGATAATATCCGGTTTAGGAAAAATTACCGATTAAGATTTATGTCCAATTCACGCTTCTTACCACGATCGCTATCTGACCAGCTCAACTTGGAAAGAATGTGGTCGATTTTTGGTTCAAATGCTAGGATTTGGTCAATTAATTCTTCGGCCTTTGTTGCAGTCAGGAAAATATCATGTACTGATTTTGTGACGAACTCATGTCTTTTGGCTTCCGCAAGAAATACAAACAGAAAATCAAAAAAATGTTCAATATTGAGTAATCCAATGGGCTTCTGATGAATGTTCAAATGCGCCCATAATGCCACTGTGAATATTTCTTCAAACGTTCCGAGCCCACCTGGTAAAACAATAAACGCATCAGCAGTATTGACCATTTCAAGGAGTTGTTCAGACATCCCCGAGATAATACGTTCATCTCCATTTGTTTTTCCGATTATATGTTCATCCGCCAAAGTTTTTGGAATGATTCCCAAAACATGACCACCACTATCCTGAACGGCTTTTGAAATGCTTCCCATCAATCCAAGATTTCCACCGCCATATACTAGGTGCATATTTCGTTCTGCTATGACTCTCCCCAATTCCTTTGCAGCCTCAATGAATTCTGGTTTATTACCAGAATTGGATCCACAGAAAACACAAATTCATTTGATTCGCTGCTGTGAAGTTGCTTCCATTTCCTTTCTCTTATTTGGATGTATATCTGGATGTGTCGAAAGAGAAATGTAGAGCTGAATTTATAGAACCTGAAAATGGGTGAGTAATAGTAGCACTAGTACCTGCCAAATGACAATTATTAGATGAACGTTAAAATAAATCGTGAAAAGTTTAAAAAGTTTAGATCTTGTCGGTGAAAATAAAGGAAATAAAAACAGAAAAGCAAATCAAAGCAATTATTAAGGCAACGGAATTGTGTACGCAATATGCCACTAGCTTAGTATAAATTCATAATGATGCGTCTCAAGAATTAATTCTTTACTCAGCCATCACAAATGAATTAGCTCTATCCTTTGTGATTGCCAAACATCATTCCTTCTGTCTTAAAATGCTCCGTTTGTGCTTTTCCCTACAAAAATAACACAGAAAATTAAAAACTCTACAACATGTATACACAAAATTTAAAAATAGAAATTACAACAAAGTGCATGGGTTGCCTCCCTACTAGCGCTAAATTTTTCGTCTTCAGCCAGACGTGACTGAAATCCATCTGTCAATGAGGTTTCAATGTTGTTTTGGATGTCCGATTAAAGACAATCCCATGAGCGTTGCTTTTGAAGGGTCTCTTCCAACGGTAAGGTAGCAAAAAGATTTTTGTCCCATTAAGTGCTTGTGCCACCTTTTTAACCTTTGTTGCTCCAGTGGTTCCTGAAAAGAAAGAAAGAAAATCATGAGGTCTTGTATGGTGCTTGACTTGGAATGGAAGTTCCATTCTGTCAAGCTTCTGGGTGATATTCTAAATTGTACTCCCCAAAACAGTGATGTTTCGTCTGAATGCTTTGGATCTTCAATTTGGTCTAACTGTTGCTCCTCCATTTGCTCTGCTTCTTGCTCCACCTTTTCTTCACAGATGAATTTTAAAATTTTCGTATTCAACTCTTCATCCTTCATCTGTGAAATGCATGCTCCATAAGTATCTGCCTGAGGATGTAAAGATGTTTCTGACATTAGGTCTTCATCCTCTGATATGACTAGAATGGATGGTTCAGGTAGATCTTCATCAAACATCATGGTAAAGCATGCTCCAAGATCTTCATTTTGAGGATTGAAAGTTTGATCCTCCATTGTTGGTGCAGTTGGTACAAATAGATCAGCTTCATCCTCGTCAGAATCTGAATAATAAAAGTCAAATAGAGACTTTGCTGGTTTGGGCTCCTGAACTGATACCTCTGGTTGTTGATACTGCTCAGCCTCCTCCTCTGTTGAAGTGTCATTGTGAAATGATTGGTACTCGAAGGCTTCATCAGTGTCATCTGAAACTGGTTCTTGAGGTATATAGTTCTGGTTTTCAGTGAATTGTCTCATTTGATCTGTCATTCTTTGAATAGATGTTGATTGTCTCTGAATACTTTCGAGTTGATTCTGATATGTTTCAAGCATTGTATCCAACTTTTCGTCTTGTTTATTGAATAAATCTTTGAGCATGTCAACCAATTGTTCTTCATTTGATGGTTCTGGTTCTTGATGAAGATCATTGTAGGTGAGTGGTGGATAAGATGGAAAATATGGTTCTGTGAAATGTGATGGCTCTTCATACCATGAAGGATTTTGATAGCTCTGCCACCCTGGATTGTAGTTGTACTCACAATGATCTCTCGGGTGGTTACCATTACATATGACACATCTCCCCATTGCATCTTGTTGAGCAAATGTGGTATTGCTTGGTTCTGGCATCCAGTGATAGATGTTGGGTTGGACAACAGGCCTCAGAAAACCGGACTGTTGCTCCCAGATTTGGGGTGTATCTTCTAATAAAACTCGTGATCTTTCAATCTCCCAATAATGTTCCATTTTTCAATCACTTGAAAACAAGAGAAAGAAATAAAAATTACAGATAAAAATAAAGAAAATTAGATACAAGTAAATTAGATAGTTTCAAAATTAATAACTCAATAAAAATAAGTCCCCAGCAACGGCGCCAAAAACTTGACCGGCGTAAACACACACGTATAACGCAAGCGCAAGTATCGTTCAAGTAGTATAAAAATATCGATCACACGAGGACTTAATTCCTACTGTTGTTATTAATTGTTGAATCTATTTATTTACAAATATCTAATTATAGGGAGAAGGGAATTGATTGCATTTGGTTGGTTGACTGTGGATTTTGCTAAATAAAATAAAAAGAAACTCAAAAGAAAATACTAAGGAAAATAAGAAAAGACTCAAAGATCTAAGGTCGTGACTCCACACAATATTAATATAAAAATGAATTGATTCTCTTATCTATGTATAATAAATCAGTTTGCTAACCTAAAACACGAAAATATGCAAAAGCCTCTGTCGATGGTCAGATGAAAATACCCAGTATAACCCAATTGAACCATATGTCTATGTCAACCAAATTACCTGGATTCATTAAGATTAAGTTCCAATTATGGCTACCCCCCGCCCGACAGGTATATGTCTATCCTGTAAGGAAATCTATTAAAGGGTTATCTATCCTCAAGGAAGATCGTGGGCTATTGAATCTAAGGCTGAAACTTAAAATCCCTATGTCTAATTCATTTTAAGTTTACCACATCAATCTTATTGGTGATCAGACAACAAGAAGCATTAAGCTTAAGACTCAATAAACAAACTAAAGAATTACCCAATAAATAATTAAATCAATTATTAAGCCTAGTAATATTGTGCTTCATCACTTCCCTAGAATAAAATAAAATGATGGGGGTTAGAGGATCCACATTTAATATTTCTTATCTAGGAATCTCACTTATTATAAAATATAAATTATTTTATGTTCTGCTTTCTCAGGAATTAATAATGTTAAACATTTAAAACCAGCCATATAGGCGGTAATCCATTTAGTCCAATTATACCAGCCATATAGGCGGTAATTATCTGTCACATAAAGACCAGCCATATAGGCGGTAAAGTAATTTATATTTAAACCGACCATATACGCGGTAAAAAAGTCTGCCATTAATTAATCCGGTTAAATTATAATTTAAATATTATAATTAAGTGAGATTTACCTAGATAATTATATTAAATGTTTCACCTTTTACCCCAGCGGTAAATTAACTATTAAACATCAAAGAACAAAAAGAAAATAAAATAAATTTTATTACAAAAAGTAAAAGTGCATAATTGAAAATACTAAAAGTAAAAATGCTAAATTTTAATTACAAAAACTTAAACACACAAGATGCAATCCTTAGAGTCCTTACAAAACTCAAGGAAGGCATGCTTTGAATTCTGAAATCGCGCTGAATTTATAGGCGTCAGTATGGGTCTGGCGTCGCGACGCCGGTGATTGTCGACGTGGCACGCTCTGGTTCGTCGGCTCATATTCTGGATAAGGTGATAAGGTGACACGTGGCAAGGTGGTTAGGATCTCAATTATTGTGACACGTGGCGGCTTATGATTGGTCGGCTCAGATTCTTATCCGCCACGTGTCGATTTCGGATAAGTGAGCCAATAATTGGCGCTGACGTGGCGACACGTGGCGAAAGTGACTGTCGGCACCATAGAATTGCGACATGTGGCACGCTGTGATTGGTTGATGATGACGTGGCGATGACGTGGCATTTTGACTCGGTCAACCGGTGATGTGGACGATAACATGGCTGACAGTTGGAGTGACACATGGCGACACATGGCGATGGCGACTGTCGGCACCGTAGGATGATGACACGTGGCACGGCGCACGTTAGCAGATCGGCTGTGATGGTGACACGTGGCACGACACACGTTAGCAAAGTCAAATTTCCTCAGATTCTGACTTGTGGACCCGGCGCATGTTAGCACTGTTCGGCGCATGTTAGGCTTGCGCGTCGCGACGCGGTAAATTACCAAAATGCCTTTTTTGTCCAATTTTTACTGTTTTGCTCCAAATCACCTCCAGAATGTCCTGAAACTTTATTTATCTACAAAATAATACAAAACACATCAAAATATTCACAAAACTCAAGAAACTATACAAAATATTAGGTCAAATGAGTGGGAAATAGTGATATAATTACCATTCATCATATACCCAACAACCTACTTTTATCGAAAACTTGAATATTCTATCGGATCGACCAAACTCATTTCATTTTCACTCGAATTCTACCAAATACTCATATTCAATATACTAATACTCAAAAATTCAATTTATATCAATATGATACTTTACAAAGCTAGTGGAAACATCTGAACATTAAGCAACAAACTTGAAATTAACGGATTTTTACCGGGAGATCTTACCGAGATTTCGAAGACATATACGGACTCCAAACGATCCCACTGGAATTGATGGAATTCCGATCGGAGCTACTGTTCAATGTGGATCACTATTCATTCGAATCTTCCTTCCTCATTTCGCATGCAACCGTTCACAAAACGGAAAATCCGTCACCGCCAACTTGTAGTACTCTCTGAGAGCTTCGATTTGGTGGATGGCTTGGGGCATGGAATGAAACGATGAGCCGGGATCAACAAATCCATTTTCACACGTTCCTCTCCTCCATGTGCCGTTGTTTGCCATCAACTGCATAATCGTCGGCCACCACGAGATGCGTCGTGGCCGAACGATCACGATAGTGTCGGTGCACGCCGCCGTCGACGGCAGGAGGGCCTTCCGCCTACGCCAACTCTCTCTCTATCATGTTTTCTCTCTCTTCGGGTTACTATAGCTAAAGGATGAAGTTTTGGGGTTTCTTTGGTAATTTAATGAAATTCTGGCTTTAATAATAAATTTCCTAAAAATTACATAAAGGTCCCGGAACGAAATTGCAACTTGGTCCTTAATATGGGCTGATTCGGTTGTTAGCAAAATCGATGCCCTTCTTCTCAAAATTTCAAAAACTATTCTACATGAAAGTTGTTCGTCTCTGAAAAACGAGTTAGATGGTTTAAAAATCAGCTCAATTAGAGTTCTTTTGCTATCTTTATAGCCGATACAACAAATTTTTATGTTATAACGATAAAATTAGAAATCGAGAAACCGGTTTTCGAAATCACATATTTCCGGCATGACAAAACTTCACTTAAAAATATTCCAACTTATTTCCCACCACATATACTCTGATTTTCGATTACCATTGCGTTCTAAATCCTTAACTTTAATTCAGAAATCTTCCCGCACTGATCCAAAAAACTCGGGATATTACACTTCATTTGCCTATTCAAATAGTTATTATATGGACAACGCACACGACCATCCGCATCAGCAACTCATTTTGCTGCTTCCATAAATTCTTCCACTCCTTTATAATATTCGATACTCAATCTATTGGGCACAGTCATCCAACTTCTATCCATTTTCAACAAATATATCTATAAATATAAAAAATAATAAAAAAAATAAGAAACTCATAAACTAAAATACATACCTTAATTAATTAGATAAATTCATAAATTAATATTTACTCAAAAATAAGTAATGAGTAAAAAATGATACATTAGAGAAAATACATACCTTAATTAGCTTAGTGTTGGATTGTGATTGAAAATACCGAAAATGTGTATTTTTACGTGGGTATTGAAAAATGAATAAGAAGAATGAATATAAATAATAGAATGGGGCATTGGCTATTGGTTTTTTGGCAGACTTTTAGCGTCGCCGATATCAATAGCGGTGCTAAATGTATGACATTTATGGGGGTGTATTCAATTGAGATTTTAAAAGACTTTTTTGGGTTGAATAAGTCTTGTGGTATTCAATTAAGATTTTTAAAAATCTAAGTGATATTCAATCAAGACTTTAAACAAGTAATAGAAAGTCTTATGGTATTGAAAAACATAATTATTTTGAATGATTTTTTTATATGTGTGATTGTGTGGGATTTTTTAGTGAGAATTATATATATCAAACTCTATAAAAAAACATAACCTAACCCATGAGACTTTTTACATAAGATTTTTTTGACCGTTAGAAAACAGAAGATGAACATACATGTTAGCTCCTCGTGAACAAGTTACTTGCTTATTAGTAATTTCTTCTTTTTACTTTCAAACAAAACAATATGACTTTCTTTTAAATGCAACTGGTAATGTCCTTCCTCCAACCATTTTTCTTAATAAATTTCATTTTCGTGGAGGGAAATTCTATCACATTTAAAGATAATTTCCTGGATTTTCTTTGAGGCCATCATAACTTCTTCAATCGGATAGATGATAATGTACAAAGGGAATTTAGCACAACAATGATTTTTTTCCTCGTTTTCTCGCTAATTTTTTACTTGTATTTTTTTTTAAATCCAAATTTAAGGAAAAAATATTTATCAATTATTAAGATCATTGATGCCGAGGTGTTATCTTTTATTCCTAGGTCAAAGACATGATATTTTATCACAGAAACTCAAAAAATAATCTGAGATAATTAAGCATTTTCGTCAGTAAAGTTATCTACACTGTTAGTAAAATATTGATAGATTGCTTAAGTTCATGAAATATTACCGCCAACATAGCTTGTAAAGAAAATATAGTTGTAATTCACCTAACCATGATAGAAATTATAGCATTATTAATTCAGTGGAAGAGTGACATGGACGAGAATGGCCCAAGAAAAGAATGTCTCATTAAACTAGAGAGACATTACTCATAATCAGATTAAAAGTTGGTTGGTTAGCATCATAAAAGTAAAATATATATATATATATATATATATATATATATATATATATATATTTATATGTGGTCCTTTCAAATCTTTTAAATTCTTATGATATAAATCTTTTAAAATCCAATAAGTAAAAAATCCTGATTAAAAAAACTGTAACAAAATCTTATAAGTCATTATATTCTTAAATAGTCTTTTAAAATCTACTGGACTTATTTATTCATAAATAATCTTTTAAAATCTCAATTGAATACACCCCCTTAGCGTCACAACATATATTAGACACTAAATCGCATAACATTTAGCATCGATAATATAGGTTGCGACGCTAAATTGTGACTTTTTTTCGTCGAAATAACGTATCGACGCTAAAGATTACAACCTTTAGCGTCGAATATATGTAGCGACATTGTAAATTATGACATTTAGCGTCGCAACCTATATTCAACTCTGAATGTTGATATTTAATATCGAAAAATTTAATGCGACGTTAAATGTCAATATTTTTAGCATCGAACGCTAAAATATGTACTTTATTGTTGTTTTTTCTTGCAACGCAATATGTGCTAATTTTAGCATCACACGATTTTGGCGACAGTACTAAATATATATTTGGCGATAAAAGAACCTCTTTCTTGTATTGTATATAGTTAAATTTAGGTGTATATATTATTTTTAAGTTAGGGGTGGGCATACTTGATTTGGATTCAAAATCAAACTGATTCAAAAAAATCAGTTTAAATTGAACCCAAATCGATCTAACATAAAAAAATATTCAAACAAACCGGATCCAAATCGAATTGGTTTAGACTTATGTATAGAGTGCAAATTTTTTACATTTCTAAAGCCAAAATTTGACCCTATGTCTAAAATCTCAACTTTTGGGTCTCTCTGTAAAAGCTCAACTGGTTTTTTGATCAAAATTTATCTAAATTATATAGTAAATTTTTTAGTTTCCATAATTTAAATTCATAGTAAAAAAATTCTAATTCCCAACTATGGAATATGCCTCTAATGAGGGTTAGTAGAGTTCCCTTAGGTTTGTCATATAATATTTGGGGAATTCCTAAAAAGCCTAAAATCATTAGAATTCTTCTAATTCAAAAAAAAAAAAAAAAATCTCATTTAGTTTACATATATGTCAAATGACATAAATATATATAATAATTTGGATAATAATAAATTTGTCACTAAAAATATTTTAAAAAATGAAAATAGCATGAGGTGTGGGAGCCAAAATTTGATTTTTTTTTTCAACTTTAAACTTACATTCATTTACATTTCTTAGTTATAATATCAGTTATAACTACAATGTTATTTTACATACTTAAAAATATATTTAAACATGACTAACTCTTAAAAAAGATCATTGTTCACATGAACAGTAGCCTAAAAATATTTGAAATCTAACCCTTAAAAAATCATAAACAGTGAAATTCATTGTGAACAATAATTTTTTTTTTAAAAAAAAGTTGGAATTGATACAAGTAAAATAAGGTTATAAATATGGTGAAAATCAACTTAGGACTATGCTTTATACTAAATATGAAGAATTATAGAAAATTAAGATTACTTATGAAAATTATTAAGAGCTTATCCTTTTTAAGAATTAATCATAGTAGAAAGAACTTTTTAATAATTCTCTCTAAAATATTCAATCCAAAATTAGTAGGGGTGGACAAAAAAAAAAAACTAAAACTGGAAAACAGAACCGAAGTGATATTTTTTTTAATTTAAAAATAATTTTTCTATTTTTTAACTAAAACTCTGAAACTAACTGAATTAGAACAAATTTATAATTAAAAAAATAGAACTAAACCGAATTAATTGAATAATTTAATTAATTGATTTTTTTTTTTAAAATCTAATCATGTTATTATTTTATATATTATTTTTATTATATTATTTAATTTATTTAGTGTTTAGTAACCATTAATTTCATAAAATATTTATAATCTTTTTATTTTATTTATGATTCTTTTTATTTTCCTATATTTTAAAAAATTCGAATGATGATTTTATTTCATGAAAAACTTTTATTGATGTACGCAGTTGTCATGATTAATAGAACTAAATGTATTTTTTTTAAATAAATGTTAAATTCAATGAATGTTAATTTTTTTTTAATTTTTATTGCTATTGTTAAAAAATTGAAAAAAAAATCGAATCATATCAAACTGAAACGATAATTAAAAATAATTTTTTTATAAAAAAAAACCCAAAGGGCTACTTTTTTAATTAAAAAAACAAATAATTATAATTATAATTATTTTTATAATTATAATGAATCAGACCGAACCATACCCACCCTTGAAACTTAAGACTTATTTTTTACTCTTTTACACTTCTTCTACGTTACATATATCACTGCAATTCTCGAATCTACAAATTTTTGGGAACGTTTAATTTTTATAAAAAACATGTCAACACCTATAGGATTTACTATGGAATCACTCAAATGTACTTTAACAAGCACAGGAATTGTATCACATGGATGAAATCTTATATTGTAAACCAATTGCCAATGATGCTCATCGACTCATTCAAACCCCACCAGCATTTTTTTAAAGAGCATTACTCACTCTGTATATCAAACCGAATATTTACAGCAGTTTATGGAAAAAAGATAATGAGACTAAATCATAATAAAACGGGGCAAAATTATATTCAAAATAACAGTGTTTTGATATTTAAAGTGTTGGAAATTGCTTATTATTGAGCATTTTGAGGCACGATTTTAAGCATGGTCCACTTCGTGTTAGTGGTTGTTTTTGAGTGATTCGGATACTCCTTCGTGAGTAGTTCACCATTGCTGTTGGAAAATAAAGAGAAATTAGCTTATCCCACATAGGAAAGCTAGTAAGGGAAAATTGTGCTTATATATGATTGCTCATATGTAGATGGGTAAGAGTAATAAGGATATAGGCTCTCTCTACGTGCGCGCACACAGGAGGGGGGTGCAAATCAAAATCCGAACAGGCCTGGCTCGTTGTTTTCTGATATTTTAAATATGATTTTTCCCCACACAGGCTTGTCTCGTGTCCACCCGCGCGTCCTGCGTACACGAATGCCGGACCAAAATGTGCCCGGCCTAGCCATTTTTTGCAAGCCTCCTCTTTGTTTAATTTAATTTTATTAATTAACTAGGTGGTTACCACTAACTCAATTTAATTGTTAAACTTGTTTTCTGTTAAAACGAAATAATCTGGCCATGATTTCCTGAATGGCCAGATTATTCCTAGCATGCTTCCCACCATTTATAAAAGTAAAGGCAAGAGCAGGAAAAGTCATATTGGTTTTACCAGCAAGATCAGCAATGTGATTGTATAGTGGAACTTCCTTTTCAGCAGCCACCCGCTTTGCATGCTGTGATTGGTACATCTAAAATCACATTGGCTCCAAATTCACCTTCTTCTTTTTTTTTTTTTTTTTTTTTTTTTTTTTTTCTGTTTTGTCTGAGTCTATCATGGCTCGGTCAATTTGAGACTGAAGAGTTGGATCCATACCCATCAATGCTTTAGATATTCTCTCATTAATATTCATAGCAGCTCTATTCACACTGTTTCCAAGATAGGTCCCCTTGTCCCCATCATGCCATTCATATGCTTCATACATTCTCAAGGGATCACCACTGGGAGCGGAAGCATGGATCATGCCTTCATTAGTAAACAAATCGACTTCAACAGTTGGAATCCCACGACTGTCCAAAATTTGCCTAGCTTTAATCTTCGTTATCACTGAAGGAACCGCTTTTAGCATGTGATTGGATGAAATTCGTCGTTGCTCTTTTCGCTTCTTGGTAGCTTGAGGACTCATGTACCATAATATCCAAAAAGAAACCAAATCTTGGATTATATTCTTCTTAGGCATTTCGTCGAACAGCTTCCGCGCGACCACCATTTCTTCTTTTCTCCAGAAACTCTCAAGCTTCTGCCTTTGAAACCCACCTAGGGCATGTAAATAGTGAGGGTTTTGCTGGTGTGTTATCAAATCTAATTGAGATGGTCTCGCACCAATTTCCTTCATTTTTACTTTCTTTTTGTACTCCACAGCCTTAAGCTTGTAAATTGATGAATCTTGAACCATTTTCCCCCTCCATACTCTTGTTATTTGTGATAGTCCCCTTGTTCTTGTGAACGATGGCCTCGTCTTCAGCATCATCATTTAATTCACCGAGATTTGTTGTGTTCTTGATCATTGAAAATGGTTGTGCCGTTTCTGATTAGGAAAGCTTCACCAGAGTCAGATCTTGGAACCCAAGATCGAAGGATATTGGCCATTCCCTTCCCTAGACTGAGAGTTGCCTCCACTGATATTGAAGCATTTGTTTCATATATCCTTGCCATGAGCAGACCCAAAAGAAGCTGGTATAATGGCGTTCGAATCTAATTTTTTGATAAGATTTTGTAGCATCATTTTGATATTGCGTAGTGATTCGTTGATGTTATCAAATGATTTCTTCATTGATGAATCTCTCAATGAAAGCACCAATTGTTAGGTTTTGATTCGAGATGAAACCTACAAAACTCTCCAAACTTTTGACAAGTTACTTTGAGAATGATTGAATGCTTTATTTCTGCTCTCAGCTTGTTATTTATAGCTGAGTTAGTTTCAAATTCTGTTACAAGAGTATTATCATCTGCTACAGCTGTGAATGTGTAACATGATGTTTTATGATCTTATAAACTCTTTATAAAATGTGATACTCAAGAAATTATAGGACTATACTGACCATCCGTCTTTTTACTTCACCTATATTGCTCCATTATGCAAATATAGTTCGACACATAAATAAAACTTTCAACTAATTCAAGAATTATAACCACTATGTACTGAATCCAAATAATATAAAATAGTCAACACAAATCCCATTTTTAGGTGTTTTTATTTATCGTTCTTAATGATTGTTGCTTTTTTTAAGAACCCACATATTGTATATATTGAATATATACTCTTTATTACTTGTTTACAAAACTCAATGTATAATTGTTTATTGAACCTCTAGATTAATAAACATATATATTGCACATATTGAATCTCCACTTTTTAAGGAGAGAAGTTTAAAATAGTGAAATCATAATTTTTTTTAAACATCTTACTAATAATTTAATTTTCTTTCCACTAATGTGAGCTGAATTTGACTCTTATGATTTTCAATCAAGATCACCTCTTTAAAAAAACGAGACTCGATAATTTATGGGTCTCTACTTACTATTCATATTTTTTGCTTAATCCTATTACCATATTTTGTAAATGCAGGTCAATACATAAATAAAACTTATAACCAATTCAAGAATTATAATTACTACGTACCAAATAAAAATCATACAAAACAGTTAACCTAAATCCTATTTTTATGTGTTTCTCTTTATTGTTTTCTTAAGAACTTGCGCATTGCAAAACTTTGAACTTATATTTTTTTATTACTTGATCACCAAGTTTAATGTGTAATTGTCTATTGAATGAAGACTCAAGAAATTATGGGACTCTACTGACTATCCACATAAGTAAAACTTACCATTGATTTAAGGATTATAACTATTACGTACCAAATCCAAATCATTAAAATAGAGAAATTCTATTTTAATATGTTTTTCTTTACTGTTCTTAATAGTTGTTTTTTAAAGAAAAAACCTCCCACATTTTATCATTTGATCACCAAATTCGATGTGTAATTATTTATTAAATGAATATTCGAGAAATTATAATATTCTATTGACTACCAGCTGAAACAAAACTTACAATTAATTTAAGAACTATAACTATTATGTATAAAACTTAAATCATATAAAATGTCAAGACAAATCCCATTATAATGTGTTTTCTTTGTTGTCCTTTATAATTATTATTTTTTTGAAAAAAAAAAAAAAAAAACCTCGCGCATTACATATATTAAAACTACACCTTTTTATTACTTGATGATCAAATTCAATGCCCATTTTCTCTGTCACAAGCTTTACCAAACAAATCAAATCCTTGCACATTTCATCTCCTTTTTGCAGTACTCTCAATAAAATCGAATATGCATATTTATAATGGCTGTTTATTTGATGACCAAGTTGATTATGAAACAATTGGTTTTTCTATAAATATTCTTAATCAATATTCATTGAACATTGGGCCTAACAAAACATTAAAAAATATAAAAAATCAAACTAGTTCATCCCAAGCTTTGAACCTATAACTCAACAAATCATTACAGAACACAAGAATCAAGCTTCCTCCATATATTAATGAACTTCCCCAAATTAAGGAGAAAGTCACAAAATTCTTCTAAAATAAGGAGAGCACAGCAATGGATTTAGAAATTTAGTAGAGTAAAGATAGATCGGATTATAACAATATATGAACTATATGAAGCAAACCCACATTTTAGTTTGCAACATTCTGATAGAAATATTCCTCTTTGTGACCTCTTGGACTCACGCTCAAACGCATAAATTAAAAGAGACAAAAATTCGTAATTAGTAGATCAAGAAATTATTGGAAATGGCAAAAAAAATCTAAGTATGAATAAATCCACAAGAAAGTTCCATTAGCAGGATCGCAGCTTCCTCCACATCTTGTGGAAACACTTGTTTAAGAGCCGAATTGTTGCTCAAACTTAAAGCGAAATCCTTGAAACAAATCTTTCTTTGGTTCTGATCAGATTCAGGAATCTTGCAATGTTTCTTGTACTGACCCACATGGCTTGTACGCGGTTTCTTATCCTTGATTTGCAACTTAATCTTCGTAAATGTACTGTCGGTGGTGCCTGCAACCGTGCCATTTCCAGCAGCTGCTGCAGCCGCCGCCGCCTCCATAGCCCTTCTCGCCTTCCTTTTCCGAATCCCACACGCGTTGCATAGCGACTGCACCAACAAATGAATATTAATATTACTTTATTGAAATTTATCACTTAACTCAACCTAAAAATAATTTGAGAGTAGAAGTTGGCTGATATTTATATTTTATTTTCGTTTGTGAAATATTTTTTTCAATATTCTTCCTTATGTGTATAACGGTCTTTTGCCGATACATCTCATGTGGATACGTAGTGTGAACTCACTCAGTATATGAATTTGATTATGATTTATGTTGAAATTTATAAATCTAACTCAACCTAAAAACTAATTCGAGAGTATAAGGTTGCTCAATACTTAATTTTTTAAATTCTATGAGATATTTTCCTGTACACGCACTAGTATAGCAATCCAATGAAGTGTCCTAAAAGAGTATTGAACGGCCAGGGCCAAAGGGCAATCTAAAATTTTAAGAATGTCCAAAGAAATAAAAAGACAGAGGGAGAATGAGGAGAGAAACAGTAATAAATTAATTAAAGAACCTTGGGACCACGTGGACCGCTCCTCCAAAGGGGCGTTGTGGTCGTGTTACAATCTGAGCAGACTCTAATGGTGTTGTTGCTGCTACTGTTACTGAAAGAATCGACTTCGCCATTGTCATGCATCTGGTTTTGAAGCTTTTGTGAAACTTTTACTGATTCATCGGTTGCTGTGGTGGTGCTATTATTATTGGAAGAGTTGATCATTTTATGCATGAGCCTCATCTTGGAGGACATCCATTTGGCTGATGATGATGAAACGTCGTCGCTTGTGCTACTTCCTTCTCCAACTTCCCTTTTACGTATGGGAAGTTTGTTATTACTTATATTATTCATCTTATTATTATTAGCTTGAATTGAAATTTGAAGATCGCTTGAACAACCGTTAGCTATGCGCTGACCAACCTGAGAGATCAAAACAGTCATATTTAGAGTATGTTTGAAAGTCATATCAAAAATATTTTTTTAAGATTAAAAGTATTTGATATCGGTATATAATATATTCAAAAACGCTATTTAAATAATACTCCCAAACTGACCATTAATACAAATATGTAGTGATCGGATCATGATCATGAAAAATTAAAATCTCACAGTACTCGTGTATTCATGATTCAAAGAAAGATCAAGTTATCAAGGTTGATGCAACAAAGATATATTATACGATTTAGCATGCATATGTACCATCTATGATTATAATATGATTAGATGATATTAAGAGTTTGTCTGTGAATATTAAAATATTTAAAATTTCTTAACATTAGATTTAAAAGTAATAGTTAAATAGCACTGTAAAACTGAGGATTCTTTGATGAAGGGACACGAAATTGATCAAGGAACAAGATCAAAATTGAGATATTTGTAAAAGCAAATATAAAAGAACATACAAAAAATTATTTGACAAGGAAAAAAAATATAATTAGAGAGTAAATAAATTAAATAATGTGTCCTTGAATCTTGCCTTTTGACCATGTTGTTGTGATTCTCCCAACAAGTTGATCATTCTTTGTTCTTGAATTGAGTGGAGAAAAGTAGGGCAAGAGAGAGAATCATAAGCCGGATTTGAAAAGCGTATTAGCTTCTGCAAAAGTTGATCATCTTTTTGCTGCGCAATTTGAAAATAAGGATCAGAGTCAAGTGGTGGGTTCAAATAGACTGGAGCCATGTCGCCGATAGAGAGAGAAAGCTGTTGCTGTTTGTCCAGCGAAGATGGGGGCAATATGAGATAGGGCAAAAAAGAGCCTAATTAAATAGTAGCGGTAAGGCTCTCTTATAAAGCAGAAACAAGAAAAAAAAAGTGATGATTAATGTCTTTAATGGATACTCATTTAATACAGAATCAAATTAAATTATAATTTTAAATTAAAATTTTAATTTAATTAAATATTTTTTATACACACAACCTCTATTTATTAGTTTAAAATTATAGTTATTTTACTCATAAAATACATCTATCTATCAGTACTCAAAAAATAAAAAATAAAAAATAAGAAAAAAGGAAAGAAGAGGCCGAAAGACATTCACGTGACTTCATGCAGCCCAAATAAAAACAAGATACACAAGAGAAATTAAAAGGAGGTGTTAAATGCAACGACTCAACCCTCTGCTCGGTTTGATGAAACATAACCCTATCTTGAAATCCATGAGCTCATACTACCTACTTACGTGACACGGAATATGAACATGTTATGTTGAGTGGATTTCGATAGTGTACAACCCGGTTCGCATAGACCCGTTTCACTTGGCAGCCCACAAGAAAATATTTTTTGGATATTTTACGAAAAGATTGATCGGTATATCTGGACTGTAAACATATAGTATGAGCCCACTTTTACATGAGCATTGTTATGATACCATATTATATTATTTAGCTTGAGTTAGACCTATGAATTTGCGCTTTATATTATTTTTAACTCTCATTTATCACACATATATATAGACCCGGCCACGGTTCCGGTTCGGAACCGGAACCGAACGGAACCGAACCGGTTGGAACCGGAGGTTCCGGTTCCAACCGGTTCCGGTTCCGGTTCCGGAACCGAACCGGAATGGGACCGGTTCGGTTGGGGTTCCACCCCAACTCGAACCGGTCCGAACCGGTGGAACCGTACGGTTCCACCGGTTCGGACGGTTCCAACCGGAACCGTTCGGTTCCGGTTGGAACCGTCGGGTTCCTGTTGGAACCGTAGGGTTCCAACAGGAACCCTAAGGCCCCCAACGGCTAGTAGCCGTTGGGGGCCTTATTAGTTATTCCCCCAACGGCTACTGCCGTTGGGGGATGCAGGGAGCCGTTTGGCTCCCTGCCAAACGGCTCCCTGCCAAAAAAAATAAAATTAAATAAAATTATAAATTTTTTTTTATTATATAAAATAAAAATTACTAATGTACCCTAATAACGGTAATAAAACGGTTATATTTAGGGGCATTTTTGGTATCAAAAAAAATTCTAAAATTCTATAAATAGGATTCATTTTTCATAATTTTCATCACACCAATTTCTCAACTCTCTCATTTTCTATAAATCTCTTATTCTCAATCTTACTTCAATACAATTCTCTTATTTTAGTTGTTAATTAATTTGTTATCACATTCGGCATTCGCATCGCAATTATTCAAATGGCAAGCTCATCCGAGAACATAATGTCAAATATGCCAACCCAAGAGAGCGGCCCTAGTGTCAGTGCACAATCACGGAGAAGAGAAGTTAAGGCTCGGTCCTCGGATATTTTCAAAATTCATTTTAATTTGGAACGCCTAGAAGATGATTCACAACGAGCAGTTTGCAACTATTGTGGGGTTATCTACAATTTTCAGGTGGATATGGCAATATGATCAAGCACATGGAAAAACATCATCCGGTTGAATTTGGCATTGATACGACGCAAACTCAAATGGCCAGGTACGCATCATCAAGTAGAGGTACGAGTGCTTTAGATTTATTTAAATATTCTGATGCAAAAAAATAGAGAGGAATTTGCGAAATTAACTTGTATGGCACATCTTTCTTTAAGCTTTGGTGAAAAACTTCATTTTACTAATTACGTGCATAATGCTTTAAACCCTTCTGCATGTAGAATGACTCGAAACACAACAAAACGTCATATTTTTAAATTATACAAAGATGGTAAAATTATTTTAAATGAAATATTTAAAGAGATGAAAGGTCGTATTTCTACTTATTTTCTTTATGTCAAGCATTTCAATACAAAGATGCATTATGTAGTTTTTTTTTCTCAACATGTTCAAAATATCACATTTATCCTAGTCAATGGGATATTTGTGAAAAAATTTTAGATATTTTAAAAGTTTTTAATGATGCTACTTTATTTTTTAGCGGCGTTTATTATCCTACAGCACATTTATTTCTTCTTGAGAGTTTAAATATGTTGGCACTCTCGATGAGCATGTTGACATAGCGATCCTAATGATATTGTTTTGTTTTTACCGAACCGAACCGGAACCGAAAGGTTCGGTTCCGGTTCGGTTTTCGGTTCCGGTTCCACACTTGTGGAACCGGTAACCGGCCGGTTCGGTTCGGTTCCGAACCGGAACCGAACCGCCGGCCGGGTCTACATATATACTCTCTTTTGGTTCTTGAAGCATTTAAGTTGTTATGCCCTACACTATCACATGCCTTTATTTGTCCTTTGAGTTCAAATACACATTAATACATTATTTATAGGTTTAATTCAAAAAGTGCAACTCGTAAATATGATTAATTATGTGGCATATAGGAGAGCTAGACTTGCTACATGTAACGTTCTTGCTAAGATATGATATAAAAGAAGCATCGGCGGAATCAGGAGTTTGGTTCAATAACGGGTTATAAGACAACTTTTTAAGTAGGGGTGGGCATCGGATCCGATCCGATCCGATTCGATCCGATTTGATCGGATCTGATCCGATTTGCAAATCCGAATGAATCATGTTGGTCCGGTTCGACGAATTTCGGATCGGATCGGATAAAATCGGATCGGATCGGATCCGATTTGCAAATCCGAACGAATCCTGTTGGTCCGGTTCGACGAATTTCGGATCGGATCGGATTTCCGATCCGATCCGCTCGTTTTTTTTTACTCAAACCCACCGAATTCGGATCGGATCGGACCAATCCGATCCGAAATATGATGATTTCGGATCGAATTGGTCCGATTCGATTCGATTCGAATTCGGATCGAACCAATCCGATCCGATCGATAATTATCGGATCGGATCGGATCGAGTTCGATTGTTTGATTCGATCCGATCGAATCAAACAATCGTGGGCATTTCGGATCGGATCGGATTCGGATTCGGTCTGATCCGATCCGAATCCGATAATGTCCACCCCTATTTTTAAGTATGACATAACATGGAATCGGTAAAGCTTAAAGGGCCAAAGAGAACTATAATAGATAAATACCAAATTTTAGTTGGATTACATATAAAGCAAGGGGCAAACATAAAATATACATAAAAATTAATAATTTTCAATATATAAATATCAATTGGTACTGTTGATAAAATATATTTTTGTTTGATTTATAATTCACTGCCGTAACACATTATAACTCTTACCATGAAAGATATTTAGAAGAGTCTGTGATTGGGTGTTGAATCTTTTTACAAATTATAAATAATAGCTATTAAATATGAATTTATATGTTATTAAATTTTAATTATTTATTACTTTTAATACATATATAAAAAAAATATTATAACAAATTTAGTACAAAGAATGGAGAGATGGATTGCATTGGAACATGCATGTTGTGCTCTTAGTCTTGCCAAACCAATCAATTGCTTGGACAGGCCCAAGATGGTGACAGCTTCTGTTGTTTTTGCATAAGATAAATAAAAGGCCTTCATGGAACCACCTAAAAGGCCATGTTCAGGGGCCCAAGTTATCTTAAGTTTTTGGGTTTTGAGCGAGAATTTAAATATGACCATCACTTATTTATAAGAGATTAAAATATATATAAGTTATACTGTTAATTTAAAAAATTATAATTTCTTATTTGATGTCATAATTTGAAGTCAAATTTTAGAGTCTTAATCAATTAGATATGTGAATTGTCCACGTGACCGCTTCTAATCACATTTTCCCTTTATATATATATGTGGATCAAACGAAAGATCCAAAACAAATTAAACTAATATAATATAGTAAGATGTAAAATATTCAAATTCAATTTCATTTACGGGATATTTTGGAGTTTACGTCTCCAATGTTATTCAAACACAGTACAATTTGTGTGTAGAAGAGAGAGGTTGCTGATCTTCATTATCTAAATTCAGTCCACAGAGTCATATTATCCTAAGAATATGTGAAAGTTTGACAAATTGAATTATTGAAAAAGATGAAAAGACTGAAACTGAAATTTGTTAACCTCAAAATATAATAAGTGAATCACAATGTTCCTTGCTTTGGCATCATCCAAGGAAAATGCTTCGTGTATCACATTTTCACCAGTACATAGTTTTCACATTAAAATTTGAATCCAGTTGGGCGGAGTTACGACAATTTTTTTATAATATTTTGTCATGTTTATTTTAAAATTAGAGACGGAATAATATATGGATAAATTAATAATAATTATTAATTATTATATATTAAAAAAAAAAAAAAAACTTAGCACGGAATCGAGGTAAGATGAAGAATCATGCTACGTGTGAGATCTAAGAGTCGCACTTAAATTTGAACTAAGATTAGATTATGACGCATGTTTTGATAAAGACATTGTCATTTGTCAATGATTTGCTTGCCGATTCGATTGAGCTACTTGACTCTTGTCTTTGTAGGCCAAATGCCCCATCATAATCTGCGGTACATATGACTCAGCCTTGATTAATTGATTGTGTCATTGCATATATATAATGGAGATTAGACAAAGACGATCAAGTGGGCTTCTGATTTTATTTCTATATTTTCATTTTTGTGAAATCAAATTAAGCTTGTTAGTGCCTGGATTTCGAAATGGTGATATGAAATTAGGGGTGTGAATTGCCGGGTTGGGACTCAATCCACCTAACTCATAAACAGTGCGCACTATAAGAAAATTGTCAAATAGCGACGGAAAAAATATGTAGCTAACTGACCACTAGCGATGGAATCGCGATGGAAAAATTTCGTCTATATTTTGTTGGTTGCAAAAAAAATAGCGACGGAAATATTTCATCCGTCGCTAAAATTAGCTACGAAATTTTATTTTGTCTCTATATAGCGACGGAAATTATTTTGTAGCTAAATAGTGACGGAAGATCTGTTTCTATTTAGAGACAGAATAATTTTCGTCGCTAAATAGCGACGAAAATTCTGTTTCTATTTAGCGACGAAAGTAATTCCGTCTCTAAATATAAACATAATTTTTTGTCACTATTTAGTGACGGAATAAAGATTCTGTTGCTAATTAGAGACTGAATTTCTGTAGCTATTCCATAGCTATATATTTAGAAAAATTAAAAACGAAAATTTTAAAATTTTAGAGAGGCGGGAAATTTAAAAATTTTAAAGATGCATGAAACTTTTAAAATTTTAGAAAGGAAAAATTTTTAAAATTTTAGAGAGGTGTGAAATTTTATAATTATATAGATGTGAGAAATTTATAAATTTTAGAGAGAGTAAATTTTTAAATTTTAAATAAGGGAAAATTTTAAATTTTTTGAATGGTAGAAAATTTTAAAAAATTGACTTTTTTAATGTTATATATAAATCTTCAATTCCACAAGACACCGTAATGTCCACCGCAAGCTTCGACACCCCACCATCCATTTACGCCACTTTAAACCAAAAAAATATATATTAGTGTTTGTTCTTAGGAAATTTTAAAAGTGGAGATAAGAAAAATGAGAGATTGATAATGAGAGTTGAGGTATGAAAAATTTGATGGTATATAGAATTGAGTAGGAAAATAAAAATTTGATGGTATATGGAATTGAGTAGGAAAATTTTGGATGATATATTGCAGTTGAGATTTCAAAAGATTGTGGTGTATATATAGAGGAAAATATAAGAGAAACGGGAATATTTGTAAATTTTATAGACATTTGAAATTTTCGTAAGGCGGTAATTTTTTTAAAATATTGGAAGGATTGAAAATTTTATAAATTAGCTATGGAATTTTAATTCCGTTTCTAATTAGCGACGGAAAATCTGTCTCTATTTAAAAAAAAAAAAGTGACGCCGAAAGGAATAAATTTAAAATGAGGGGATTGAAAATTTAAAATTAGCTACAGAATTTTAATTCCATTTCTAATTAGATACGAAATTTTCATTCCGTTTCTAATTAGCGACGGAAAAATTTCGTTTCTAATTACCAATTAAAATTAAAATAAGAATAAAAATGAAAATTTAAAATTAGCTACGTGCTATTGCTGATTTCAAAACAAGATAATTACAAACTCACCCTCCATGATAAAATTTCCTGCTGCACCCTGGCTACCTGCTGCTTCAGTTTGCTGTTTTCCATGGACAAAGAAACACGTTGATGAAGCTGGAAAGCAACTCTGGCTTCCAGTTCTGCTTGTAAGGTCTGAAGAAAGAGATCAAGCCCACTAAATATTTACTTGCATCAATCAAGAAAAATCATGCCAGAGAAAGAGATAAGCAGAAGAACTCGTTAATTTTAAGTACAAGGGTAGGGCTATGAAGCAAAGAGGCCATGTGCCAAGCACACTGTCCGTACAGAATTAGAATTAAAATTAAAATTAAAATTAAAATTAAAATTAAAATTAAAATTAAAATTAAAATTAAAATTAAAATTAAAATTAAAATTAAAATTAAAAATTAGCTACGGAATTTTAATTCCGTTTCTAATTACCAATTAAAATTAAAATAAAAATGAAAATTTAAAATTAGCTACAGAATTTTAATTCCGTTTCTAATTAGCGACGAAATTTTTATTCCGTTTCTAATTAGCGACGGAAATATTCCGTTTCTAATTACCAATTAAAATTAAAATAAAAATGAAAATTTAAAATTAGCTACGGAATTTTAATTCCGTTTCTAATTAGCTACGGAATTTTCATTCCGTTTCTAATTAGAGACGGAAAAATTCCATTTCTAATTACCAATTAAAATAAAAATAAAAATGAAAATTTAAAATTAGCTACGGAATTTTAATTACGTTTCTATTTAGCGACGGAATAGTAATTTCGTTTCTAATGAGGGACGGATTAGCGACGGATTAATAATCCGTCTCTAATTAGCGACGGATTTTCGTTTCCGTCTCTAATTTAGAGATGAAATTTTTTTTCTCACTAAATTCCGTCTCTAATTTCATTATCCGTTTCAATTCCGTCTCTATTCCGTCGTTAAATTTTGAAAAAGAATATTCCGTCGCTAAATTCCGTCGCTAAAACTGTAATTTCTTGTAGTGGCGGGTGGGATTTTTCAATCCAATTCGACTCGCACAATCACCGCAAGTACTGAGTTGAGTTTTATAGATGTAATATATTTTTATATTTAAAAAAAAACTAATTAAAATTTCAATAATTCACCTTCAAAATAATAAATACATGTATAAGAAAAAGAAGAAAGATTAAAATATAAAATTCATTCATATAATATTAAAAATATCGTAAAAAATAAATAATAAATAATTGCGTTTTGAAAATTCCCGCGTTAATTAGCCTAACCAAACCCTCACATGTTTCAAGTGACCCGCTGATCGGGTTGGATTTATGGTGTATATATAATACGATACATTTGAGGGGGGGCAATGAATGGTGTATATTTCGACTTTATTCACTTTGAATGCCAACAGTAAGAATGAAATAAAATAGCAACAGCATTTCTTTTCCAAAAAAAAAAAAAATTGAAATATGAAGAGGAACAGACAGAAAAAAGCTAGTTCCAAAATGCTTGGTCCAATGGGTTGAGTCTTGTATTGTCATTTGAGAGTTCAGAGTTTAACTCATTGGGACAATATTTATAAGAGTCTGAGACATCATTGAGTTTTATCTACTCAGACCGGGATCCAATGACATCTAATATGAGATGAGATGAGATTTTCCGATATTTGAAAAAAGGCAAAAAAAAAAAAAAAAAAAAAAAAGCAATGCAATTTTAAAGTTGAAGTAAGATAAAAATATTATTAAGCGATTTAAAAAAAATAAAGGCTAAAAATATCACTTTTAAATTCATGTGTTTTTTGTTGACTGTTTAAGCACTTTTAATATAGTATTAAATATATCATGAATAAATAAAGTGTTAATTTTCAAACCCTCCTCATGTGAGTGGGCGTAAGAGAATTAAGTTGTCATTTGGCAAAAAAAAAATAATGCTACCAAACATGGGGCTACAATATTTTTATAAAAAATAAAATCCCTATAAAAGATAATAATTTGCAATAAATAAGAATAAAAACCGATTAAAAAGATAATAGAATGAAATAGTGTGAACAAAATATGAGATTGTTATTATAATGTCTAATTGGGATTACGTTTGGTATAAATTTTCAAATAAAACTTATATTAGAAAAAAATTTAGAATTAGAGTTTTTGACAAAAAAAAAAAAAAAAAGTATTTGTTAAGTTACCCCTGGGTATTTGATACCCAGGAGCACATGCAAAGGCCTCATATTGGGTGCTTGTTTGGCTACCAAGTGGCAGCCAACAAGCACCCAATCACTTAAAAAATGGAAAAAAACTTGAAACAACCGTTGCAACCAAAAAAAAAAAAAATATTATTTTTTAATAAATGAAATGTTAAATATTAATAAAAATAAAATAATAGAAAAAAATCTATTGCATGTGATTACTAAAAATTACAAATATAATGATTAAATTTGTATGTTTTTTGTAAAAAATTTCATATTAGAAAAAAAATTCATATTTATTGGCACAAGTTGCATGTTTAATAGTATTAGTAGCATGTGCAATAGTCATAGTTACATGTGCGGTTTTCGAGGACATAAACAATTGCATGTTATAGATAAAAATTACAAGTTTAATGGTTGAAGTTGCATGTTCATTGTAAAGAATCTTGTATTAGAAAATGTTTCATGTTTCATGTTTATTGTTGAAAGTTGCATGTCTAATAGTATTAATTGCATATTCAATGATCATATTTACATGTGCGATTTTCGAGGCATAAATAATTACATGTTATTGTTAAAAATTACAAATCTAATGGTTGAAGTTACGTGTTCATTTGAAAAAATTTCATATAAGAAATATTACATATTTATTGGTGAAAATTACATGTCTAATGGTATTAGTTGCATGTTCAAAGGTCATAGTTACAAGTGCGGTTTTCAAGGCATACAAAATTACGTGTTATTGCTAAAAATTACACGTATAATGGTTGAAGTTGCACGTTCATTGTAAAAAGTTTCATATTAGAAAAAGTTTCATATTTATTGGTAACAGTTGCATATCTAATGGTAATAGTTGCATATTCAATGGTAATAATTACATGTGCGATTTTTCGAGGCATACGAAATTTCATGTTATTGCTAAAAACTACACGTTTAATGGTTGAAGTTACATGTTCATTGAAACAAAATTCATATTAGAAATGTTTAATATTTATTGGTATAAGTTGCATGTCTAATGATATTAGTTGAATGTTCAATATTTATTGGTATAAGAAAATAAATGTTTTCAAAACGCTAGTAGAGTACTGTTCCTTCGGCTTGCCTAATGGTTCTTTGTAAACCCTCTAAGATTATTTCATGTTCACGTTCAGCTTTTTTGACTAATGAGGTGCCAGGTTCCCTCTAAGTAAGTTACATGTTACAGTTCAATATTTTAACCTAAAATTTGGGATTTTTAAGTATGAGAGGGGTTTTGTTTAATTTTAAAATATGAAGAAAATTTCACTTAATTTCATCAAATATCATGGGTTTCATTTATTTTCCCCAGCATATTCTAATGGGGCCAAACAAACCAGTACTATCTAAGTCAATCGCATGGCCCTCTTATAGTTAAGCAACCAAATCATTGACAAATGACAATGTCTCTATCAAGACAAGCATTATAATCTAATCTTAGTTCAAATAGCATCGATCAATTAGGAGTGATTCTTAGCTATCACACGTAACATGTTTCTTCATCTTATAAATTGTTGACCATCATAGAGCCAGCCATTCTGATAATTATGGACATTTTTCTGGTCATCATACTATTGGTATACATGTGATCATGGGATCATAAGCATTCTCATTGGTTGGTGCAAAATCCAGAAGCATTGAGATTCACTTAATATTCAGCAAAGGATGCCCCAGCTTGACCCAAGATTAAGCGGCTACCAAAGCCTTATATACTTGATCAATGATTTATTCTCAACCGATGTGGTGGGATATTGTCCCTAACATACACAGTTACTTGTAGATTAGTCTTTTTTGACTGGTACTTATCACGTGAAATAATAGTTTATCTACTCTTGCATGAGTTCGATCTTCATACCATAAAGAAGTCAACTGACCTAAGACCTAATTCATGCATAAAAATTAGCTAATAAGGCACTATAAAAAACTGTCATATAACTGACGAAATTTACTTATGAATTCGAAAAAAAATGACTATAAAAATTAACGGTAATATTTACCCATGGATTTCTATTGGTAAATGAGACGTCAATTAATGATGCCAAGTGTTAGCGATAATGTATCGACATATAGTACCTATGACATATTTCATTTGCTAACATATAGAGCCAAATCTTTTCCTATGGATATAGAAAATTCATCGTTAAATTATGGAGTCAATTACACTTTCTTTTATTTTGATTTAATTTAGAGTTTAATCCTCTAAGGGTTATAGTTAGTTTGAAATATTTTGTTAATTATTTTGTTTTAGGGTTAATTTAGGGAATATTGATGAACATTAAAAAATATATATTTAATAAAAGAACAATTAACAGTTTCGCTTGTAATTTCATTAACCCTCCTAAATTAGCACAATTATGAAATAATAATTAAATTTAATATTTATATATTTTTATTGTGATTTTATTTCTTGTGTAGGTAAATATTGTTTTGGATGCTCATCAGGAAAAATGGATATGGAATCTGAATTCTAAGACCTAGGAAACCTAAAAGACTATGACAACTAGATTCAAATCGGACTTGAAATATATTTACCGTGTTTAGATTGACAACAAAATGAGCTTATAATGTATTTAGCCACACATGTATTTTATTATATTAATATATATATATATATATATATATATTATTATAATATAATAATATTTTGTAAATAAAAAATAAGAAAATGTCAATCTACCTTTTGTGAAACATTTTCTTTGTGACTTGCAAGAGCAAGAAGAGGTGTCGAAGCATGCATCTTCTTCAGCTGGTTCCATAGTTCTCTCTGAGGATTTGTGGAGTCTCGGCTCTTATGAGTTTTATTTTTCAAAATTTGTTGTAATTTTTTTTCTTTCATTAATAAAATTATGTGTGTTTTTATTTAAAACACGAGTAGCTAATTGCATCCCGCTGGGGTAAAAGATGAAGCTCTTGGTATGAAAATATATATCATTTTTATTTATATTATGTCTATATAAATTGTGATTATTTCTCAAATAAAATTTGAAATCTCTCTAGTTTATTTAATACTCTTGACTAGATGTAGACAGTTCATGATTGACACAGTAATACTTAAATCTCATAAATGCAAGAGAGTAAACTATTAAAAATCTGGATTAATTATTGACAAACCTTGTTACCATATTTATGGATTATTTTATATGTTTTGGCATAATTTAGTACCTTGACATGAACTAATTACAGAAAAGATGGGTTACATGTATTGACATAATTAAAACATGATAATCACGAAATAAGTTAATTGGGAAATAATTATCATTTATATTTATAAAAAAGTAAATATTATCTTATATTTTGAAATACCAAGAGTGGATCCCCTAGTCAAATATTTTATTTTATTATTGCGGTTCAATTTAAAATTATTCATCACTTCAATCAATTCACTAAATCTATTCCATTTGGATTGATTTTGGACTCACTGTGTTATTTTATTACTTCGACACTCTTATACTTGGGAGTGAAGAATCACTTTATGAGTGTGTCAAGTTTTTGACGTCGTTGTCGGGAAATATAATTTAGTAGATAGAATAATAATTTAACATCCTTGCATTTTATTTTATTTTAATTTTTTTTTTCTGCATCTTATGTTTTTTTATTCTTCTTTTATTTTCCTTCCTTGCATTTGTGTAAATTCCAAGATGTCAGGATTGATCCTAAATGAATTCTGAATGCATACATCCTACTTATAGAAAAACCCTGTATTTGATCTTCAAGATTACAGAAGACAAAAAAACTCAATTAAAATGGAGCTTGCATTTTGCCAAAGAATTTCTTGAACCATCCATATCTAGAGATTCTTCCATAATTTTCGGCAAAAACCTAATTCGAGAAATTGAGATAACTTAGTGGGAAATTCAATTGAGATCTGAATTAACATGAATTAGAGGACATTTTTAGGATGTAATCATTGCATTTGTGCTAATTTCTTGTCATTTATTATTACTTTTTTCACTTGTTCATTATTTTTTATTTTTGTAAGTATTGCATTTGTATATATAAATTTTAGCAAATAATTTATATTTAGGTTGCATGAGACATTAGTGGTAAATTAAATAAAAAGTCTCTATCACCTTCATTGTCAGTCAAAATGGCTGATAACTAAGATGAAAATTCAGTTGATCAGGCAGAACATGAGTCATTGCATTGCGATCTTAATCATCCTAGGACACTCAGAGAATACATGAATCCCACTAGGACATGATCACCATCTTGCATTGTTTTCCCTCAGATAAATCACGTTTCAATTTCAAACCGAGGGTCATCCAACTTTTACCGATATTTCACGGTCTAAAATTAAGAAATCCTAATCAGTATTTAAGGGAATTCGAAGAGGTATGTAATACTTGCACATACCAAAATTACAGTATGAATATAATTCACTCAAGTTTTTTTACCATTTCTTTAAGGTTAAAGCTAAAATTTGGCTGCAAACCTTAGGTCAGGAATCATCAGAACATGAGATGATTTGCAAGAGAAATTTATGAAAAAATTCTTCCCTCCGCACAGGACAAACTCCTTTAGGAGGAAAATCATAACTTTCACACAAGAGTCGGGGGAAACACTACCAATGTTGGGAGAGATTTAAAAAAAATGCTAAATATTTGCCCACATCACATGTTTGAAACATGGAGGCTGGTTTCCTGCTTCTACGAGGGTTTAATACCCCAAAGCAGACAAGTAGTGAAAATGATGTATAATAGTGAATTTGAGGACAAAAGTCCCGAAGATGCAATAGATTACTTAAAACACACAGCAGAGAATGCACAATACTGGACATAGTTGGCACTTATGAGTCGTCTGTAAAACCATAGTCATTTGGTAGAGACATGTTTAACCTTAGGGAATACCATGACCTATCTGCTAAATATGCATCTCTAGCTAAAAACGTTGAGGCATTAGAAATGAGGAAGAATGATCATGTTAAGTCAAATCAAGAAGTTACATGTCATATCTGTAATTCAAATGAACATGTCACACAAATTTGTCCTATATTACTAACTTTGCAAGAATATCTCCATGACCAATTCAGTTCCATAAACATCTTAAAGAGACCAAATCCAAATCCATACTCCCAAACCTATAATTCTAGTTATAGAAACCATCCAAATTTCAATTGGAGGAATGATCAACAAACACAACCTCCTCAGGTACATTAAAATTTCTAAAATTCTCATATTTATGCACCATATGTCCCACCACCTAGGAAATCCCTTAAGGATACCTTGCATGCATTCATTGAGAAAAAAAGAAGCTATCAATAACCAAACTGAGCAAACATTGAGCGATATGAAAGATACATTTGCCAAATTTACATCTACATTGACCATTCATGGGAAAAGAAAGTTTCCTGCATAACCACAACAAACTTTAAGAGTCATCAAAACCGCAATGAGGGTACTTCTGGTAGTCAATATAAGACAAAATTAAATCAGTTATTACTTTTCGTAGTGGTAAGGTCATCGAAAGACCCATTCTTAAACCTCATAAAGTTGAAAATAAGTAGCTTCTAAGTGTAAGGAAGAGGTTGATGAACCAACACCTATTGTTGAAAATAACGATTTTTCACATACACATTCATTTCCTCAAGTATTGAAAATATAGAAATTGAACCATTTCCTATAAAAATATGAAATATTCAAATATGTGAAGGTCAATATTCATTTATTAGATGTTATCAAATAGGTACCATCTTATGCCAAATTTTAAATGATTTGTGCACCGTTAAAAGAAGACATCAGGTAAAAAAAAAAAGCTTTTCTAGCTAAACAAGTGATTTTCATTCTCTCAACTAATAATGCATTGAAATACAAAGACCCTGGTGTAGAAGCAAGGTATGATTTCCACTATGCTTATGACGTCGGCGATCACGGCATTGTTGAGCTCGCAACTCGTAGAGAGTACAATTAGCTCACGAGGGACTAATCAAAGAATTAAGGAGTCGCCACCCAGTATAAGACACTGTGAATGATTTAAGGCCGCACTACATCCCTCGCAAGGTCGACCTTAAATATGTTTGGGTTCGAATCATCCATTACTGATGCCAATATAATATCAAGGTTAAAAAAGAAGATACAAATGTCTTTAATGCAATCACATGCAAATATAATTTAGAAGCATACATAGACGCAAACATTAATAAGAGAGAAAAATAAAAGAAAAATAAATGCCTAGGGAATAATGACAGTTACAATGTAATATTGAATAAACCAAAATTACAACATTACTCGCATCTTGTAATAATAACCAAAATAACAGAGATGATAATAGCAGTAAATCAACAATTCCTAAAACAAATTAATAGAGAATGATACAAAAAAAATTTGGAGCACAGAATATCCAGCCGGATATAGACTATGAAATTATATGTCTGACCGGACTTGATGGAAGTTTGGCAAGGTCTTGCATAACATGATCCATGACAACATAAAATATCAAAATTGATAAAATAAGAAAAATGAGGCACATACAATAATTTCGAGTTGTACCTCAAGTACAGACTATACTACCATTAATTCGGAATCGACTTTGGAATTTATGTATGGGTATACATCCTATATACCACAATGAAGTAGGTACACAGCCAGATGTAGTCGTTATACGACTGGAGTTACTGTGTGACAATTATAAATTTGTCCGGATATGTTTTTATGTCTGGTCGAATATACGGTATCAGATCAGAATAAAAACGAGAAGCTGAATGAAGATTAGGGTGTCCTCAGGTCTCACCTTAAGTGTAATTCGGCTCCGGGAACACATCTGAAAGTTTTGGTTGATTGCTATGATATTTCTGCCGGAGGGAGAGAAATTCAAGTTATTATGTTTTTTTATGGTTTTTGTGAATTCCCTTTGGTTGCTCTTTGTATGCGTATGGGTGCTGTGATTTTTTAGAAAAATTGTCATTTTAACTGTAAAGCGCTCCTATTTTATAACGTGAATCATATGGCTTAATAAGGGAAAGATTTATATTGGTAAGGAAAACAATAATTAGAGAAAGTGATTAAGAAGGAAATCTGTGTTTTGGAAAATGTTTAAGAATGAAAAAGATCTATGTTATGTAAATTGGTTAAAATGAAAGCAGAATCAAATCCTTCTCATTAATCTGGAAATACGACACATATCTGGCCGAATGTGGTATTTATGCCTGGCCATATTTATTCCTTAAGTCTGGCCGAATTTGGTTGGGATTTCTATGATTTCTTTCTCTTCCAGCATTAAACCTTATAATTTCCCAAACCTTTCAGGTCGTGTCCCTGTAAGAGACTCATCATCGGACTATAAAAATATGGTGTCTATAGTCACCCCCACTTTGGTAGGCTTGTGCAGTGTGTGATAGTAAAATGCCTATCAAAGTCATGCATACATTTTTACTTACCTGGATGGCCGGGAATCACCGGAATTACCTGCTTCTGTCATAATTTATTTTGTTGATAAGTAGGCCCACGAGACTTTCGATACCTTATATGGTGTTAAGATGATTCAATCTCTCCAGGCTTCATTCCTAGCTCCAGTAGTTGATTGACCCACAAGCCGCCAATACTTCGATCAATGTTGACATGCTTAGATCTCGCCATGCTTCATTCCCAGCACCAACAGGTAATGGACCATTGAGTCTCGGGCTCTGTTCCCGATTAAGATGTTTGATAGACCCACATGCTTCTATTACTTCGATCGGTGTTGAGATGCTTTGATCTCGTCAGGCTTCATTCCCAGCTCCAAAAGATGATAGACCAGTAGGCCATTGATATTTCGATCGGGGTCGAGATGCTTCGATCTCACCAGGTTTCATTCCCATATACAATAGTTGATAGACCCTCTGTTCACTGATGCCTCGATCGATTATAAGATATGATCTCTTTGTGTGATAATTATTGGATCCTCGATCCTCTAATGCCTCGATCGATTGTGAGATGCCTCGATCTCTACTGTGATAGTTTTTAGACGCTCAGTCCTCTGATTCCTTGATCGATTTGAAGATGAAGATGGCCACTCTGTCCCCTCGATTGTTTGTTAGAGTTGAGAGATTTCTCGATCAGTTGTGAGATGTCACGATCTCTATTGTGATAGTTATTGGACCCTTGATCTTCTGATGCGTCGATCAGTTTGATGATGAAGATGGGCATTCGAGCCCATTGGTGCATTCAATTATGAGAGGCTCTATTCCAATGTCTTCATTCATAAGTTCATTTATGTAATTGGTGTTCCAAATCCATTCCCAATTCCAATTCCAAGTTTATCGTTGTTCAAATTTATTTCCAAATTCATTTGTGAGATGTCTCGATCTCTACTGTGATAGTTATTATTGTTGTTGTTCAAATTCATTTCCAAATTCATCGGTGTTCCAAATCCATTTCCAATTCTAAAATCCAAACGTCTTCTTACAATTTTATTTTCAATTCCAAATTTCTAATTCAAATCTCCAAGTTTTTCTAGCCTTCCAAATCTATATGGCTTTCTATTTCCCATTTCAAATTTATTTAGTGTTCCAAGTCTAGTGGTGTTCTAAGTCCATTCTGCTTTCTAAATTTGTTGGCGTTCTAAATTCGTTTGCATTCTAATTCCGACGGTATTCCAATCCCATTGGCGTTCTAAATCCGTTTTAAAAATCTAATTCCAAATTTATCATCATTCCAAATTCATTGGTATTCTAAATCCGTTGGCGTTCTAAGTCCATCTTCAATCCTTTTGGCATTCCAAAACTGTTGGCGTTCCAAGTCTTTCAGCATTCCAATCTATTGGCATTCGAATCCCATCTAATTTTCTAAATCTGTCAGTTTTCCAAACCTATTAGTGTTCTAAACTCGTTGGTGTTATAAACCCGTTGACCTATTTCATCTCTCAGGGCCATCATTTTCTAAAATTCCTTTGTTGTCTAAATCATTCCAAAACCTCTCTTTGCGCCAAGCATTTTTCGATTGTAAGTATTTTAAAACCCAATTTTTTCGATCTAAATCCATTCTAAAACTTGTTGTTGTTGTATGCATTCCTAAGTCTAATTGTGTAGCAGGTGTTGTCCCCATCTATTACATCTAGGCGGGCCTTGCCCCTAGTTACTATGATCAAGCAAGCCTCGTCCCCATGTCTTGTCCTTCTGACAGTCGGGTGCTCTGTGTCTTAGAGGCTTCCTTTGTCCAAATTTCCCTTAAAAGAAATACTATTCGTATATATGCATGTATACGTGTATGCATATATGCATGTATGCAAATGATCTTTTGTAGCGTGCCCGTTCTTCGGCTTGTAGGAGTCGCGATGCTTTTCTGCGAAGGTATTGTCAGATCTTGTCTTTCTTCCATCCAAGTTATCCCTCGGGTTCTCCCAAATCACCTATTTTACTATCCAAATTCCTTTCATCATGCAATGACTTTTTGCTTGTTCTTAAAAAAAATTCCTTTTCAAAACTATGTCTCTTTCCAAGGCATGAGTATTGTCTAATTTCAAATTTTCATTTTCAACTAAGATTTCACCTTTTGAATGCTTCTCCATGTGTGTGTGATTCTTTCACAAAGAATTACGTGCAACCGGGATTGGTTTATGCTGGCGCTAAGTGTGGATTTAGTGCTGACACTTTAGTTCATTTTTCATTTTTTCCTCGGTCGAGACAAGCTAACACTTAGTTAAGGATCAATAAATTTTTAGGAATTCTAAAATGTTTATTTTATATAGGATCAATAAATTTTTAGGAATTCTAAATTGTCTTTTGACGCAAAGACTGAACATTTGTGATGCAAGCCCCTGGTTACTCAACAATTTCACAAACTCTAGTTTATTTACATACTCAATATTTGAATTGTTGTTTGTAATATCCCCCTCTCGAATATGCTACCAGCAAGAAATATGTCACCCTATCACCCTTAGCCTATAACTAACTGACTGACTAACTAAACTCTACCATTTTCTTATTATTTGACAATCACAAATCACACACTTACACTGGAGGGCAACATGCCCAACTTAAATTAATTAAACAATCTTTGTTCTTTACAATTCTGAACCTACTATGTTAAAATATGGTAACTTCAACTCTGACAACCTCAAGTAATGACTCTCAATATAATTTTACATAACTTGTAACCATTACAACATTGACTGAACCATATGCCTCAGACCTGACTAATGAGTGGACCAATAAATCTAGTGACTGCCATCAGTATCTATCCTCTCGGGCTTCTCCTCTGAGTAGACCTGCAAAACAGGAAACACTGGAGAGTGGAGGGGTTAGATCGTTTGAACGACCTAGTGAGTGGATATTTTAAAATGGAATTAAAATACTTTATGAAAAATTTATTTTCTGAAACTGAAATCATCTCATTTTACAAGAAAAACTCATCTTTCTAAAAACTCTTTTATTTGTCTGAAAACAAATCTCTTTCTGCAAAACATTGCTGGAAACTTCTTTCTTTCTGTAAAACTCTGAGATCTCTCATAAAGCTAATTATTTCTGAAACTATTTCATAAAACTGTTATTTTTTAAAAACTCATATAGAAAACAACTGACGTATGGGGGCGTTACGTATCGCCATCCCCCCACACGCCTAACTAGTGCCTTGGGGCGTTACGTATCGCTATCCTCAATTCACTGAACTAGAGACAAGATTGCTAATCATTGATGCATACTGGCCCTGAAACTAGGATCTAAGGGCGTTACATTTCGTCGTCCCCCTAATCCTGAAACTACATGTGCACATGTCTCTGTATCGGTCAATTCCATAATCCGTCAATACCAAAAGTCTCTGAGATTGGGTTTTCCCCTAATCTAAAAGAATCATAAAAGAACTCTTATTAAAATATCAAAGCACAATATCATTTCTCAACTTATCAGAAAACATATTTAAACTTATGGAAATATTTCAATAATTTTAGCCTCATCTTAAAATATAACATAGATATCATCAAATCACATTCATATTACTTTATAAAATCAAGAAAAATTATGAAAAAAATATCAACACACAGATTTGGAAACAGATTGTGTAACATCCCGCCTAGGCCAGGATGCTACCGGCATGAGACAGGCTAAACCCATCTTCATAAACCTCTGATTCTAACGAAATTTTGGCATGATATATTCGTAACATCATGCAACCTGGCCTGTAGCCAGCATCCATATACAACAAGAACATAACAATCTCGGCCTCAGGCCGGTAACTCAACATCAATGCATTCATCAACAAGGCCTCAGGCCAGGACTCAATGAACAAAATATAAACCACTTGGCCTCCGGCCAGAACTCAAAATGAAACTATACTATTATATGACTTATACAAATGAGAAGTAAATGCAAAAACCATACAAAAGGGCCGTGAGGACCCATAACTCGACCCAGGACTCTATTGACTGCAATTGGGGCGATCCACCATCTTCAAAGTCTTCACCGAACATCTTATGGTTCTATATGACAACTACTGACCTGCAAAACTACAAACTGTTGGGATGTGAGTCATAATGACTCAGTAAGTAATCATGCAAAAGTTTATAAAGTTTGAATTAATCGACTATCTATTATTCATTTCGCAAACCTGTCACTTGTTACTGTACCTTAAACTAATCATCACCTGCTAACTTCGGTTTGCCATCTACACTGTCAAGCATCTATATATTCAATTCCTATGTCAATTTAACACGTTAAGCTCCATCACGCTATTGCTGCATTACACTGAATTCCGCTTACTTTCTATACTCGTCACTAACCTGGTTCAGGTATTTATTATAGTGTTCGAAAATGCGCCGCCTAGGCGGCGCGTAAACGCTCGTCGCGGCCCAGCCGCGGCGATTTTGGTCTAATCTGTCGTATTAGTCGCGCATTTCGTTCGGTGGTGGCAAATCGGTGCCTAGGCGCCGATTTGGCCTGAAATCGCCGCGCAGCGCCGAGTATCGTGCTTAGCGCCGAGACTCGGCGCCTTTTTTTTTTAATCCTAACCCCCAAAACGACGTCGTTTTGGGGTTAGGGTAAATAAAAAAAAAGGCGCCGAGCCTTTCTTTTTCCTTCTGCCTCTCTTCTTCGTCTTCTGCTTCTGCGTTCTGTGTTCTGCGTTCTGTGCTTAAGGCTTCAGCTCTTCATTTCGTTTTTGATTCTTCATTTGGTAAGTCTCTTCATTTCGGCTTTTTCTTCATTTTGTTTCTTTGTATTCTTTTTCTTTACTGTTTCTTTGTATTTTTTCTTTGTATTTTTTTCATTTATGTTTGTTTGTATTATTTTCTTTGTAATCTTTTTCATTTCACATTTCAGTAGTTCGGTAGTTTGGCTTTGTATTTTTTTATTGTTTGTATTCTTCAAATCATTTTTGTTCTTCAATTTTTTTTTTGTGATAAATTTCGGTTTCTGTTTGTATTTTTTTGTTCTTCATTTCACATTTCGGTTTCTTTCTCTTCATTTTTGTTCTTCAACTTCGTCTTCTGTTTGTATTTTTTTTTCGGCTTTGTCTTCAATTCGGCAGTTCTGTTGTTTTCATGTTTTGACATTATTGATTTCAAAAAAAATAATCATATTCGTTTTTGTTATGTTGTTTTGAAAAAAAATTAAAATTAATCAATAATCATATACACTAATCATATTCTTTTTAGTTTTTATAGACACTAATTCTGTGTTGTTTTTGGTTTTGGATTTGGTGCTGAACCAGTTGAGTAGCTTCTTGAAAGAAAATGTATGGACCGAATTAGCAATTAATAATCAAATTTGAAATTTGTGATTCATTCTTAATAGGGTTAATGGCTTCTTCTTCCGCGGCTTCTAATTCAGAGTGTAGTCCCGTTCTTAAACGAAATTCAAATGATGTTGGATGGGAGTACGGGGCTTTAGTGGATCCGAATAACTTGGATAAAGTGAAATGTAAGTTGTGTTCAAAACTTTTTTCCGGAGGAGTTTATAGAATGAAAGAACATATTGGGCATATATCGGGGAATGTTGCAAAGTGTCCAAAGTCCAGTAAAGAAGATCAAGAGAAGTGTAGACAAGCCATTTTAGAGGCAAGGAATAAAAAGAAAAGAAAAGACAGACATGTTAGTGAGATAAGACAAGGATTTAATATTGGGGGCGATGAAGAAGAAGAAGAAATTCGTGAAATAGAAGAAGGGTTAGATTCAAGACCCCCACGACATCGCGGCCCTTTAGCTAGGTGGACAGTGGCAACCCCTCATGATTCTTCAACTAGTGATGGTAAAACAATGAGGCAACAAAATATTAATGAAGCATTATTTAAAGAGAAGACACATAATGTGAAGCGATTTGTTGCAAAGTGGGTGTATGAATCCGATATTCCTTTCAATGCTATTGACAATGACAGTTGGATAGCGATGATGGAAGCAGTTGGTCAATTTGGACCGGGTTTTAGAGGTCCTAGTCAATATGAGTTGAGGGAGCCATTGTTGAAAGAGGAAGTTGCAAGTGTTAAAGATTTCTTGAAACATCATGAGAAGGAGTGGATGGAGAACGGGTGTTCTATCATGACAGATGCTTGGAGTGATAGGAAAAGGAGAAACATAATGAATTTGTGTGTTAATTGCACAATAGGCACCGCATTTCTTTCTTCCAAGGAAAGTTCTGATGTGGCGCACACTGCGGAGCACATTTATGAGTATGTGATGACGGGCATTGAACAAGTGGGGGCGGAAAATGTGGTTCAAGTTGTAACAGACAATGCCTCGAACAATATGGCGGCGGTAAAGTTGTTGAAGGCGAAGATGCCAAATATTTTTTGGAGTTCATGTGCTACTCACACCATCAACCTAATGCTTGAAAGTATTGGAAAATTGCCGAGATACAAGAAAACCATTGATAGTGCCAAGGCTTTCACCATTTTCGTGTATGCCCATCACAAGACTTTGTCCATGATGAGATCGTTTACAAAACAGAGAGACATAGTCAGACCGGGAGTAACTAGGTTTGCTTCAGCTTTCTTATCCTTACAAAGTTTAATCGAGAAAAAAGAAAGTTTGCGAACCATGTTTGCTAGCGCGGAATGGGATGAGTGTATATGGTCGAAGCAAGCTAAAGGGAAAGCTGCATTTGCCACGGTGATGGGTATCTCTTTTTGGAATGGGGTGACCCAATTTTTGAAGGTGTTTGCACCTTGGTGAGAGTGCTTAGATTAGTTGATGGGGATAGAAAGCCATCCATGGGGTTTGTTTTATAGAGCTAAAGATTGCAAAAGAAGAGATCAATGATGCATTGAACAATATTGAGAGTAATTATCGGCCAATCTTGGAGATTATTGATAGTAAAATTGAAGGGCGGCTTGATACTCCATTACATTGTGTTGCTTATCTTTTAAATCCTTACTACTACTATAAGGATTCAAGTATCGAGTACGATGTGAAAGTAATGGATGCGGTATTTACGGTTGTGGAGGCTTTCTTCCCCAATGACATTGACATGCAGAGTACTGTGATAAATGAGGAGTTGGCTTCGTACAAGGAAAAAGACGAAGCTTTTGGTAAAGAAGTGGGGGTCAAAGCATGTCGGGTATCGATTGATGTTTTTAATCCAGGTAAAAATAAAGTATTGATTTGAATTATTTTGCAAAATATATAACAAACTTATATTTCATTCAAAATATATATGTTCATTTGTAGTTGCATTGTGGCGTACATATGGGCATATACACCGAACTTGCTAAAAATGGCAAAAAGGATACTGTCATTAACCACTAGTTCATCCGGGTGTGAACGAAATTGGAGCACTATTGAGGGGGTAAATATTTAACATTAGCTAAATTTTTTATTATTTTATATCCAAATTATTAATATTAATTGATTTATTTAAATTATTTATGTAGATTCACACGAAGAAAAGGAATAGACTAGATGTGAATCGATTAAACAATCTTGTCTATGTTTCCTTTAATGCCAAGTTGAAGAACAAGAGCAAAAGGGAGAGAAATTTGAAAGTGGATGTATTAGAAGCCAAAGATGCTACTAACGCACAAGGATGGATTGTTGAGGGTGGTGACTCTGGTGATGATGAAGAAGTAGAGCCCGATTCAGGACTTACTTGGAGGATGGTTGGAGAAGCATCTGGAGCTGATGACATATTACAACCTCGAAAAAGTGCTAGAAATGTTGAATATAGAGAACTTGATGAAGATGATTTTGATTCTGATGAAGAACCTCAGGATGATGAGATTGAATTAGATGAAGAATTAGATATTTAGACATTTAGTGTAGTTTAGTTTAACTTTGTTAAAGGATGATGAATATGAACTTAATTAAATGATATTTTATAACATTATGTGGTTGATTGAATTTGATTAATGGTTTATGTTTATTATATTTTGATTGATTTTATATGATTTGGATTATATATGAATTATGATGTTGGAAAATATTATATTTTTAACTGTGTGCCGACTAATTGTCTAGGCCCCGCCTAGGCGCCCTAGGCGTTAGGCGTTGGGTCGCCGCCCGACTAGCGCCTAGCGCGTTTTAGAACACTGATTTATTATAACTTTCATTCTTTCATTATATTGAAATATCATCAAATCGGACAATTTAAAACTTTATTTCTGTAAACTATCTAATCTACTATCACTACCCATATGTTACCATTTCATCAAGATCTAGCATTCTTACAATGTGTTCTTTCTAAGTAAGCAAGCAACTCATACAATCTTCCTTGATGCACATATACTAAAATAAGATCATGCTACTATGCACTCGTATTTTACAATTGCTAACTATATATAAATATACTATGCACAAGGTTAACCATACAGTCATGAATATAAATTGTATAATCATGTGCTAATATCTTACCAATTGTTTCTTCCATGTGAACATAAAATACACACGACATCAATCACAAATATAAATATATAATCATGCTTCAATGTCAACTATATGCATCTCAGATGAATTACTATCATATATAATCCATATGCACGCCGTGTATACTATATAAAACTTTAACATGCTATGCTTCTTAGAAGATACTCTTTGAAAACTCTTTTTCTGAAAAACTATTATCTAAAAGTTTCTTTCTGAAAATTCTTTGCTGAAAACTTTACTTTCTCTTTCTCTTTCTGGAAACACTCTTTCTGAAAAAACTGTATCTGAAGACTGAAAACTACTCTTGAAAACTGGGATCTGTATCTAAAAACTGAAAGCTGTATCTTAAAACGGTAAACTGTATCTGAAAACTGAAATCTGAAAAACTGCTTCTAGACTCTGTTTCTGAAAACCATGTACTATAATCTGGTTTCTGAAATCTAGGTACTGAAAATCTGAAAACTGTGTACTGAAAATCTGAAAACTGAAAACTGCTGTACGTCCAGGACCATCACTCAACTGGACGTCTCTCTACACCCAGGACCATCACTCAACTGGGTGTACTCGATGCCCAGGACCATAACTCAACCGTGGCATCTCTGAGGCTGGTGGTGCCCTACGTCCAGGACCAAACACTCAACTGGCAATGTAGAGCTCTACACCCAGGACAACAACTCAACTGGCAACGTAGAGCTCTACACCCAGGACAACAACTCAACTGGCAGTGTAGCCACCACTGGGGACCAGGTACACGATCCTAAGCCGTCATCCTGGCCCTACATGTGCACATGTACTCTGTATCCGTCAATTCCAACTGTATCTCAAGTTACATACTGGGGTGAGGTTTTACCTCATGCCCCGAAAATCACGTAAAAACTGCTGATAAACTTTTAAAACATAAATCAAATCTCAAAACTGTAAGAAACTTTTCTAAAATACTTTTCTTTTAAAAGCATCTACAACTTTTCTTTAAAACACTTTAAATTTCAAAAACATTGTTAACTGCAACTTAATCTCTGAAAATCTTAACACACACACACATATATACATGCATATATGCATCTCTCATGCTTCTTTCTACTCTAGCCATGATTTATTAAATGTCATACATGGACATACCTCATGTCATGTATTTCTATAACACACTAAAATTATTCATATACATGCATTACTCTAATCATACATAAAACTTATCTTTACATTCTATATACTTATCTAACATGCTTACTATGTACAAGCTTTCTTATTACTTCATGTAACTTACCTTATGTTCTATATGCATAACATGTCATGATTATGTTTTGCTCACACACAGACATATGTAAAATAACATACATTAAAGTACTTATAAACTATATACTCACATACTAAATATATGTTTATGCTTATATGTGCATGTACTTGTGTTCTTATTTTTGTATCCTTCTATATGCATCCGAACATACATTTTTCATTTCCTTACGATTTTTCATTCTTTAAACCTTAATCCCATTCCCTAGGGTGTAGTTGCTACAACCCCCAAACCCAAGTCTCAAAATATTATATTTATAAACATAACATCCTTCATATGTTCTATCCATACCTATATACCAGTTTATACCTAGATATGTAACTCTTTACTTCTATATGCTCATGCACATGCTTATAATTGCTTGTTCATATCTATATGCGTATATACTACACCTATCTCTTTCTTCTACACTCATCTTTATATATATATATATATATATATATATATATATATATAGGTTTCATGCATACGCTATATACATCTTTATTTTATAACTAATTTCGAACAATAGTAAATCCCTTAAGTGTTCGTAGCATGAGTTACTTACCTGGCTTGGCGGACACTCCGACTCTGGACCCGATCTGTCATAACAATAACAACATATGTCAGAACCGCTATTTGCGGAACTTTCAAGTTCAACTCATCTATACTAAACTACGGACTTTCTCGAAATACACGAGATCTTTCTGATTCTTCTATTTAACTTCATTACTCAATTATATGCTCATAAACTATTCTAAACTAGCTAGATAGGTCAGATTCTCACTTTACGCGTTTGGGGCAAAACTCGCGGAAAAGTTTCCGCAAACGCTACGGAAGGGTCTCGAACCCTCCGAACTAATCTGGAATTACTCAATTACCATTGCAATATCATATTTATAACTCGACCAAGGCTACGGTCATCTAAGCTCAAACGCACGAAAAACTTAGTTTTATCGGAAACTCGCTAATACTACCGGATCGATCAAATCTAATCCGTTCTCACTCGAATTTTGCGACAAGTATCGTTTTAACATATTATATCAAATCCAAATCATTTCATAACAATTTTATAAACTACGGAGCTACTGGAAGCATCCGAATATATAACTGTAAACTTTAAAATAGCGAATTCTAAACGGAGAGTCGTACCAAAATTCCGAGGCCATATTCGGACTCCCATCGGCCATACGAACGCGCTGGTGTCATCGGAATTCCGATCGGAGCTACTGTTCATCGTGGGTTTACTATTTACCGCCGCTTCTCTCCTCGTTTTACGTGATTCCGGCCGCTGTTCGGCGAAATCGATTCCGCATACTTGTAGTACTCTCCGAGAGCTTCGATTTGGTAGGTGGCTCGGGCCATGAAACGAACCGATGAGCCGGAAATATGAGACCCATTGCCGCGACCGTTTCTTCCTCTTTCCCGCCGATTCCGGCATCCACAGCACCGACGTCGGCCACCGGCGTTCTCCCCATCGCCGGAAGATCAAAACCCCGCCGATGCGCCACCCCAACTCCGGCCAGATCATCGCCGGCGCTTCCCTATCTCTCTCACGCGTGCACTGCACGTTCTTTTTTTTTTGTTTCCTTTTGTTTCTTTTTGTAAATGCTTTTAATAAATAATATTAATAATAATAATAAAAACACAAATATCAATAATCCGAAAATGACCAAAATGCCCCCACTAGGAAGGGTATTTTTGGAAATCAGCCCTTTCGAAGCCCTTATGCAGTGATTTTTGAAAAGTGATCAACACGAAAGTTTTTCGTCTCGGAAAAAAGAGTCCGATGGTTTAAGAATAAACTTGATCAGAGTTCGTTTACTAAATCTGTGGTCAAAACAGTAAACTTTACGCGTTTTACGAAAATCGCGCAACTGGCTTTTGATCCCAAGCGTTATCCGACGCGTCGAATATTCAAAATATATTATTCCAACTCATATATCATCACTTGAACTCTTGCTCTTCATTATTATCCTGATCCGAGGCTATAACATCGTTCCGGGAATCTTCTAGAACAGTCCCGAAAATCTGGGATGTAACAGATTGGCACTACTTCACGGTGTCGAAGAAATTCATGGTTCCTGCCGATAATCTATAATCGGTAAAACTTTATTAGAACATAAGTTGTGAGATATGCTTCCGATCAATAAATAAACTATGCAATGCATGAATACTTGACCTCACTGAGTTATTAACTTAGCGTGGTCTATGAATTTTTACGGGCTAAGGTTCGGAGTTACACAAGTGCGGAAGCGGAAATTTAGATTCTACTAGTCGCTAAGAATTTACTGCTCAATGCCTAAGTTTGAAAATTTACTGTAACTAATTGGGAATGATTCCGAGTCAGAAATTTTATTAGAATAGATCTTATTGTGTCTAGTTTATGTCATTTTTTACGAATCTCAATTCTGATATCAGAAACTCAAGTTATAGACCGAAGTTCAGGGGCTTTCCAGAAAACAAACTGGGTGCAAAGGCAGCAGGTCGCCCAACTTCAAAAATTCAGTTCGGCTTCATCTTAAGTCCAAAAATTTGAAATTTTGGATATGTTACTTCTTTATGTGTCCAGTTTACCCAAAATTTACAGATCTTGATTTTTACCTATAGAACACAACTTATAAGCATATCATCACAGGTTGTTCGGGTAAGACAGATTCTAAAACATCTGCAGGGCAACCAGGTTTGAAAATTAGCCACAATTTCATCTTTCATCAGACAATTCTGGATTTTGTATATGTATAATCTTAAGGTGTTTAGTTTACTTATAAATTTACAGTTCATTAATCGGACATATATAACTCAAGTTACAAGTAAACAAACACAGCCCGGTCAGAATACTTAACTATTGCACTCACTGACAAAGTTTTAATCCACAACCCCCTTTTGGTATATTCAATTCAGCAATGATCACCATATTTTTCAGCACACAAATAATGTATTATCATGCACACAACTCATTCAAATATTAAATTTTTACTTAGTCCTAGGGTGGCAATGGGCCGGGCCGGGCCTGGGCTTTGATAAGCCCGGCAAGAAAAATAAAAGCCCGGGAACAGGAAAAGCCCAGCCCAGGCATCTTACGAGCCGGGCCAGGCTCGGGCTTTATCCTGCCCTTTTTTAAAAAAAAAATTAAAAAAATTAAAAACATACAAATACAAAATACATTCACACTATATGCAAAGACAATTCACAAATAAATCAAAAGTTTCATCGATAAATTAACAATTTAAATGCTACAAACAAATAAAAATGCTATAAAAATATTAATTTATATATATATGTTTTTTTTGGTTTAAGCTCGGGCCGGGCCAAGCCCGGGCCAAAAATACTAAGCCCGGCTCGGGTCCCAGCCTGACTTTTGAGTATAGGGCCCGACCCGTGCTTTCCTGCCACCCTTAACCACCCACCATTTTCAGTCAATACCCACAGTTCCATCATCATGCATGCTTATTATTATCGTCCCATTTTTTTTTAAATCTTTCTTACCTTGATTCACTCCCAATTTTTACCCAAATTGCTTCTTAAGACTTAAATTCACTTCTTAAAGCTTACTTTCTTCTATTTTTCTTCAATATTTGACTATACACAAAGGAAATTCCACTCCCTCTTTTTCTCTCTAACTCTCGGCCAAGACTTGTTTGGGGGCTTGGTGGCTTTTAAATTCTTCTACACTAGTTTAGGTTGGTCTAGAAAAGTCTAGGGGCTTGAGAGAAATTTGGGGTCATTGGGCCAAAATTGAGAAGGGTAATGGGCTTGGTATTTGGCTTAATTTGGGCTTGGTGTAATTAATAAAGTAGTGGGATATGCTTAGTAGGCCAATTTACTAAATAATCTCCAAATTATTTTCTTTATGCACCCCCACATATATTAATTTCGCACGATGTCCTTAAGCTAACGGAAGTCATAACAGTCCTATAATACGCCTCTGGCACCATTATACTTCGAGAAAACTCACATCCGATTTTTTCATTAAGTTATTTGTATTATTATTATTATTTTCGTTACAATCAGCTTCGTTTAATACTTCATTATTTTCCTTAGCCCAAAAGAAAAACAAAAATTTATTTCGGGCCTCTACAATTTTATTTTAACTATCATGCAAAGTTTCGGATGTTACGATTCTCCCCCTTAAAATGATTCGTCCTCGAATCTGATGGGATCTAAAACGGAATAAAAACCTTAGTAAGCAGTATCTCGGGGAACTAATTCTTTAATAACCTCGTTAGGACCACAACTGGTTGTTCTATTCATCTTAGCACTTTTATACCACTGAAATCTGAAGAATCTATAGGACTATACCCTTAATCCCTTAGTCGAAGGTTATTTCAAGCAAAATTCTATATACGTCGGGTCTCTTCACAAATTCTTGCCCTAGCTAAGGAAAACGCGATCCATACAGTATCGTTTTCAACTCTTATAAACCTTCTTAATGACATAATAAATACATGATTAAGCATGTCTTTTACTAAAATATTTATTTCTCAATTTGTAGTTTCTCGTAACATCAACCATCTAGATCATTCCTGGTTATGAACTATATATATAATCCATGCTAGCTAGATGCCATGCCACCCTTTTTTTCTTTCGTTGTCCTACATTCATCATTTTTTTCTAATAACAACTAAGTCCACCTTGAGAGCATACCACGGAGTTCTTCACCTCTTGTTGTAATGTAATCTCTTTAATGATCTCTCTAGTAAATAACATTGTACGCATTCAATTAATGGCCAAGATTTCTCTTATACTTTTTGAATCTACTGTGTAATCTTCAATATTAGTTATAAACCTCAATTTTAGGAGAAACTACTACATTACTAACTCACTTAGAAGACTGCATAACTTAAAATAGTATCATTGTGTCACGTTCTATCATACATAATCTTTAACTTATCTTACCTTGTTCTTGATTTCTGGTATCGCGTTACTCCTACTACTAAGAGTTAGTTTCTTTCTTTCTTTGTCTTCATTCACACTATCTCATTACCTTGGATATTTAACATATTTCTTCTCTTTGAAACCACATGCCCACCGCTTTTATTGATGACACTTAAAACCTACCATTAAAGCTTGTTTTTTACAAAAACTTAGTAGGGTATTAATTGAAGTTATGTTTATATGCGATCATAGGAAGGTTTAATTATACTATTAGTCTCATTCACATAAACTATGGGCATCTTCCTTTTTAGTTCGCACATATCTCTCCGCTAAAATCTATTGCATTCTCATCCATATTCCTTCAGAGAATATCTACCTTTGAAGCCTCTATGTCGGTGGTTAATATTTTGTTATCGCTTGTCAATGAATAAGACATGTCACTATTTATTCTGATGTAACCTCACTCAGAAGTACTATACCATGTTCACTTTAGGGTTCTGATATGTTATTATCATAAATTTGGCTGAGAGGGAAATACTTTATCTGGGAAAACTTGTCAATTATATTCTAAAATGAACTCTTACTCATTTGGTCATTGGTAACTATCATGAAGTCTACGGTTACCCTGTCTGGCTTACAACTAAAATACTTGAGCTCTGAAGTGTCCATATGGTTCTTCTACTATTTTGCCTCAATTCACTGTCTGCTAAAATATTTGGGTACCTAGTCGCCCTGGTCATTATTTGTGTTAAGCTGCTAGAAAATTATTTAGAATAATATTTTGTCATGTTTCTACCTGTGTGCATCACATGAGGAAACATATAGATTTTACTAACTATTTTTCCTTTAGGTCTATAACTGATAAAATTTCGACCTTATTTTGACACCTAGGAAGCTTACTGTCACACCTCTATATTCCTTCTTCTGTTGTATTTTTTTTCTTTATTTCCTAAATGGAAAAAGTCTGGCACTTTAACGTCCTTAGTTATGTCTAATGTTGCAGGCTAGATTCGTACAAAAACATGTAGTATTACTGAACCTGAAACTGAAAGTACATCATGCTGCTTCTATACACTTGTCACTATTTGACTAGTACTCTCTTATTCGTTGTGTCTCATCGCCAATTCCACTTCCACCTTATTGTCTAAAGTCTCTCTCTTCTTCTTATGATCTGTATTGTATCTGAGGCCTCGAGATTTATATGTCTCAAATACCTTATCTTAAAGGTAATACCTCGTTCTTTGGAACAAGATGACTCTGATCGTGCCTTGAAGGTGTTACACTACATCTCGAGTCTATCTGTTCCTAAGAACATTATCAAGACGGTGCTATGGTCCCTCACTACTGGGGCTATCTAACTAGGATTGGGAAGGGGGTCGAGTAATCAAAGTCTATTTTGGGTTATCATGTGGAAGTACTAATGCTAAAGGGTCACTTAAATATAACATCTAGTCTTTCTTCTAGTTCGGACATCTACCGATACTCGCACTATCCTTTAATGGAAATTCTCAAAAATATGACTTACTCTAAGTCTTACTATGCTCTATTGGTTACCTATTTCTGAATAGTTTCATCTTATTATTCTTCTTAGTTTCTCCTTTTGGCTCGGCGGAAAAATCTCGTAAAACATACATTTTATTCTTATGAATTTCATATGCTCTACCTTCTTCAGGTCATTGAATTCCACGAGTCCTAACTTCTTTGAACACTTAGGTTTAGTAACATACTAAGATAGCTTTACCAAAATTTGCTAAACTTAAGATACATCTGAAATATTTCCACTCTTTAGGAAAGATACGCTTACATATCTAATCTAGATTCTCATATATTCAACTGATCTATATAGGGTTTTTTCAAGAACAGTATGTGTTCTGTTGGGTTACTAACTATACTCAATCGGGGCTATAGTGAATTCCGAATTCGAGAGACAGATATGCGCATCTTATAGAGATCTGGGGGAAAATGATTCTGATACTACTTGTCGAGGCTCTATAGTAGTTTGGGTGAGTGTCTAAATACTTACTAGGGTTGGTACTATAGTAGAAGAGATTTATCTTATGCACTATTGAGGGTCACATGGGTATTGGTACGGCTTGGGGTTACACAACTTGATAAGTGTGGTTTATACCCACTTATTACAGCTTTTTTAGTTTAATATTTTGTTATATTTCGAGATATTTAAATGTCTTTTATAATTTATTTCATGTTTTATTTGTAGGAGCATTAATACATGGATCTGGGAACAATTGCACGTTTTTGGGAATTTTCGGGAGCAACGGAAGCAATGAGCCAATCACCAAGTGCCGCAGCGCCTAAACCCAACCAAAAGACCGAGACCAAGACGCCTAGGTGCCATAATTGCCCACTTAAATGCACAGGCGCCAATGCGCCTATTGGAGATCAAAAGCACAATGGCGCCATGGCGCCTGTTTATTGAAATTCATGTGGCGCTATGGTGCCACTTGAAGGAATAAATCATGGCGCCATGGCGCCACTTGACCAATTAACCAAAGGCGCCATGGCGCCTCCAACATGCTCAAGTCCCATACATTTTACTGAGGGTTTGGCGCCGTGGCGCCAATTTAATGGAGCCACGGCGGTGCGGGTGCAATGTATCAGATACGTTCCGGGAATTAATTTTAGGGTTTCTAATATCCCTAATAATACCCAATGACTCCCAGCCTCCACTATAAATATAACAGTTCGTCCAGAATTAAAAGGAGAGGCTAATACACTGCACAAAACAGAGAAACACATATTTTTAGAGATCCAAGGAGAGGATTGAATAGGAACAAGAGGAGATTAAGGCGACTACGTCCGAGGAGGAAGAGATTCAATTCGGGTTTTATCTTCTTATTTTAGAACTCTAATGATTTCCATTAGATTCATGATTTGTTTATCATTGTATTTATCTTTTGTCATGAATTAACTCCTTAATTCTGGAGAATGATGTAATCTATGCTTGAACCTTGTATTATGTTTATCAATTCTGTTATGAAGTTTTTTTAATTTATTTATATTCTTTTGAGTTTAATGCTTCTTGATTGTTGGCCACAATTGAAGATGATGAATGTTTAGAATCTATCACTCGAGAGAGGGGATTTTGAATAGATCTAGAGAATATGACCTATGATTTTATAGAGTTCGAGAGAATCTGTAGTCCTTTGAAGTCGTTAACATAGAATCACAAAGCGTAATGAGTTGTTAACTATTGGATTTTTATAGAGATATCGAAGTCTGTAGTTGATGATATTTTAACTATTGTGTTGTATTATTTAAGCTGCGTTATCTACGTCGCTACCTATATTGGACTTCCTTATCGTCCCTTCGCTTTTCAATGTTTCTCATTTACTGGATTTGTTTCTTGGGGTTATATAGGTTACTACTATGGCTGGTCTATTTTGTGGACTTTTGCTGGTGTTGCAAACTTAAGGCGAGCTTGTCTACGTCATGTGATACACTTGGCTTTCTTACTATTTTCTACATTTTCGATGGATCTCTATTTGGTATACTTATCGGTTAAAGTTTTCTATTTCTATTTCATTGTATATTGTGTGGGTATCGGGCCTTCTTACAGATACTTTTATCTATTATAGTCAATGAGGGAGGGTATGGTCTGAATGTCAAATGCTGTTCAATACTTTTATATTGGTGTCCTATATTGATTGCCATGGCTTAATCCATTACCTATTTTAGAATAGGAATGAGATGGACTCTGTTAGGATGTTTTCCTATCCAATATTTCTACGGGGTCGGGCAATGATCAAGTTACAATTTCATCTACTTTGAACTTCTTAGCTAACATAACCAATTTGCTCATTCTTATGATATCGGTCTTACTTAGTCTTGATTCCAGGCTAGGGCATCTAAAACTCTTATGTTCTCCTAGACATCTCAAACCTATTAGGAATCTCCACAACTAGATCTGAAATCTTGTTTCTTTTACTTATTTAACTACCTTCCATCATTCAGAAGCTTGCTATATATACATAGATCTTAAAAGTTACTATATCTACTTTATGGGATTTTCTGAGGAAGAAATAAACCTTATTTAAGTCTATCTGTCATTCTTATGTTTGTTTCTACTCATTCTATTCTCTTCACTTTTACAAGCTCATGTATTTTATTTACTGTCTTTTTTGTTTCAATTCAATCTATTATCTCGACTCACTCTAAGTATAAACTTCTTTCTTTGTTTTCTAGTTCTGCACTCTCTTTCAGCTTTCTCTATTTTTAATCATTCAGATATATTGACCGGCGTAAACACACACGTATAACGCAAGCGCACGTATCGTTCAAGTAGTATAAAAATATCGATCCCACGAGGACTTAATATCTAATCTATTAATTTTATGAGGTCAAATGATTACTAGTATCTAACAGGTTGATTGATTGATTTGAAATGGTGATGATTCTAAATTTAAAAACAAGTAAATAAAATTATCGAAAATAGGTTTTAAGAAAATTCAATATTAAAAACTATCTAGGGTTGTGATTTCTTCCAATATCATTTAAAGATGAAGTGATTATCTTAAAGTTGGGTAATATATTGATTTATTAACCTGGAACACTAAATTATGTGTAGCCTCTGTCGATGGTCAGACACAAATACCCAGTTTAACCCAATTGAACCATATGTCTATGTCAACCAAATTATCTGGATTCATTAAGTTTAAGTCCCAATTATGGCTACCCCCGCCCGACAGGTATATTCCTATCCTGTAAGGAAATCTATTAAAGGGTTATCTATCCTCAAGGAAGATCGTGGGCTATTGAGTCTAAGGCTGAAACCTAAAATCCCTATGTCTAGTTCATTTTAGATTTACCAGATCAATTTTATTAATGGCCAGTTAATGAAAAAGCATTAAGTTTAAGACTCAATAAATAAATCTTTATATTACCCAAGCTATAATCTAACCCTTATAAAACGGTGATATTGGATTTTATCACAACCCCAGATAACTAATTTACTTACAACACATAACTAGGGCTAGTAAAAAATTGAAAATAAAAGACATAAAGTAAAAATGCGGTAAAAGTAAATACTGAAAAGAAAATTACAATAAAATAAAATGTTAAGGTAAAAGGAATTACTTTTACTACTACTAATTTAGATATCTCCCATAAAATAATATATAAACTTGTGATTCTTTTTCCAACCAGCCATATAGGCGGTAACCTGATTAAGTCAAATTAAGTCCAACCAGCCATAAAGGCGGAACCAAAATTAAATTACCAACCGACCAATCTGGCGATATCCTTTATTAATCAGGTTTAAATCAGATTAAAATGAATTACCAACCGACCAATCTGGCGGTATCCTTTTTAAGTCAATATTTTAAATAGTGAATATATTATTTTTAAGGGAGATTAATCTAAATAGTAACAGTAAAAGAATTACCTTTCACCCTAGCTGGGGGAGTTACCTCCTCATGGTAAATAAAAACTGTAAAAAGTAAAAAGTAAAAAGTAAAAATTAAATTACTATATTAACAAAACGTAATTAAAATTAATTACAAAACTAAAAACTAAAAAAAAAAATAAAAATTAAAAGAAAGTAGAGAGAGAAACTCTCTCTTTAGAAAGATTATAAGAGAGAGAGTGGTGCCATGAATTCTGAAATTTCGCGCTCTATTTATAGGCAAAAAATTCAGTTTCTAGCGTCGCGACGCCAAGGACCTCAGCGTCGCTACGCCAGGTTTGTCGACGTGGCACGCTCTGGTTCGCTGGTTTGAAGATTCTGGATAAGCTGATAAGGTGACACGTGGCAAAGTGGTTGGGCTTCAATTATTGTGACACATGGCGGCTTCTGATTGGTCGCTGAGATTCTTATCCGCCACATGTCAGATAAGGATAGGATATCCAATAATTGATGCTGACGTGGCGCTGACATGGCGGTGATGTGGCGGTGACGTGGCGACACGTGGGAAAGAGACTGTCGGCACCATAGAATTGCGACACGTGGCAGCTTCTGATTGGCTGATGATGACGTGGGGGTGAGGTGGCAATGTTGACTTGTTGACTTGCTGACGTGGCTGATGACATGGAGATGACCTGGAGTGACACGTGGCACACGTGGCGATGGTGACTGTCGGCACCGTAGGATGCTGACACGTGGCAAGGCGCATGTTAGTAGATCGGCTGTGATGGTGACACGTGGCACGACGCATTTTAGAAAAGTCAAACTTTTCTCAGATTCTGATTTGTGGACCTGGCGCATGTTAGCACTGTTCGGCGCATTTTAGACGTCGCGACGCGTAAGGCTTGGCGTCGCGACGCGCTTAAGACCAAAATATCCCTGTTGACGCATTTTTGTCCGTTTTTGCCCCAAATTGCCTCCAATGCTTTCCAAACTTTATTTATCTGCAAAATAACACCAAATACATCAAAACGTTCACAAAACTCGCGAAACTATACAAAATATTAAGTTAATTGAGTGGGAAATAGTGATATAAATATCACTCATCATATATATTCTAGAAAACTTCACTAGTTGTCCTTATCGCTTGTCATGTCTAAACTTCGGGTGTCACATACGAATGGTTACAGAAGGATTCTACTATAATAAGAATTCTAGTTTCAGATTATGGGAGGGATATTCAAATGATTCCTGGAAAGTTTACTAACCTCTCTATAAGCTTGAGTACGTACTTGATGATTGGACACTGGAGAGATAATTATCGCATACGGGTATCTCGGGAATGCTACACATACAATACCCTAGCACTCTATCCACTGCAATCACTGACACGCTAGACCTTGCTCTGATACCAATTTTGTAACATCCCCCCCCTCGGAGATGCTACCGGAAGGAGATAGGTCACCCTATCACCCTTAGCCTCTAACTAACTGATTGACTAACTGAACTCTACTACTTTCATATTATTTCACAATCACAAATCACACACTTACATTGGAGGGCTGTATGTCCAACTTAAATTAATTAAACAATCTTTGTTCTTTTCAACTCTGAACTTGTTATGCTAAACTCTGGTAACTTCGTCTCTGACAACCTCAAGTAATGACTCTCAATATAATTTTACATAACTTGTAACCATTACAACATTGACTGAACCATATACCTCAGACCTAGCTGATGAGTGGACTAATAACCATAGTGACTGCCATCAGTATTCATCCTCTCAGGCTCGTCCTCTGAGTAAACCTATAAAATAGGAAACACCGGAGGGTGGGGGGTTAAATCGTTTGAACGACCTAGTGAATGGAAAATTTAAAACGGGAATTAAAATGCTTTATGAAAAATTTATTTTCTGAAACCGAAATCATCTCTTTTTACAAGAAAAACTCATTTTTATGAAAACTCTTTTCTTTGTGTGAAAACAAATCTCTTTCTGGAAACTTCTTTCTTTTTGTAAAACTCTGAGATCTCTCGTAAAACTAATTCTTTCTGAAACTATTTCAAAAAACTATTATTTCTAAAAATCTCATCTAGAAAACAACTAATGTATGGAGGCGTTACATATCTAATGAGCGGAAAATATATCACTATTTACCGCCCTTTTAACCTAATATTTTGTATGATTTCTCGAGTTTTATGAATATTTTGATGTGTTTTTGTGTGTTTTGCAGATAAATAAAGTTTTGGGACTCAATGAAATAAATCAAGACTAAATTTGGAATTAATAAGGGCAAAAACTGGAATTGACATTTGGATTTTGGAGGTTGGAAACTTGAAATGACGTTCTAACCAAGTACAATTTCAGAAATTTCAACTTTGAGTAATGTTTGTATTTTTGTCATAACTCTCTACACCGATATCAGATTAAGGTGATTCACGTTTGCAATTAAAGAAGACTCAAAGATCTACAACTTTTAAGTTCATAATAAATTCGAATTCGGAAGTTTGCATAACCGAAAGTGATAAAACATTCGTACGTGTGTTATTTGCAATTATTAAAGTCATTTTCAAATTAAATAAAATAAAATAAAAAATGAAAATTATCAAACTTCCACCTGGAGGATTTGGTGCCATGCTTTGTACCATATTTGGTGGAGAAATTGGTGAAGGCAAAATTTTGCCTATAAATACCAAGCCATTTCATTTGTAAAATTCATACATTCTTCTGGGGATTTCCTTAACAATACTAAGAAGATTGTATCTTGTTTGTTTATTTACAGCTTTATGTATTTAATTTTTTATTTTACGCAATAGTTCTTTCTTTACTTTACTTTTCAATCTTTATCTTTACTTTTCAGTATGAGGAGGTAACTTCCCTCTGCTGGGGTGAAGGGTAAAGCTTTTATTACTAATATTTAGATTAATCTCCCTTAATTATAATATATAAACTATTTAAAACCTGACTTAATGGGATACCACCTTTATGGTTGGTTGGACTTAATTAAATTGATTTTAACCTGACTAAATTGGATTCCGCCTTTATGGTCGATTTGAATTAATCATAAATCTGACTTAATCAGGATACCGCCTATATGGTCTGTTGGTAATGTCATGCAAAGTTTGTATATTATAATAAGAGAGATATTTAAAATAGAAATGATAAAAATGGATCCTTTAACCCCAGTATTTTCTTTATTTCTTTATTTACCTTTTTAATTTCCAAGCTTTACTTTATGTCATTTACTTTATTTATGTCTTTACTAGTCCTAGATATATGTCGTAACTAAATACCATATCCGGGGTTGTGATGAATTCCAATAGCACCGTTTTATAAGGGTTTATTTTATGACTTGGGTAATATAAAGGTTTATTTATTGAGTCTTAAGCTTAATGCTTCTTGTTAACTGGCCATTAATAAGATTGATCTGGTAAATTTAAAATAAACTTGACGAAGGAATTTTAGGTTTCAGCCTTAGAATCGATAGCTCACGATCTCACCTCGGGGCATGGTGACCCTTAGGTAGATTTCCTTACAGGAAAGACATATACCTGTGGGGCAGGGGTAGCCATAATTGGAACTTAATCTTAATGAATTCAGTAACTTGGTTAACATAGACATATGATTAATTGGGTTATTTGGGTATTTTGCATCTGACCATCGACAGAGACTTTTGCATATTTTCGTGTTCCAGGTAATAAACCAATATATTGCACAAACGTGAGATAACCACTTCATCTTTAAAAGATATTGGAAGGATTCACAACCCTAGATAGTTTAATAATATTGAATTTTCTTTTAATTTATATTTGCATTGTTTTATTTACTTGTCTTCAGTTTAAAATCACCATCCAATCAAACGACCAATCTATTAGATACTTGTAAATATTTAGCTTCACAAATTGATAGCCTAGGTATTAAGTCCTCGTGTGATCGATACATTTGATACTATTTGAACGATATGTGCGCTTGTACTACGTGAGTGATTTCACCGATCAAGTTTTTGGCGCCGTTTCCGGGGACTTATTTATCTTTCACTATTAATTTTGGGGTTAGATGCTTTACTTGTGTCTAATTTGTTTTCATTTATTATTTTTGTTTACTTATGTTTCAAGTTCTCAGACACTACATGAGAAGAACCGGAAGCTTTGAAATCCATCCGCTTGACCCAAAAATTGAAAGAACAATCAGACAGTTGAGAAGAAAAATGCATGAAGGTCAAGAAGCACTATTCCGGTGGTTGAAGACTTCATTTCATGTATTGTACTTCCTCTCTTACCAGTAAATGCCTGTGACATCAAAACATGCATTCAGATGATACAACAGTCATTTCAATTTGGGGGGAATGCAACTAAAGATCCTAATGCCCACATCAGTAACTTCCTGGAAGTTTGCGACACTTTCAATTACAACCGACCAGCTGAAGAAGCAATGAGACTGCGTGTTTTTCCATATTCCTTGAAAGTCAGAGCTAAGGCTTGGTTACATTCACTACCAGCAGGTTCCATCACAACTTGGAACACTTTAGCCACCAAATTCCTTGCAAAGTACTTTCCCCCAGCCAGAAGAGAAAAGTTGAGGAATGACATTACATCCTTTGTGCAACATGACTCAGAATCCCTCTACGAAGCTTGGGAGAGATGGAAGGAATTGCTTCGAAAATATCCTCACCATGAGATTGCAAAGTGGCTACAAGTCCAAACCTTCTACAATAGACTTTATGGACTAATGAGAACCACAATAGATGCTGCTGATGGGGGAGCTTTAATGGCAAAAGGAGAAGATCATGCCTTAGACTTATTTGAAGAAATGGCCAACAAAAATTCCTTGTGGCCAACAGAAATGAGCATGATCCAACGAATTGTAGGAATTTACGAAGTTGGAGCCAACACAGCAATGAATGCAAAGCTGGATCAGATATGCAAATTCATGGAAACTCTTAGCATGCAAGGTAATATTGGATCCACAAGTTCACCATATGGAGGAGCAGCAGAGGCAAACCAACATGAAGAGACGGTGAATTATGTCAACAATTTTAACAAATAGGGGAACAATCCATATTCCAATACCTACAACCCAGGGTGGAGGAATCATCCTAATTTCGCATTGACCAATAATGCAGGGCAAAGAAACAATCCACCACCAGGATTCCAACATCAGAACAAATTCCAGGAGTATGAGAATAAGCCAGAATTAGAAGAAGTGCTGGTCCACTTGAAAAAGCTAGAAGAAAAAAAATGACACTCAAGCAGCAAAATATGATGCTATATTTCAAGCCCAATCAGCATTGAATCAAATTCTAACTGCTTCTATAAAGACACTGGAAAATCAAATAGGACAACTGGTCAATGCTCAGAGTTACAGACCGTAAGGTACCATTCCTTGCAACACATAACCAAATCCAAGGAACATGAGGAATGAGCAATGTTATGTCATCACTCAGTAAAGCGGTATTGAAATCAACAAAGATGTTGGAGTCAAGGTAACTGTTGAGGAAGTTCCAAAAGAAAGCAGCGAAGCAGAGCCACAGATGGAGGTAAGAGAAGCAAAAGCAAATGATCGAGAAAGATTCACTCCACCTCCACCTTTTTCACAGCGTCTCCAGAAAAACAAACTAGACAACCGGTTTGCTCGATTTCTGGAGATCTTTAAAAAGCTACAAATCAACATTCCATTTGCAGAAGCGTTGGAACAAATGCCCAGCTATGTCAAATTTATGAAAGATATTCTTTCACGAAAGAGAAGATTCGGAGATTACGAGACAGTAGCATTGACAGAAGAATGCATCACCATCATTCAGAGGAAGCTTCTCCCAAAGTTGAAAGATCCTGGCAGTTTAACCATCCCTTGCACCATAAGAGACCATAACTTCGGTAAGGCTTTATGTGATTTAGGTGCTAGTGTTAACTTGATGCCTTTTTTGTATTTACAGAAAACTGCAAATTGGTGAAGCAATGCCCACCTCAGTCTCTCTGCAACTTGCTGATAGATCACTAATATTTTGCTAGAGGTGTAGTTGAAGATGTACTGGTCAAAGTCGACAAACTCATTCTCCCAACAGACTTGATTATCCCTGACATGGAGGAAGACGAAGACATGCCCATCATCCTCGGGAGACCATTATTGGTTACAGGTCAAACTATTATTGATGTACAAAAAAGAGAACTAACCATGAGGGTACAAGACAAGGAAGTAAAATTCAATGTTTTGAAAGCCATGGAATTCACGAATGATGAAAAGAAGGAGGAATGTTTCAGACTTGATGTGAGAGATAATACCATTCAGAACTCTGATGCAATGCAAAGTCCCACTGACAAACTTAAAGCATGTCATCTGCCTGTGGAGCTTGAAGATAAAATGTGTTGCACACTGAACAAGTTAAATCTTGAATTGCAAGCAACTGAAGAGAAATGGTTCCACCAACTCAACGAATTGGAGGAATTTCACATACAACCTTTTGAGAATGCCAAAATTTACAAAGAAAAGGCCAAGAAGAGACATGATTAGAAATTAGTGCGCATACAACTGGAACCAGGGCAGTGGCTATTGTTCAGCAAATCAAGGTTAAAATTTTTCCCTATGAGGTTAAAATCATGGTGGTCAGGTCCATTTTTAATCACCCAAGTTTTACCAGATAGAGCCATTGAGTTACATGATCCCAACTCCAATAAAACCGTTAAAGTTAAAAGCAAGTGTGTCAAGCACTACTGGAAAGAATCAATGGAGCAACAAAAAGAAAGTGTCACACTTTCAAATCCAACCTAACGTTCGGGCAGTCATGTCTAGCTGACGACGTTAAACTTAGCGCTAGTAGAGAGGCAACCCATGCAATTTGTGTATATATTAAGATTTGGTGTGCTTTATTTTTGTGTGTTTAATTTTTGTAGGTTAAGTCACAAAAAGGATGGAAGACTTTCTCGCAAATCTTCAGAAGAAATTTATTTCTCTCCCTCAAAACTCTCTGATGAAAGTCTACAAAGCTCGAATGTAATGAATGAGACTTCTGATGATCAAAGGTATTCCTAATGATATTCGTTGGTTAATTGAAGCACGGGTCTGATTGGCAGGTGAATCCTCTGACTCTTTTATTTCATATATGTCTGGTTTAGGAAAAAAAACATGTGCAAAGAAAAGAAGAGCTAAAATAATGGGTGTTTTCTATAAATGTGCACGCATGACATGTAATACTCATTGTCGTTCTTTAGGAATGGTGTCTGATAACCATGAAGATAAAATTAAATTCATTAGGGATGGCTTGAGTAAGGAGTCTTTGGATGACATATCATTGACTCTGGAGACGCATCCCAGTGGATATGTGCATCACGAAATTCACATGTTATATACACAGTTTCGAAAAGAAAGACAACATTTAAGTCTCGAGAATCTGACTTTAAAAGACCCTATTTGCCAATTTATAAGAAAATTGGATGGGAAGCTTGTCCCTGATGCATAGATGTCAATTAAGCTGTTACTTCTTGTAAATATTATTATCTCTTTGTCTTTATCTAAAAATTGTGATTTGTTTTGTTATTTTCTTTTATTTTATCCGACAGGATCCAAAATTTTTGACTTTCACGATATATTTTACTAGTTAGATAATAATTATCATTTGACAGGCACTAGTGCTATTATACTCACCCTTTTTCAGGTTCTATAAATTCAGCTCGTTATTGCACTCTTGAAGCCATCTAGATTTGAGAAATAAACACAGAATAAAAAAATGGAAGTTTGTAAACATATGTGTGTTTTGCGGTACTAGTGTTGGATATAAACCAGAGTATGTTGAGGTAGCACATGAATTGGGTAGAGTCATAGATGAAAGGAATATGCACCTAGTATATGGCGGTGGCAATCTTGGACTAATGGGGTACGTTTCAAGGTAGTCAAGTTCTGAGAATCATCCTAAAACCTTTGGCAGAGGCGAATCTTATAGGACCATCAAATGGAGAGGAACTTATCGTGCCAAGTATGTCTGAACGACTGGTTGAAATGATTAATCGTGCTGATGCTTTTATTGCTTTGCCAGGTGGCTTAGGCATGATGGAGGAAATTTTTACAGTGCTATTTTGGGCTTGAACATACACCAGAAACCAATTGGACTGTTTATTGTTGATGGATTTTATGATTTTCTTTGTGTGTTTCTTGATGGTGCCCGGAGAAATGGGTTCGTGTCAAAACCTATAAAAGATATCCTCTTCACTGCCAGAACTGCCCATGATTTAATTGACCAATTTTTAGCCTTTGAACCACAAATTGACCCTATCCTTTCCAAGATAAACTGGTCCGATAATGATCATGGTAAGAAGCGTCGGATAAATCTGGATCTTAACCTTTAATTTTATTTTTAGACGTAGAATACTAGCTAACCAGGTACGATCTTCTAAACTATTCTTATACTTTTTTAGACATTGGGGACAATGTCTCAATTAAGTTTGAGGGAGGGGAATAGTTTATCATTATCCGGTTTTTATTTTTTTCGTTGTGTTGTTTTTGCTTGGTTTTTAGTCAAAAATTTTCAAAAAAATTCAAAAAATTAAAAAATTAAAGAAAATAAAATATATTTTATGTTTCTAATTTGACTAATCAGGTGAAATTGGTGTGAGATAGCTGAGTAAGGAATTTTCATTCCTGAGACGTATCTCAACCAATTTCGTAACAAGTTAATTTTTGTTTATTTCCTTTTGAATTATTTAATTTGTCAATTCTCCATAATACTGACTAAATTGGATCTTCATATGATCAATTGACAGGTATTATCAACATGCATGGTAACATATAGCTGTGAGTTGTAATTGAAAAGATTGTAATATTCAGTGTTCTAGTTTAATTGGAGGAAGCATTTAAAAAAAAGCGATGGAATAAAAAAAAATTAAACATCTGAGATCCGAGTAATTAAGTCCGTAGGGGTGTTTTAACACCTGTGCCCTAAAGCCAACTATCTTGGGAGTCACTGGCCCAAAGCTCGCTACATGGATTGAAGATGTTGTAAATAAAGAAAAAAAGAGATATTTGAAATCCGAGTTATTAAGTCTGTAAGTGTAACATCCCCGATTCGGGAGATGTTACCGGCAGATGATAGACCGTACTAACCCCATAAGCCTCTGACACTCTAATCATGAACAAATACTAATAATCTTTTCTTTATTAATATGGGACCGTAGCCCAAGCAAAACTTAACATACAAATTTAACATTTGTAACTGAAAGCTTAACTATACACTTTATAATGACTGTTTCAAAACCAAGACTACTATATAACTTCTACTTGACTCTGACTAGACACTCACTTTTTCTGACTTGGACTGATGGGCTCCATACCCTAGTGACTGCAATAGTATCAGTCCTCCCGAGCTCGTCCTCCGAGAATACCGGCATCCACAAAAAACTGGGAGTGAGGGGTTTGATTATCGTACGATCTTAGTGAGTGGACGAGAAACTGAAAATTGATATAAAAGCTTTTGATTCTAAAACCAAAATTCCAAAAATACCTTTATATGAAAACTCTTTTCTAAAAAATTCTTATGAAATCTCTTTATGAAACTTAACCTTTTTGAAAACTGCTTTCTAAAAACTGTCTCTAAAATCTGATCTCTGAAAATTCTTTTATGAAAATATGATATTTGAAAAGTCTGTTTCTGAAAATATGGTGTCTAAATACTGGTATGTATCTGAGAAACTTGACGTATAAAGGCGTTACGTATCGCCGTCCCCCCATACGCCTAACTAGAGACAGCAGTGCAAATCCATGCCTTTGGGGCGTTACGTATCGTCGTCCCCCAAGCCACTAACTAGAACTGGGGGTGCGGATCTATGCTACCCTCCAAGCTTTGAAACTAGGGTCTAGGGGCATTACGTATCGCCGTCCCCCCAGCCCTCTACATGTGCACATGTTCTCTGTCCGTCAATTTCAAACAGTATAAAGTTACATACTGGGATGAGTTTTTCCCTCATGCCCCGAAAAACGTAAAACTTAAGTTCTGAAAACATTTCTTTCACAAATATAACTTAAATCATGAACTTTTATGTAATAACTGTAATAAAAATAAGATATCGCCCTATAGCATTAAAGTACGTCTGTTGTAACAATAACAAAATGAAAATCATTTTAAAAGAGTAGTGTCCACTCACTGTGTTCGGAATCTGGTTGGAGCTATACTGCTTCGTCGAAGGAGATTGCAACTCTTGTAATGGTCTAAAGGTGATAACTTGATTAGACTGAAAACTATGAGATGAGTTCTGAAACTAGGCTAAACTATTAAATTCAAGTACGTGATATCGTAACTTGGTATATCATATTTGTACAAAGATGTAATGTGTGCATACGAACTTATATGAGACCTTAAGGGTGGTCTCTAACACGCTAAGGTGGAACTGAGGTGGTTACAAACTGATTCTGGAAAATTTTATGCCATGCGTCGCGACGTGAACCCTTGTGCGTCGCGACGTGCAGCGTCCAGAAGCATGCCATCATTTTCTTCTTGCGCGTCGCGACGCAAAGCTCTTCAGCTTCGCGATGCGATCTGGTTTTCCAGGATTCTGTTTTGCTTCTCTAAGTTCATCCAATGCACAAAACTTCCAATTACACTTCATACTAAGACTTCCATGCTAAATCCAATACACAATACATCATATTACACTCAATTTCACATACACTAAACCACAAACTCATCAATAATTCAACTATTAATATATCCTATACACTTCCCAAATTTATATCCAAAGCTCCACAAGTTGGGATTTATCAACATTCATATTGGCTTAATGCCAAAAATCATACTATCATCATCACAACCAAGCTATCAACATAAAACAAGTATTAACTCTTCAAAACTTAAAATTTCACAATTTGGGTCATGGATTTCTTACCTTTTTCTCTTGAATTTCATCATCCAATCTAAACTTGTTTCACCTTCCCTCCTATCCTTCTTCTTCCTTTCTTCTCCTCTTCTTTTTCTTTCTCTTCTTCTTCTCTTCCTCCATTCACATTTTCTTCTTCTTCTTCTTTTGTTTCAATTTTTTTTGTTTTTGTGAATAGTGTCTCCCTTAAATCCTTGGCCATTTAAAAAAAAGAAAAATATAGAATTTTCAAGAAACTAGTAGAAATTACTAGAATACCATCAGGTACTATTCATATGATTTTTCTGCATTTTCGACTCACTTCTGATCTGCATTTGGAAAAAGATTTAACGTCAAAGTTGTAGATCTCGATCTCAGCTTTCTGATAATATGAAATTCATCAAAATCAGAGTTTTTATGAGAAAGTTATGGCCCAAATACTATGGGATGTCCGGAATGGGACATCGTAGAATTTTCCATCGAAGTTTCGAAGAATTTACTGTTTATCCACAATGTCATTCTAAAAATGTAGGTATGCTCGAACATAATTTTATGTTATGTTACTCTCATCCCGTGATGTAACCGTACTATAGTCAACAGTAGTAGAGACCACCGGTCGTTACAAATTCTCCCCCCCTTAAATATGATTCGTCTTCGAATCCTCTTTAAGCTTGGGATCTTATCTTAGATCACAGGATTTAAGGGATCCTTATAAATCACAGACTTAGACTGACTACAATACAATCTTCTTTTATCCGCTGTATCATTTCTTAATGATTTCCGAGTGCTACTAATATGCCACAGGATAATATGACGATTATACTGAACCTAGAATATCATGGCTTGGAAGTTATAATTAGAGCTGCACACCAACTTATTGGTGTGAACGTCTTACTTTGCTGTAACTATTCTGTATCAATGAGGCTTCTTTGTCATTATTAATATCTAACTTATGCCTCGAACCTTCAGTCATACTTGGGTAAACTGCTTTAGAGTTCGTGGCTTCATTATTTATTCCTTGAACTCTTTACTGAGAGGTGTTACCTTGTTCTCGTTTCCTAAGACCTTTGCTAAGTATCATTGACTACTAATTTTCTGGACCTCTAGTGGTGCTCATCATTCTTTATCTTCAAGGAACTCTCTTACTCTAGATCTTTAGTTATACTCATTAATTATTCGACTCGATTGGGTTTTTCTTGGCTGGCACCTTTGGCCCTCACTAAAAGTACTGGTATCTCCATACTTGTACTCAATACTCCTCTTACTTCACTTGTCCAACTTGATCCTAATATTCTTTCTCATCACTTAGCTACTTAGTTTTATGTATTCTCCTTGCTAAACTTTTATTACTTATGTTACCGCCTACTGGTCCCCCTCAATTGGCTACAGATTCAGGCTTAACTACATGCACTTTGGTACCTAGACTGCAATCCCTGCTATTAATATCGACCCTGGCGATTTGGTCCTGGGTAAAGCTAACACTTTTTATACTTTGTTTTCAAGGGTTGTTACTCAAATACATGCTAATATTTCGTACCTCGAGAATTCACTTGCTATGCCATTTACAATTTGCAATAACATATCTCTTCGATTCCGTACTTTAATACGAATCTACCAAACCACCTATACCCGTGGCTAAAACCATCCCAAACCCGTAGTGGTTTGGTCAAATTAGACTAGGGCTGGGTACTTATGTGATTACCTGACCAAAATTACCTTGTTGTTACTTACTTTTATTTTTATTTATTAGGCATTCTTTCCTACCGTTGTTGCACCTAAACAGCCTCGTCCTCACGCTTTTTCCTTAGTATTCTTTTCACCTTTCTACTTTATGCTACCCTATATTGAGAACTTTCTTGGTCTATGTCTCCATCTTCTTATTTTAGGAAGCTCTTCTTTCCTTATACATCCTCTATATCATCAAACCTTGGTTCCTTGAAATCTTAGTCCTTGCTTGACTACTACTTTACTTATGTACTGCTCTATTTGAACAACTTCTGTCCTGACTCATTTACTCAGAACTGTCACTTACTTTTATTCTGTTCTTAAACCATATCTGAAGGTCTTATGTTCTGGTTGTCCTTCACTATACTTTCACTGATTTCTGGGAGTATCTTGAGGCGATATACAAGGTCCATCTCTGCTGTTGTTATCTAACAGGGTTGGGAGGGTGAGAGCTCATGCTAAGGCTTTATTAATTATAGTGACCTGGTCGTATATTCTATTTATCTATAAGCTTAGGACTCTCGTGAATATATATACATAATGCATTTCCCTTTACTAGGGAATTACTGCTACAAATCATTTTCAACTATCGAACACACTACCCCTGCTACAAAACTCCTCTAGAGTCATGTTCTCTAAAAACTTCCTTGTGCAGCTTCCGCACTCCTTGTTATTTAATCTCTGTTGTCACGATCTAGTAAGGGTTGAGAGGTTGGGGTTCGATTTTGACGCTTTCCTGATGGTGGTAATCTCATCCACTACCCATGTTGTGATTGCGTGTCCTGTTCATCTATTAGTCTGATACTCTCATGTTACTAGTTCCCGTTTCCACACTAAGATACTCTCACTATGTACTATCTGAATTGTCTCTTTTTTCAACTTCACTCTTAATTCGCTACCCGACTATCGATTATATTATCCCTTATCATGAGCCTTTTGTATAATCATGTTCTCTAATCACTTCATCATTTACTTTTGTACCCATTTCTTCTAGTTTCTATTGCTTGTCCCTCTTAAGTCTCTATTCTTTCTCAAAATCCTGTTATACTCTATATGTTATTTTTCCTTAGGAAGTCTACTCAGCTACTTACATTTTCTTCTCATATTAGTCCTTTAAACTTCTTATATCATTTCTTTTCTGAAAACTCTATTAACTTCAATTACTCAGTACATCTTTTATATAATATTTAATTCAGGTACTACTTTTTACCTAGTCTATACTCCTGTAAATCGTTCTCCCTGCTCTCTTTGTACTTCTAAGTTCTTACTTCTTTACGAATTCCTTAATTCGACGATGGCTTTTTGACTTAGTTCAACTTATCAAAACTTCAAATTATTCCATCTCATATTCATTATCTATGATTCATTGAACTCACTGATTTAACTATCTAATCATCCCGGAATTAATTTAATCTCTCAATTGCTCTTCCTTACTGGTTCTTTTCTTTACTGGGCTCTAAATTGGGAATGGATATGTGCCCACGTGTCTGGTTTAGTGTCTATATGCTTACTCGAATCAAAGTTTTCTGAAGGAATGGTCCTTATTCATTTTTCAGGAAATTGGTCGACTACTCCGTGTCTCGGGGTCCCATAATTACCATCAATTATCTATACTACTATCTTCTCATTATGTTATTTTAATGCCCGAATGCCCTGAATTTCCTTATTACATCTCGCGTTCCTCTTACCATTTGCATATCTTATTTCTTTGCTCTACAGCTTGGAACTGAGGTTAGCGGTGGTTCATTCATCTGACTACTCCCTAGCTTTCTACTCTCCACTTCTGCTATAAATCATAGCCATGTCACTCTGTTCTACTGTACATACTGATACTCTTACCACTCCCAAATCTCTCAAACCTCTCGAATTTATCCTTGCATACCTTCACAGATTCCTTCTAACTTAGGCTATTATATAGGTTCTACTACATTTGTCCTATTTATGGAATCCTAATAATCTTGCAAACCTCTCTCACTTGCCTTAATCTTTGACCTTACTGGGTTCTCTTCTTTATGTCCTCGAAGACTTCTTTAATATTTTTCCGAGTAACCTGCCTTTCGAGGTCTTTACATTTCTTAAAATGAACTCTCATCAACTCCTTACGATCATCTGTATTTATGCTGGTAAGGACTAGGACAAACATAGTATATCTCGATGAGTTTCGATCTCCTCGTTCTGGTACTCTGTGTCTTGGTGGAATCTATTTCTCATGTAAGGAAGGTATGAGCTAGATTCCATCAGGACATATTTCTTAACTGGTATTACTAAACGGTGGTAGGCTAGATAGTTCAATATCTTGTCTTCATCGGATTTACTTGGGATAAGGTAACTATTCATTTATGTTTATGTCCTTTATTTGCCTGCTTATGGGCCTGGGTCTGGATTTGGGGATCTAGTGTTCTCTAGGTCCTCTTTGGCATCTCTTGCATGTGGGAATTTCCTAGACTAGCCTTGATCTCTTTCTTCTTTTATGTTCATGTTTATACCTCGTTACTTGGGGAACTTATTATCTATATGAAATACCTGAAGGCTATTAGATCATCTTTAAGGAAATTTTCTAAGGAAGGAAAAAATCTAACATCTTCTATGCACTCTATTACTTGCTCAGGCTTTTTCTATTCTTTCTCTACTATCCTGGGTGGATATCCTTATACTTTCACTATCTTATTTTATCTCTTTACTTTTCTTTATTTCTAGCTGCTTACACTTCCATACATCCATTCTTACTTTCTTATAGCTTTCCTATCCCATTCTCTCTGGGTAACTTTCCTTAGAATGTTACTGTCTGGATTTATAGCTCATTTATACTCTTGGTAATAGATCAAAAAAACTTCAGGGAGAATTCTTAACGTGGATCTAGATACAGTTGTTCTCATAAGGGATACTATTCGAATAGTCTGGGAAGGCTTACTAACATGTTTATAGAACTTTGAGGACGTACTCGAGGATCGGATACTGGAGAGGTAGTGCCTTGCATACGAGTATCCCGTACATACTACGTATACAAAATCCCAACACTCTACCCACTGCAGTCACTGACTCCCTAGACCATGCTCTGATACCATCTTTGTAATATCCCATATTCGGGAGATGTTACCGGCATGTGATAGACCATACTAACCCCATAAGCCTCTGACACTCTAATCATGAACAAATATTAATAATCTTTTCTTTATAAATATGGGACCGTAGCCCAAGCAAAACTTAACATACAAATTTAACATCTGTAACTGAAAACTTAACCATACACTTTACAATGACTGTTTCAAAACCAAGACTACTACATAACTTCTACTTGACTCTGACTAGACACTTTCTTTTTCTGACTTGGACTGATGGGCTCCATACCCTAGTGACTGTAACAGTATCAGTCCTCCCGAGCTCGTCCTCCGAGAATACCTACATCCACGGAAAATTGGGAGTGGGGGGTTATATTGTCCTACGATCTAAGTGAGTGGACGAGAAACTGAAAACCGATATAAAAGCTTTTGATTCTAAAACCAAAATTCTAGAAATAACTTTATATGAAATCTCTTTTCTAAAAACTTCTTCTGAAATCTCTTTATGAAACTTAACCTTTCTGAAAGTTGCTTTCTAAAAATCGTCTCTAAAATATGATCTCTGAAAATTCTTTTCTGAAAATCTGATATCTGAAAAGTCTGTTTCTGAAAATCTGGTGTCTAAATACTGGTATGTATCTGAAAAAATTGACGTATATGGGCGTTACGTATCGCTGTCCCCCCATATGCCTAACTAGAGCCAGCATCGTAAATCCATGAATTTGGGGCATTACGTATCACCGTCCCCCAAAGCATGCCAATACTGTCCCTGAAACCAGTGGTCTTGAAGCGTTACGCATCGTCGTCCCCCAAGACACAAACTAGAACTGGGGTTGCAGATCTATGCTACCCTCCAAGCTCTGAAACTAGGGTCTAGGGGCGTTACGTATCGCCGTCCCCCCAGTCATCTACATGTGCATATGTTCTCTGTCCGTCAATTCTAAACTGCATCAAGTTACATACTGGGGTGGGTTTTTCCCTCATGCCCCGAAAAACATAAAACTTAAGTTCTGAAAATATTTCTTTCACAAATATAACTTAAATCATGAATTTTTATATAATAATTGTAATAAAAATGAGCTATCGCCCTATAGCATAAAAGTAAGTTTGTTGTAACAATAACAAAATGAAAATCAATTTTAAAAGAGTAGTGTCCACTCACTGTGTTCAAAATCTGGTTGGAGCTATACCGCTTCGTCGAAGGAGATTGGAACTTCTGTAATGGTCTAAAGGTGATAACTTGATTATACTAAAAACTATGAGATAAGTTCTGGAACTAGACTAAACTATTAAACTCAAGTACGTGATATCATAACTTGGTATGTCATATTTGTACTAAGATGTAATGTGTGCATACGAACTGATACGAGACCTTAAGGGCGGTCTCTAACACGCTAAGGTGGAACTGAGGTGGTTACAAACTGATTCTGGAAAATTCTGTGCCACGCGTCGCAATGTGAACCCTTGCGCGTCGCGACGCGCAGCGTCAAGAAAAGTGGCATCATTTTCTTCTTGCGCATCGCGACGTAAAGCTATTCAACGTCGCGACGTGATCTGGTTTTCCAGAATTTTGCTTTGCTTCTCTAAGTTCATCCAATGCACAAAACATCCAATTATATTTCATACTAACACTTGACCGGCGTAAACACACACGTATAACGCAAGCGTACGTATCGTTCAAGTAGTATAAAAAGTATCGATCCCACGAGGACTTAAAACCTTATCTATTAATTTTTATGAGGTTAACTGTTTACTGGTATCTAACAGATTGATTTGATTTGGTTGGAAAAAGGCGATGATTCTAAATTTAAAACAAGTAAATAAATTTTTGCTTAAGTGAAATGATGAAAATTTAATTTATAAAAACTATCCAGGGTTGTGACTTATTTCAATATTATTTAAAAGATGAAGTAGTTATCCTATAGTTGGGTAATATATCAATTTATTAACCTGAAACACTAATTTATGTAAAAGCCTCTTCCGATGGTCAATTACAAATACCTAGTATAATCCAATTGAACCATATGTCTATGTCAACCAAATTACCTAGATTTATTAAGATTAAGTTCCAATTATGGCTACCCCCGCCCGACATGTATATTCCTATCCTGTAAGGAAATCTATTAAAAGGGTTATCTATCCTCAAAGAAGATCGTGGGCTATTGAATCTAAGGTCTTAAACTTAAAATCCCTATGTCTAGTTCATTTTAAGTTTACCTAATCAATTTTATTAATGGCCAGTTAATAAAAAGGCTTTAAGATTAAGACTCAATAAATAAATCTTTAAATTACCCAAACTATAATCTAACCCTTATAAACCAGTTAAATTGAAATTCATCACAACCCTAGATAACTAACTTAGCTACGACACATAACTAAGGCTAAAAACTTAAAAGACTTAAAATAAAATTGCATAAAGTAAATGCGGTAAAATAAATGCTGAAAGTGAATTAAAATAATTGCTAAGGTAAAAGGAATTACTTCTACTATATACTAATTAGATTTCTCCCATAATATAATATAAGCTTTGCAAAACATTACCAACCAGCCATATAGGCGGTATTTTGATTTAATAAGTTAAAAACAACCAGCCATAAAGGCGGAATCATTAATATAAACCAGCCATATAGGCGGAGTGAAAATAACCAGCCATAAAGGCGGAATATGAATTTTATTATCCACCGACCAATCTGGCGGTATCCTGATTAAGTCAATTTAAAACTTGAATATATTATAATTATGGGAGAATAATCTAAGAAGCAATAGTAAAAGAATTACCTTTTACCCTAACAGAGGGAAGTTACTTCCTCATAATGAGTAGTAAAAACTGTAAAATAAAGAAAGTAAATTATTATTATTACAGAACGTAATTAAAAATTACAAAACTTTATTAAAAGAAACTTAGAGAGAGAAGAACTCCCTAACTACATCAAAGAAGTGGGAGGAAATGGTACAACAAAAACTGAAATCTCGAGCTCTATTTATAGGCGCGGATGGGGGTCCGGCGTCGCGACGCTAAAGGGTTCCGCGTCGCGACGCTCGCTACAGTAACATGTGGCACAATGACGGCTTGACACGTGGCGAGGCGGCTAAGAGATCAGATCCTTATCCGATGACGTGGCACTGTTCATGACGTCATTGCTTACGTCATGCTGAGTATGATTGTCGGCAGCATCAGATCGTGACACGTGGTGATGCACACATTAGCAACTCCGTTGAGATGTCGACACGTGGCACGGCGCAAGATAGTGTTGATGATGATTGTCGGCATAGTAGGATGATGACACGTGGCAGGCGCAAGTTAGCAAATCTTCTGTGATGGTGACACGTGGCACGGCGCACGTTAGCAAAGTCAAACTTCACAAATTCTGACCTGTTGACTCGACGCACTTTAGCAAAACCGGCACATGCTGGGCGTCGCGGCGCGCAATGCTCCAGCGTCGCGACGCGCAAGAGACGAAAATATTCCTGTTGACGCATTTTTGTACGGTTTTGCCTCAAATTGCCTCCAATGCTTTCCAAACTTTATTTATCTGCAAAATAACAACAAAACACATCAAAACGTTCACAAGACTCAAGAAACTATACAAAATATAAGGTTAAATGAGTGGGAAATAGTGATATAAATACCACTTATCAACACTTCCATGCTAAAAAATAATACAAAATACATCATATTACCCTTGATTTCACATACACTAAACCACCAACTCATCAACAATTCAACTCTTAATCTATCCTATACACTACCCAAAGTTATATCAAAAGCTCCACAAGTTAGGATTTATCAACATTCCTATTGTCTTAATGCCAAAAATCATACTATCATCATCACAACCAAGCTCTCAACATAAAACAAGTATTAACTCTTCAAAAACTTAAAATTTCACAATTTGGGACATGGATTTCTTACATTTTTCTCTTGAATTTCTTAATCCAAGCTAAACTTGTTTCACCTTCCCTCATATCTTTCTTCGTTCTTCTTATTCCTTTCTTCTCCTCTTCTTTTTCTTTCTCTTCTTCTTCTCTTCCTCCATTCACGCTTTCTTCTTCTTCTTTTGTTTCAAATTTTTGGCTTTTGTGAATAGAGTCTCCCTTAAATACTTGGCCATTTAAGAGTAGAATTTTCAAGAAACTAATAGAAATTACTAGAATGCCCTCAGGTAATATTCATCTAAATGTTTGTTCTGCATTTTCGACTCGCTTTTGATTCGAATTTGGCAAAATATTCAACGTGAATGTTATAGATCTCGATATCAAATTTACGATGATATAAAATTCATCAAAATCATAGTTCGTATGAGAAAGTTATGGCCCAAATACCATGGGCTATCTGGAATGGAACATTGTAGAATTTCGCATCAAAGTTTCGAAGAATTTACTATTTATCCACAAAGTCATTCTAAGAATATAGGTATGCTCAAACATAATTTTATGTTACGTAACTCTCATCTCGCGATGTAACCGTACTACAGTCAACAGTAGTAGAGACCACCGATCATTACAGTAAGGGTGTCTTAACACCTAGTGCCTTAAAGCCAACTGGCTTGGGAGCCACTGGCCCAAAGCTCGCTACATGGATTGAAGATGTTGTAAAAAAAAATTCAGAAAAAAATTTCATTGCTAACAAGGTGTGAATTCTGATATAATTTTAGAACAAAAATATTACTCTCTTTTCAACTACACTAATGAATATTGTGGGCACAATGAGCTGATTAATACCTTTTACATCATTGTGTATATGGAGAATGGTAAAAATAATAGGAGAATTTACTTATTTGGTAATTTAGAAAGAAAGAAAACAATTATTAATTTGGATAAGAGTTTCACTTGTTTAGTCACTAACTTGTTTGATCTTTTTTGTTTTTGTGTGCATTTGACGTTTGTGGGTATCGTTGCTGCAAGCCCTCACGAGACTACAACTCGTTCACTAGGGACACCTAGGGTTTTAAAAGCTTGTTGCATAAGCTAAATGCAACCATGATCCCTACAAAAGTGGCTTAGATTAATTAATTTTAGTTTTTTATTTTATTTTATTTTGTTGTTTTGCTCGAGGACTAGCAAAATGTTAGGTTTGGAGGTGTGATGTGCGGAAAATATATCACTATTTACCGCCCCTTTAACCTAATATTTTGTATGATTTCTCGTGTTTTATGAATGTTTTGATGTGTTTTTGTGTGTTTTAAAGATAAATAAAGTTTTGAGACTCAATGGAATCAATCAGAACTAAATGTGGAATAAATAAGGGTAAAAACTGGACTTGACATTTGGATTTTGGTGGTTGGAAACTTGAAATGGCGTTCTAACGAAGTACAATTTCGGAAATTTCAACTTTGCATAATTTTCATATTTTGGCTATAACTTTCTACTCCGATATCAGATTGAGGTGATTCAAGTTCCAGATTAAAGAAGACGTAAATATCTACAACCTTGAAGTTCATAATAATTTCGAATTCGGAAGTTTTCATGACCGCAATTGATAAAACATCCATAAGTGTGTTATGTGCAATTATTAAAGTCATTTTCAAAACAAAATAAAATAAAATAAAATAAAATAAAAAATGAAAATTGTCAAACTTCCACCAAACATGCTTGCATGTTTGGTGGAGGATTTGGTGCCATGTTTTGTGCCATATTTGGTGCCATGTGTGGTGGAGAAATTAGTGGAGAAATTGGTGAAGGCAAAATTTTGCCTATAAATACTAAGCCATTTCATTTTTAAAATTCATACCTTCTTATGGGGATTTCCTTAAGAATACTAAGAAGATTGTATCTTGTTTGTTTATTTATAGCTTTCTTTATTTAATTTTTTATTTTATTCAATAGTTCTTTCTTTACATTACTTTTCAGTATGAGGAGGTAACTCATCTCTGCTGGGGTGAAGGGTAAAGCTTTTATTACTAATATTTAGATTAATCTCCCTAAATTATAATATATAAACTATTTAAAACCTGACTTAATGGGATACCACCTTTATGGTAAGTTGTACTTAATTAAAATGATTTTAACCTGACTAAATTGTATATCGCATTTATGGTCGATTGGAATTAATCATAAATCTGACTTAATCAGGATACCGACTATATGGTCAGTTGGTAATGTCATGTAAAGTTTATCTAATATAATAAGGGAGATATCTAAAATAGAAGTAATAAAAGTGGATCCTCTAACCTCAGCGGTTTCTTTATTGCTTATTTACCTTTTTAATTTCCAAGCTTTACTTTATGTCAATTACTTTATTTATGTCTTTACTAGTCCTAGATATTTGTTGTAACTAAATACCGTATCTGGGGTTGTGATGAATTCCAATATCACCGGTTTATAAGGGGTTATTTTATGACTTGGGTAATATAAAGGTTTATTTATTGAGTCTTAAGTTTAATGCTTCTTGTTAACTGACCATTAATAAGATTGATCTGGTAAATTTAAATTAAACTTGACGAAAGAATTTTAGGTTTCAGCCTTAGACTCAATAGCTCACGATCTCACCTCGGGGCATGGTGACCCTTAGGTAGATTTCCTTACAGGATAGACATATACCTATCGGGCGGAGGTAGCCACAATTGGAACTTAATCTTAATGAATTTATGTAACTTGGTTAACATATATATATGATTAATTGGGTTATTTGGGTGTTTCGCATCTGACCATCGACATAGGCTTTTACATATTTTCGTGTTCCAGGTTAATAAACCAATATATTGCACAAACGTGAGATAACCACTTCATCTTTAAAAGATATTGGAAGGATTCACAACCCAAGAAAGTTTAATAATATTGAATTTTCCTTTAATTTACATTTGCATTGTTTTATTTACATGTCTTTAGTTTAAAATCACCATCCAATCAAACAACCAATCTATTAGATTCTTGTAAATTTTTAGCATTAAAAAATTTATAGCCTAGGTATTAAGTCCTCGTGGGATCGATACATTTTATACTACTTGAAAAATATGTGCGCTTACATTACGTGAGTGATTTCACCGATCAGTATCGCCGTCCCCCCCCACACGTCTAACTAGTGTCTTGGAGCATTAGTATTGTCGTCCCCCAAGTCATTGAACTGGAGACTTGGCCGCTAATCATTGCTGAATCCTGGCCTTGAAACTAAGATTTAGGGGCATTACGTATCGTCGTCCCCTTGTCCTGAAACTACATGTGCACATGTCTCTTTATCCGTCAATTCCATAATCCATCAATTCTAAAATCTGTCAATTCCAAAAGTATCTGAGATAGGATTTTTCCCTAATCTAAAAAAAATCATAAAAGAACTCTAATCAAAATATCAAAGCACAATATCATTTCTCAACTGATCTGAAAACAGATTTAAACTTATCGAAATATTCAATAATTTTAGCCTCATCTCAAAATATAACTTAGATATCATCAAACCAAATTCATATTACTTTATAAAATCAAGAAAATATTATGAAAAGAAAGTATCCACTCACCGATTTGGAAATGAATTGGCACTACTTCACGGTGTCGAAGAAAGTCGCAGTTCCTACCGATAATCTATAATCGGTAAAACTTTATTAGAACATAAGTTGTGAGATATGCTTCTGATCAATAAATAAACTATACAATGCATGAATACTTAAACCCCTAGGCGGCCCTAGTGGACGAGTTATAGTCTTGTGAGGGCTTACATCAACGATACCCACAAACGTCATTCACAACATGCAATCATGCAAAAATATAAAAATAAATAAAAGCATAGCCCCGATAGTTACGCATAATATTGTCCTCAAAGAATTCTTATCAATGAAATCAAAGAACCTTCAAAGTACGCAACGCAACTTAAATCCAAGTTCTTGAGTAAATTATCTAGCCAAACTCACGGTGTGTGTGTGTGTGTAATGGTTTGGTCACAGCTTGATCCTAAGTAAGCCAACTCAATGATTTCGTTTAAAAACTGGCATCGATGGGTCAAACCAACCTAGATATCTCAATTAAGCTCTGTAATTGCTTTATTTTGTGCTCAGTATGGTATGATTTTTTTTCTTGTCTCTTTTACTTCTCTTTTGAACTTTTCAATTTTTTTCTTTCAACACACCTACCCCTTAAGGTAGCATTTCTCCTCATGATGGTCCTAATACTCGCCCATGGGTAGCTTCACGCTTATCGGTTATATAGGACTAAAAACACATATATTTTTTTATAAACTTAAACAAATAAATAACAAGTAAACAACATTCACACACCCCCCAAACTTATAACTTGCATTTTCCTCAATGAAAGATAAATATAAAGAACAAGAGTGAGGAACAACATTACCGTGCATGGAGTTGATCAGGCTTCTGCTGGTCAGAATTTGGTTGCGCGAGCGTTTTGTGTCTCGTGCTACCTACATAAATAGCATGCAAAATGAATAAATAAACCGTAGCACACAATAAAAATGAAAATTAAAAATAAAGAAAAATAATAATAAAACAAATGCAAGGGTTGCCTCCCAGCTAGCGCTAAGTTTTACGTCTTCAGTCAGACGTAACCACCCAAAATAGTTATGGTGGCTTAAATGCAGTGAACCGGGTAATCTCATCTGCTTTCTTCTTTGGTATCCATCGGTTCTTATGACATGAAAAATACAGCTTGGCGGGCTGTGGTAATTTATCCATAGATGGTCCCCCAGGATATATAGATTGTCCCCCAATTGGAAATTCTGGACAGCACATTCGGCAAAATTGGCTCGGCCTCCTTTTTAACCTTACAGGGATCATCTCCAAGTGAGTACTGACCTTTCTTTTCCTCTTTTTACGGCGCTTTGGGAGTAGTTTCAGGTTTAGCCGCGGAGAATCTTCCTTTATGCATGACTGCACTATGCTCGTAGATTGTTGAAATATTGACTCACCCTGCGTGTTTGCAACTCCCTTCTCTACTATATCTACCATGTGACATTCTGCATCACCTTGAAAACTCGACAAGGCTCTGAAAACACTGAAGGTGACTTCTTCATCTTGACCTCTCATTATCAATTCACCTTTGTTCTCTTCTTCTGTTACTGTTTCCTCCTGAAATACCATTTCATTTTCTTTACTGTCTAAGTCCAGAGAGGTGTCTTTAAACTCTTTTCCGCTCCTACAGGTTATGATTTGACATTGCTCATTGGGGTTGACTTCAATATTTCTCGGAAACACCGATGTCTGTTGATTGGCCATGGAAGAAACAAGCAACCCAATTTGCACTTCTAAAGATTTCATATTTGCCTCTATATTGCCCATTCGTGTTTCCATGTTATCCAGCCTTGACTTATTTTTCTCAAACCTCTCTGATGTTGTAGCTACAAACGTGCTCATGAGGTCTTCTAAGGAAGGTTTCTGCTCAGCTCTTGGATAATTAAAGCCATGAGGAGGTTGCAAAACATTCTCCATATCAGTATATGAAAAATTCGGATGATAATAATTAGACATAGGACTGCCTCTATAGTTGTTGAAGTTCTGATTGTTCACATACTGTACTTGTTCAAATCCTGCTCCTATGTTGGGTAAAAGCATTTCATTAGCAGAAGCAGCTTCAATAGACGGTTGGTCCATTTGATTTGTCAATACAGCTAGATGAGTCGTGAGGGACGATACTTGAGCTATCAGTGCACCAATAGGATCTACCATTGCTTCTTTTCCAACTCTCATTGTTTGAAAAGAAAAAAAAAATATAAGAAAGAAAAAAATCAAATAATATAAAAATATTAAAGTAAAAAAAATAAAAAAAATAAAATAAAAATAAAACTTAAGACAAAAATAAAAAAAATAAAAAAAATAAATTAAAGCTAAGATTACTTGGTAATAATATTAATGTGAATTAAACAAACAATCCCCAGCAACGGCGCCAAAATCTTATTGTGATATTTTATATCGTACCGCAAGTGTACGGTGTCAAGTTTTAGTATAAATGAGTTTAGAGTGTCTCACCCACAGAGATTGCGTTAACTCGCACTAAGTACTACAATTGATAATCCTAACTTTATTTAGACAATAATTAATAAAGATTTAACTAAATAAATAAATATAAAAATAATAAAATAGGAGGAACTAATACGATAGAGATTCTGGATCCTGATTTCACCTAGCTGTCGCCTATGTATTTGTTATGCCAATTAATCATTATTCAGTTATTTTGTTTATAAGTCAAGACTCCTAAAATATCAACTCCCTCTCTCGAGTGCCGAGTGAAAATATCATTAACTATAGACTTCGATATCTCTATAAAAATCCAATAGTTAACAACTCATTACGCTTTATGATTCTATATTAACGACTTCAAAGGACTACAGATTCTCTCGAACTCTATAAAATCCTAGGTTATATTCTCTAGATCTATTCAAAATCCCCTCTCTCGAGTGATAGATTCTAAACATTCATCATCTTCAATTGTGGCCAGCAATCAAGAAGCATTAAACTCAAAAGAATATAAATAATTAATAAAACTTCGTAACAAAATTAACAATCAATACAAGGTTCAAGCATCAGTTACATCATTCTCCAGAAATAAGGAGTTTAGTTCATGACAATAGATAAAAAAAAATGATAAACAAGTCATGAATCTAATGGAAATCATTAGAGTTCAAAGAAAGAAACAAGAAGATAAAACCGGAATTGAATCTCTTCCTCCTCGGACGTCACCGCCTTAATCTCCTCTTGTTGCTCTTCAATCCTCCTCCTTGGATCTCTAAAAATATGTGTTTTGTGTTTTGTACTGTGTATTAGCCTCTCCTCTTGAGTCTTGGACGAACTGTTCTATTTATAGTGGAGGCTGGGAGTCATTGGGTATCTTAAAACAAAACCATAAAAATAATGCTTCTGGAGTGCGTCTCTTTCTTCCACAGCGTCGCGGCTCTATTCAATTGGCGCCATGGCGCCCTCCTCTCGGTAATTTGTATGTAACTAGTTTGGGCTGCAGGCACCGCGGCTCTGTGAATTGGCGCCACAGCCCCTCTTGTCACCTTTTGTGTGAAGCGGGCCCACGTGCCTTTAATATCTCTTCAAATTCATTCCTTGGTCAAAGATGGTGGCTGGTCTCACGCCAGTTTTGTTACACAATGTTGGAAGATTAGGGCCCACGTCCCTGCTTTTGATTTATTCAACATTGGTGGCTTCTCTTTCTTTCTTTTTGAATTTCTTCACTCGGCCCCACACTTTGTTATCTCACGTCATTCTCTTTCCAATTATGGGAGCTGTGGCGTTAATAATTGGGCTATGCAACGCCAATGTGTACAAATGAATAGATCTTTTTGAGTAGATGCCAATTGATATATTATGGGTCTCATAACTTTTTCTAGATCAAAAGTTATAGCCTTTTTAAGTTCCGTGCGTAGCTGATGCTGATTTTTGCCTGTTCTTTAGTCCGATGCTCCAAATAGGTCCCGAAACATGCGTAATTGATCCATTCTTCATGTTCTAATGCTTCCTACAAACAAGACATAAAATAAACTATAAATGACACTAAATGACTCGAAACATAACTAAATAATAGGCTAAGGATGCCAGAATAAGTGGGTATAAACCTCACTTATCACATAAAAATATTACTACTCATCAAAACATGAATAAAAAAAACATTTATATCACATACAAATAAATAAAAAAACAAAAAATGTTCATAAAAAATAAGAAAGAGCACTTTTCAACCTTACTCTAAATGCCAATTGTTGGAATCAATGTCCCGCGCAGCGGAACCGTCTTAGGCATCGTGGATTGACTTGAAAAATTTATACTCTCCCTCCTTGTTGGCAAAATATGAATAACCCCTTATGCCACTGTTTTAAGTTTTATCAACACAAAATCAACCCCCAAAATAGCCCCAACACAGCAACAAGTCAAAACCTCACACGCACACAGCATACCCAAACAGTCTCTGATTTGTATGAATATGGGAAACAGTTCAGGTATGATTTTTCAACTAAACTCCACCCCAACGAACACCCAAGGAACAACACATAATCTCCCCAAAAACTGCACAAAAGCATGTTAACAAAACAGCCCCCTAAAGGCAAAAAATGTGTGGCAGTGAGCAAGAAAAATTACTCGCTGTCGTGTACCACTAAAGAGAAAATAAAGAATTTATTTTGTGTTCCAATGAGTCTTATGTGCTATGACTCGCAACCAAAAAATACTTGACCGATGCGTAATCACACGCGTATAACGCAAGCGATGACGTGGTGATGATGTGGCGATGTTGATAGTCGGCACCGTGTGATTGTGACACGTGGCATAAGATGATTGGTTGATGATAAGGTGGCTGACATTTGGCAAGCTGACTTGGCATGTGGCCAACACTTGGATGACACGTATGCAATACGTGACGATTGCGATTGTCGGCAGCATGTGATGGTGACACGTGTTCGGCGCACATTAGCATGATTTACTGTGATGTTGACACGTGGCAAGTTGACTTGGCATGTGACTGATGTGGACGCCACGTGACCGACACGTGGATGACACGTAGGTGACACGTGGTGATGGCGATTGTCGGCAGCATGTGATGGTGACACGTGTCCGGCGCACGTTAGCATGATTTGTTGTGATGTTGACACGTGGCAGGCGCACGTTAGCAGATTCGGTACATGTTAGCAAGACGGCATATTTTAGCAGAATCCCTCTTATTGGTCCAATTGTCTCGGTGCACATTAGCAGAATATGGCGCACGTTAGCGGTCGCGACGCGCCAAATTACCATTTTGCCCTTTTTATTCGTTTTTCACTGTTTTTGCCCCGAATCACCTCCAGAGAGTCCTAAAACTTTATTTATCTACAAAATAACACAAAACACATCAAAATATTCACAAAACTCAAGAAACTATACAAAATATTAGGTCAAATGAGTGGGAAATAGTGATACATTTACCACTCATCACACCCTCACACCTAACATTTTGCTAGTCCTCGAGCAAAACAACAAAATAAAATAACATAAACATCTTTAAAATAAAAATTAAACTAAGCCACTTTCGTAAGGAATACGGTTGCATTTAGCGTATGCAACAAGCCTTTAAACCCTTAGGTGTCCCTAGTGGACGAGTTGTAGTCTCGTGAGGGCTTACAGCAACTATACCCACAAACGTTTTATAAAAGTAAAAAGATATTAAAACTAATGCACATAAAAGCAAAAAGACAAGAGAAAAGAGAATAAAGAAGTTAGTGAGTAACCAGGTGAAACTTCTTATCCAAGTTAATAGTTGTTGTCTTTCTTTCTAAATTACCGAATAAGTGAACTCTCCGATTATTTTTACCATTCTCCATACACACAACCAACAAAATATTAATCAACTCATTTTTGCCCACAATAGTCACAATTGTAGTTGAAAAGAAGGTAATATTTTTGTCCTAAAGTTATTTCAGAATTCACACCTTTTTTAAGCAATGGAATATTTTTCTGATTTTTTTGATTTTATTTATTTATATATAATATCTTCCATCCATGTAACGAGCTTTGGGTCAGTGACTCCCAAACCAGTTGGCTTTAAGGCACTAGGTGTTAAAACACCCCTACAGACTTAATTACTCAGACTTCAGATATACATATATATATATTTTTTTGAGTGTACTACGAACTCTTGCATGGAAAGTTATGTCATTTGATTTACAAAAGTGAGGTTGGTGTAGCAGTCCCGACCAATAGCTACGTACTTTGAGGGCATGGTCTGTTGTGTAGCTGGGAACATTTTACATAGATATGGAGTTCACTCCTTGCGAGAAGTAGAGGAGTATCTTTCTTAAGGGTTGATTCGGTACTTGAACGGTTAGAGCACTCAAGTCTTTCTATTACGAATAGAAAGATTACAATTCATAATGGTTATGAATAAATCATTCATTAGAGAATCAATGGTACTTAAGGTAAAAATAATTAAAGGGGTATAACAGACATTATGACTTGGCTCTAATTACGAGAAATTTGTGAAGTGTTAATCTATATGTAGTGACTATATCGATGGACACCCATTTGGTTCAGCTTAATATATCATCGGCGGCAACGAGAGTGCAACTTCGGGTTTTTAGTGGAATAACCCGAAGTTAATAATTTGAAATATTTAATTAAGAGCTTAATTAATATTTCGAGATTATTAGAGCTTGGAACCGTAGGTCCATTTGGTCCTCGAGCTAGCTCGATATACTATAGCGGATTGGTATAATTGGATAGTCCAATTATATACTCACAAAAGGAATAAATATTATTAATATGATTAATAATATTATTATGTCACACTTGAAACATTATATTAAAAGTTAATATATGCTTTTTTTAAATATATGATATTTAAACACATGTGATTTAATTATATTATATATAATTAAATGAAAAGGTTAAGATAGTAATTCCTAATTTGGGCTTTGGAAACTTTTGGTTTTAATTTAGAAGTTATAATTTTTTAAATAGGCATTTAACCTTTTGTTTTGTAACATCTTTTCTATTAAGGAAAGTAAATATTGATGTTACAAAATATTTTATCCACACATGTGTTTGGCCGAATTTTAGGTTTGAGGAAGAGTTAGGGTTTTATTTTATTTTGTAAAATTAAACCCTAAGTATAAAAAGGAAAATTGTTTTTCTTTTTGCGGAAGCCTTTCATTCTAATCCTAGCCTCCATCTTCTTCTTGTTCATTCTCTCTCAAAAGTTGAGACAAACTAAAAGAAAGAAAAAGAAGAAATTAAAAATAAATATCAAGGGTGATTAAATCTTTAAAATTTTTAGGGATTAATTTGTGAGTCTTATGTTGGGGTTGGTGCTCAGAGCGCCAATCCGAATCGTATTTATGTCTGATTCATGAATATGAACAATCCCTTTTTCCATAATATTACTTATTTATGGTTGCACCTCTTGTTTTTATATACGTATTCGATCTGATTACGATTAGATTGAAACTAAATGTTGTTTAGTGATATGTATATATTAGACAAAGACTCGATAATATATAATGCAATACACAGTTACAAAGTTAGTTTGTAATTGACATTGGGAAGTGTCACTGCTAAATGTATATTATCAAATACTGTTCCTGGTCAAGATTCACTAACACGGGTCGGTTAGTCAAATCTGTTGAGACCAGTACATGTCGTATATCGAGACTTGGTCCGATAGTTTATCCCAATGAACCATGAGTCTAGGGAGACTCGTATAGACGTGTAGGTGTTTATAATGGATAAACACTGAACGACTCACCGAAGATTCTTAATGGATGGTACACCAACATCAATAAGAATCTTCTCGGGTTGAGTAACATAGTGGTCCTTCGACTTGAGATACCACTGTGGATGTATGAGACATCCTCCACACTTAGATGGCAGTCACGTCACCGATCTATTTAGATCAGACCTCCGCCTGTTTGTTGGGTGTGGACCGATCCTCAGGATATCCTGTGTGTATCAAGATAGGATCCATCAGTTATGTGTACAGAGCATAGGTAGTCCATATGTGATTAGCAATCAGTTAAATCTATGGCCATATTATACTTCAGAAGTGAGTTCTGAATGTTATTTATAGATTGCTAATAAAACAGTACGAAAGTAAATTAAAGGAAAAATCAATATTAAGAAACTATATAGGGTTGTGAATCCTTCCAATATCTTTTAAAGATGAAGTGATTATCTCATGAATGTGTAATATATTGGTTTACTAACCTGGAACACGAAATTATAAAAAGAACTATTCTGATGGTCAGATGCAAACACCCAGTATAACCTAATTAATCATATTCCTATATTAACCAAGTTACCTGAATTCATTAAGATTAAGTTCCAATTATGGATACCCCCGTCCGACATGTATATTCATATCATGTAAGGAAATATATTAAGAGTTGTCTATCCTTAAGTGAGATTGTGAGCTATTGTGTCTAAGGCTGAAACCTAAAATCCATTTTCCAAGTTCATTTTAAGTTTACCAAATCAATCTTATTAATGGCCAGTTAACAAGAAGCATTAAGACTAAGGCTCAATAAATAAACCTTTATATTACCCAAAACATAAAATTACCACTTATAAACCGGTGATATTGGAATTCATCACAACCCTAGATATGGGGTTTAGTTACCACACATATCTAAAAATAATAAAGTAAATGACATAAAGTAAAAGCTGGAAATTAAATAGATAAATAAAGCAATAAAGAAAATGTTGGGGGTTAGAGGATCTATTTTTATTACTTCTATTTTAGATATCTCTCTATTATAATATATAAACTTTGCATGACATTACCAACCGACCATATAGGCGGTATTCTGATTAAGTCAGATTTATAATTAACTCCAACCGACCATAAAGGCGATATCCAATTTAGTCAGGTTAAAATCAATTTAATTAAGTTCAACCGACCATAAAGGTGGTATCCCATTAATTCAGGTTTTAAATAGTTTATATATTATAATTAAGGGAGATTAATCTAAATATTAGTAATAAAAGCTTTACCCTTTACCCCAGCAGAGGAGAGTTACCTCCTCATACTGAAAAGTAAATTAAAGATTGAAAAGTAAAATAAATAAAGAACTATTCGTAAAAAAAATTAAATACAAAAAGCTGTAAATAAACAAATAAGATACAATCTTCTTAGTATTCTTAAGGAAATCCCCATAAGAAGGTATGGAATTTACAAATGAAATGGCTTGGTATTTATATGCAAAATTTTACCTTCACAAATTTCTCCATCAATTTCTCCACTAATTTCTCCACCAAATATGGCACAAAACATGGAACCAAATCCTCCACGAAACATTCAAGCATGTTTGGTGTAAGTTTGACAATTTTCATTTTTTATTTTATTTCATTTTTGTTTTGAAAATGACTTTTTTGTTTTGAAAATGACTTTTTGGTTTTTAAAATGACTTTACTAATTGCACATAACACATTTACGGATATTTTATCAATTTCTGTCATGCAAACTTCCTAATTCGAAATTATTATAAACTTCAGAGTTGTAGATCTTTACGTATTCATTAATCTGGAACTTGAATAACCTCAATCAGATATCGGAGTATAAAGTTATGGCCAAAATATGAAAATTACGCAAAAGCTGAAATTTCCGAAATTGTACTTTGTTAGAACGCCATTTCAAGTTTCCAACCTCCAAAATCCAAATGTCAAGTCCATTTTTTGCCCTTATTTGTTCCTCATTTAGTCCTGATTGATTCCATTGAGTCCCAAAACTTTATTTATCTGTAAAACACATAAAAACACATCAAAACATTCATAATACTCGAGAAACCATACAAAATATTATGTTAAAGAGGCGGTAAATAGTGATATATTTTCCGCTCATCACACCCTCAAACCTAATATTTTGCTAGTCCTCGAGCAAAATAATAAAATAAAATAAAATAAATAACTGAAACTAAATTAAACTAAGCCACTTTCGTAGGGATCACAGTTGCATTTAGTGTATGCAACAAGCCTTTAAAACCTTAGGTGTCCCTAATAGACGAGTTGTAGTCTCGTAAGGGCTTGCAGCGACGATACCCACAAACGTCAAATGCACACAAAAGCAAAAAGACAAGAGAAAATAGAATAAACAAGTTAGTGACTAAACAAGTGAAACTTCTTATCCAAGTTAATAGTTGTTTTCTATCTTTCTAAATTACCAAATAAGTAAATTCTCTGATTTTTTTTACCATTATCTATATACACAACCAACAAGGTATTAATCAGCTCATTGTGCCCACAATATTCATAAGTATAGTTGAAAAGAGAGTAATATTTTTGTCCTAAAGTTATATGAGAATTCACACCTTTTTTAGCAATGGAATTTTTTTTTCTGATTTTTTTTTTTACAATATCTTCAATCCATGTAGAAAACTTTAGGTCAATGACTCCCAAACCAGTTGGCTTTAGGATACTAGGATTTCAGATATCTTTTTTTTTATTTACAACATCTTTAATCCATGTAGTGAGCTTTAGGCCAGTGACTCCCAAACCAGTTGGTTTTTAGGGCACTAAGTGTTAAAACACTCCTTCGGACTTAATTACTCGGATCTCAGATGTTTTTTTTTTTTAATATACAAATTTTTTTTTAAAATTCCATCGTTTTTTTTTAGATGCTTCCTCCAATTAAACTATAGCACTGAATATTACAAACTTTTGGATTAAAACTCATGGCCGTATGTTACCATGCATGTTGATAATACCTGTCAACTGAGAAAATGAAGATCCAATTTAGTCAGTATTATGGAGAATTCACAAATTAAATAATTCAAAAGGAAATAAACAAAAATTAACTTGTTACGAAATAGGTTGAGATACGTCTCAGGAGTGGAAATTCTTTACTCAGCTATCTCACACCAATTTCACCTGATTAGTCAAATTAAAAACATAAAATATTTTTTATTTTTTTGAAAATGTTTGACTAAAAATCAAGCAAAAACAACAAAAAAAAAAATACTAATCAACTATTCCCCTCCCCCAAACCTAATTGAGACATTGCCCCAATGTCTAAAAAAGTAGAAGAAGAGTTTAGAGGATCGTATCTGGTTAGCTGGTATTCTACGTCTAAAAAGAAAATTAAAGGTTAAGATCCAGATTTATCCTACGCTTCTTACCACGATCATTATCAGACCAGTTTATCTTGGAAATGATAGGGCCAATTTGTGGTTCAAATGCTAAGATTTGGTCAAGTAAATCATGGGCAGTTCTGGCAGTGAAGATGATTTCTTTTACAGGTTTTGACACGCACCCATTTCTTCGGGCATCATCAAGAAACACACAAAGAGAATAATAAAATCCATCAATGTTAAACAGTTCAATCAGTTTCTGGTGTATATTCAAGTTCGCCCAAGATAACACTGTAAAACATTTCCTCCATCATGCCCAAGCCACCTGGCAAAGCAATAAAAGCATCAGCACGGTTAATCATTTCCACCAGTCGTTCAGACATACCTGGCACGATGCATTCATCTTCGTTTGATGGTCCTATAAGATTCGCCTCTGCCAAATATTTTGGGATGATTCCCAGAACTACCTCCTTCCTGTACAGCCCTTGAAACATACCCCATTAGTCCAAGATTGCCACCGCCATATACTAGGTGTAGATTCCTCTCAGCTATGACTTTACCCAATTCATGTGCTGCCTCAACGTACTCTGGTTTAGATCCAACACTAGTACCGCAAAACACACAGATGTTAACAGCTCATCTTCTTGAAGTTGCTTTTATTTTTTTATTTATATATTTATTTCTTTCTCAAATCTAGATGTCTTCAAGAGTGCAATGACAAGCTGAATTTATAGACCCTGAAAAAGGGTGAGTAATAATAGCACTAGTACCTGCCAATTGATAATTATTAGCTAAACAATAAAATAAATCGTGAAAGTCAAAAATTTTGGATCTTGTCGAAGAAAATAAAAGAAAATAACAAAAAATCACAATTATTAGTTAAAGACAAAGAGATGATAATATTCACAAGAAGTACCCGCTTGAATGACGTCTATGCGTCAGGGACAAGCTTCCCATCCAATTTTCTTATAAATTGGCAAACAATGTCTTTTAAAGTCAGATTCCACTTAACTATTGTCTCTCTTTACGAAATTGTGTATGTAACATGCGAATTGCGTGATACACAAATCCACAAGGATGCATCTCAAGAGTTAATGAGAGGAGATAATGAAATTTCTTGTGAAGATTTACGAGAACGTCTTCCATCATGTCTGTGACTTTACCTATAAAATTAAACACACCAAAAATACACACCAAATCTTAATATATACACAAATTGCATGGGTTGCCTCCCTACTAGCGCTAAGTTTAACGTCGTCAGCTAGACATGACTGCCCAAACGTTAGGCTGGATCTGAAAGTGTGACACTTTCTTTTTGTCGCTCAAATGATTCTCCCTAGTAGTGTTTGACACGCTGGCTGTTAACATTGAATGTGTTGTTGGACTTGGGGTTGTATATCTCAACAAATCTGTAGGATAACATCTGAGTAATCATAAATGGACCTGACCACCTTGATTTCAGCTTTCCAAGGAAAAGTTTCAACCGAGAATTGTATAACAAGACATGTTGCCCTGGTTTCAGATGTCTGCATACTATTTTTTTTATCATTCCATTTCTTGGTCTTTTCGTTGTACAGTCTGGCATTTTTATAAGCCTGTAGGCGAAATTCCTCCAATTCGTTGAGTTGGTGGAGTCGTGTCTCTCCTGCTGCTTGTAGATCAAGATTTAACTTTTTTAGTGCTCAGTACATTTTGTGTTCAAGCTCCACTGGCAGATGGCACGCTTTCCCAAACACCATTCGATATGGGGACATACCAATGGGTGTCTTGTAAGCTATCCGGTATACCCATAATGCGTCATCCAGTTTTATAGACAAGTCCCCCCTTGTTGATCCAACGGTTCTCTCCAAGATTCTTTTAATCTCCATGTTTGAAACTTCAACTTGTCCATTTGATTTTGGATGGTAGGTAGTGGAAACTTTATGAGTAACTCCGTACTTGGATAGGAGTGCATTGAAGATTCTGTTGCAGAAATGTGTGCCACCATCACTGATAATTGCCTGAGGTGTTCCGAAACGAGTGAAAATATTCTTTTTAAGGAATTTTATCACCACTTTTGAATCATTTGATGGTAGTGTTATTGCTTCAACCCATTTGAAGATATAGTCTACTGCAACTAGTATGTACAGGTTTCTGAATGATGGAACAAAGGGTCCCATAAAATCAATCCTCAATACATCAAATATCTCCACTTCCAGAATGCTTTGAAAAAGTCCTTCATTTCTCCTCGATATATTTCTCGTTCTCTGGCACCTGTCACATTGAAGAGAAAATAAGTAAGCATCCTTAAACAGAGTGGGCCAGAATAAACCTGATTGTAGGACTTTGGCTGCAGTTTTATTTCCACCGAAGTATCTGTCATATGGTGATGAATGAAAATGCTGCAGGACACTATTGACCTCCTTCTATGGAACACAACATCTCAGTAGTTGATCAGCACAACATTTGAATAGGTACAGCTCATCCCAGACATAATGCTTGACTTCCTTGAAGAATTTCTTTCGTTGCTGATGTGTCTATTCCAACGGCCATTTTCCCGATACTATGTAGTTTACATAGTCAGCATACCAATGGGACATTCTGTTATTTCATGGAAAATAACTGTTCATCTGGAAAAGTTTCTTTGATTGTTACTTCATTGCCAATTGTTTCTCCATTCTCGAGTCTCGAGAAATGATCTGCCACTTGGTTTTATGTCTCTTTCCTGTCTCAGATCTCCACGTCAAATTCCTACAACAGTAGCACCCAATGGATCAATCTTGGTTTGGCATATTTCTTCATGATCAGATATTTGATTGTTGAATGATCTGTGTAGACCACCACTTTGGGACCCAACAGATAAGAGCGGAATTTATCAAAAGCAAACACAACTACAAGCATCTTCTTTTCAGTTGTTGTGTAGTTGAGTTGTGCTTCATTCAAAGTTCTGTTGGAGTAGTAAATGGTGTGGAAAAATTTTTCTTTGTGTTGTTCGAAAACTGCACCGACAGTAAAATCACTAGCATCGCACATCACCTTAAATGGAAAAGTCCAGTCTGGTGCTACTATGATGGGGGCAGATACCAGCTTTTGTTTCAAGATATCAAAAGCTTATTGGTATTCTTTGGTGAAGTTGAAAGGCACATCTTTCACTAGCAGATTGCATAGAGGTTTAGCAATCTTGGAGAATTCTTTGATAAATCTCCTGTAAAAGCCTGCATGTCCGAAAAAACTCCGAATCCCTTTGACAGATGATGGTGGAGGTAGTTTTTCAATTGTCTCAATCTTTGCTTTGTCTACCTTGATTCCCTTTTATGAGATCTGATGTCCCAAGACAATGCATTTCTGCACCATGAAGTGGCATTTCTCCCAGTTGAGTACCAGGTTGGTATATTCGCATCTTTGTAACACTTTTTCCAAATTTTGAAAGCAGTGGTCGAACGAGTCTCCAAACACAGAGAAATCATCCATGAAAACCTCTATACTTTGTTCCAGTATGTCTGAGAAGATGGCCATCATGCAACGTTGAAATATGGCAGGAGCATTACATAGTCCAAATGGCATCCTACGGAAACCAAAAGTACCATACAGGCAAGTAAAAGTGGTTTTCTCCTGATATTCTGGGGCGATGGCAATCTGATTATATCCCGAGTATCCGTCCAGAAAATAATAGAACTCATGTCTCGTTAATCTGTCTAGCATCTGGTCAATGAATGGCAGCGGAAAATGATCTTTCCTTGTTGTTTTGTTCAGATTCCAGTAGTTCATGTGTACTTTCCATACAGTCACCGTTCTTGTTGGAATCAGCTCATTCTTTTCATTTGTGACTACAGTTATTCCTTCTTTCTTTGGCACACATTGCATAGGACTCACCCAAGTACTATCAGAGATGGGGTAAATGATGCTGGCATCCAACCATTTGATAATTTCTTTCTTCATGACCTCCTTTATGATTGGATTTAGTCTTTATTGATGCTCCACTGTGGCTTTGTACTCGTCGTTCATCAGAATTTTGTGCATGCAAAATGATGGACTAATGCATCAAATGTCTGTTATAGTCCAGCCAATGACTTTCTTGTGTTCTCATAACACTCTCAGCAACTTATCTTCCTGCTCCAATGTTAGTGACGAGGAAATAATCACAGGTAAATCAGAAGAGTTTCCTAAGAATGCATACCGAAGATGGTTTGGAAGTAGCTTTAGTTCCAGCTGCGGTGGTTCTTCAATCGAGGGCTTGATTCACTCATTTTTCAGTAATTCCAAACTTTCCAATTGTGGTATCGATTTGAAGCGAAATGGTCTGTCAAGATAGTTGATACATTCCAGAATTTCATCATCTAGCTCGCTGTCAGTTATGTTGGTGATGCAAGCTTCAAGTTTATCCGTGGGAAGTTGTGTTGCATCAGTATCCTTGATGATACTATCTACAACATCAATTCTGAAACATTCCTCCTCCTTTTCATCACTTGGGAATTTCATGGCTTTAAAAACATTGAATGTAACTTCTTGGTCCTGCACTTTCGTGGTTAGTTCTGTTTTTTGTACATCAATAATAGTTTGACCTGTAGCCAAAAATGGTCTCCCGAGGATGATAGGTATATCCTTGTCTTCTTCCATGTCAAGGATAATGAAATCTGCAGGGAAAATAAATTTGTCGACTTTAACCAATACATCTTCCGCTACACCTCTCGGAAATATGAGTGATATGTCAGTAAGCTGCAAAGTAACTGAGGTGGGCATTGCTTCTCCAATCTGTAGTTTCCAGTAAATAGACAAAAGCATCAAGTTAATGCTGGCACCTAAATCACAAAAAGCCTTACTGAAGTAATGTTCTCCTATGGTGCAAGGGATGGTGAAACTGCCAGGATCTTTCAACTTTGGGGGAAGCTTCCTCTGAATGATGGCGCTACATTCTTCTGTCAATGCTACTGTCTCGTAATCTCCCAATCTCTACTTTCGTGAAAGAATGTCTTTCATAAATTCTACATAGATGGGTATTTGTTCCAACGCTTCTGCAAATGGTATGTTGATATGCAGTTTTTTAAAGATCTTCAAGAATCGGGCAAACTGCTTGTCTAATTTGTTTTTCTGGAGACGTTGTGAAAAAGGTGGAGGTGGAGTGAATTTTTCTTGATCATTTTCTTTTGCCTCTTTTTCCTCCATCTTTTGATCTGCTTCGCTGCTTTCTTTTGGAACTTCCTCAGTGGATACCTTGATTCCAACATCTTTGTTGATTTCAGTACCCATTTTTAAAGTAATGGCTTGACATTGCTCATTCCCTCGGTTCCTTGGATTCGGTTCTGTATTGCTAGGAAGGTACCTTACAGTTTGTAACTCTGAGCATTAGCCAGTTGTCCAATTTGATTTTCCAGTGCCTTTATAGATGCTGATTGGCTTTGATTGAATGTTGCTTGGGCTTGAAACATAGCATCATATTTGGCTTCTTGATTTTGGAACATCTCTGCAAGCATTTCTTTTATTTCTGGTTCTTTTTCATACTTCTGGCCTTTGTTCTGCTGTTGGAATCCTGGTGGTGGATTGTTATTTTGCCCTGAATTATTGCTCCATGCGAAATTAGGATGATTCATCCACCCTGGGTTGTAGGTGTTGGAATATGGATTGTTCCCCTATCTGTTGAAATTGTTGACATAATTCATCGTCTCATCATGTTGGTTTGCCTCTGGTGCTCCTACATATGGTGAACTTATGGCACCGGCGATGTTTACAACCTGCGTGCTAAGTGTTTCTATGAATTTGCACATCTGTTCCAACTTGGCATTCATTGCTGTGTTGGCTCCGACTTCATAGATTCCTGCTATTCGTTGAATCATGCTTCTTTCTATTGGCCACAAAGAATTATTGTTGGCCATTTCTTCAATTAGGTTTCAGGCTTGATCTTCTCTTTTTGCCATTAAAGCTCCTCCAGCAGCAGCATCAATTGTAGTTCTCATCAGTCTAGAAAGTCCATTGTAGAAGATTTGGACTTGTAGCCACTTTACAATCTTATGGTGAGGACATTTCCGGAGTAATTCCTTGTACCTTTCCAAGCTTCACAGAGGGATTCTGAGTCATGTTTTATAAACGATGTAATGTCATTCCTCAGCTTTGCAGTTCTGGCTGGGGGAAAGTACTTTGCAAGGAATTTGGTGGCTAGAGTGTTCCAAGTTGTGATGGAACCAGGTGGTAGTGAATGTAGTCAAGCCTTAGCTCTGTCTTTCAAGGAATATGGAAAAACACGCAGTCTCATTGCTTCTTCAACTGCTCGGTTCTAATTGAAAGTGTCGCAAACTTCCAGGAAGTTGCTGATGTAGGCATTAGGATCTTCAGTTGCATTCCCCCCAAACTGAACTTACTGTTGTATCATCTGAATGCATGTTTTGATGTCACACGCATTTGCTTGTAAATGAGGAAGTACAATACATGAAATGAAGCCGTCAACCACCGGAATAGTTTTGTCTCGAATGGGAATTGATGGTGCAACATCCAAAAGTTCAGGTTCCATGTTGATGAGTGCTTCTCGCCTTTCCCTTCTCAACTGTCTGATGGTTCTTTCAATTTCTGGGTCAAGCGGTCGGATTTCAAAACTTCTGGTTCGTCTCATGTAGTGTCTGAGAACCTGAAACACAAGTAAACAAAAATAATAAATGAAAACAAATTACACACAAGTAAAAGTATCTAACCCCAAAATTAATAGTGAAAGATAAATAAGTCCCCGACAACGGCGCCAAAAACTTGATCGGTGAAATCACTCACGTTACGCAAGCGCACGTATCGCTCAAGTAGTATAAAATGTATCGATCCCACGAGGTCTTAATATCTTAGCTATTAATTTATAACGTTAAATGTTTACGAGTATCTAATAAATTAATTGTTGATTGGATTGTGATTTTTTGTCTGAAAACAAGTAAATAAAATAGTGCCGAAGTAAATTAAAGGAAAAATCAATATTAAGAAACTATCTAGGGTTATGAATCCTTCCAATATCTTTTAAATATGAAGTGATTATGTCATGAATGTGTAATATATTGGTTTATTAACCTGGAACACGAAATTATGCAAAAGCCTCTTCCGATAGTCATATGCAAACACCCAGTATAACCCAATTAATCATATTCCTATGTTAACCAAGTTACATGAATTCATTAAGATTAAGTTCCAATTATGGCTACCCCCGCCCGACACATATATTTCTATCCTGTAAGGAAATCAATTAAGGGTTATCTATCCTTAAGTGAGATCGTGAGCTATTGAGTCTAAGGCTGAACCTAAATTCCCTTTTCAAATTTAATTTTAAGTTTACCAAATCAATCTTATTAATGGCCGGTTAACAATAAGCATTAATAATAAGGCTCAACAAATAAACCTTTATATTATCCAAAACATAAAATTACCACTTATAAATCGGTGATATTGAAATTCATCACAACCCTAGATACGGGGTTTAGTTACCACACATATCTAAAAATAATAAAGACATAAATAAAGTAAATGACATAAAGTAAAAGCATGAAATTAAATAGAAAAATAAAGGTATAAAGAAAATGATGGGTTAGAGGATCCACTTTTATTACTTCTATTTTAGATATCTCTCTTATTATAATATATAAATTTTGCATGACATTACCAATCGACCATATAGGCAGTATCCTAATTAAGTTAGATTTATGATTAATTCCAACCAACCATAAAAGCGGTATCCAATTTAGTCAGGTTAAAATCAATTTAATGAAGTCCAACTGACCATAAGGTTGTATCCCATTAAGTCACGTTTTAAATAGTTGTATATTCTAATTAAGGTAGATTAATCTAAATATTAGTAATAAAAGTTTTACCCTTCACCCCAGCAGAGGGGAGTTACCTCTTCATACTGAAAAGTAAAATAAAGACTGAAAAGTAAAATAAATAAAGAACTATTACGTAAAATAAAAATTAAATACAAAAAGCTGTAAATAAACAAACAAGATACAATCTTCTTAGTATTCTTAAGGAAATCCCCAAAAGAATGTATGAAATTTACAAATGAAATGACTTGGTATTTATAGGTAAAATTTTACCTTCACCAATTTCTCCACCAATTTCTCCACTAATTTTTGCACCAAACATGGCACAAAATATGGAACCAAATCCTCCACCAAACAATGCAATCATGTTTGGTGGAAGCTTGACAATTTTCATTTTATTTTATTTTTGTTTTGAAAATGACTTTAATAATTGTACATAACACACTTCCGAATGTTTTATCAATTTCGGTAATGAAAACTTCTGAATTCGAAATTATTATGAACTTCAGAGTTGTAGATCTTTTAGTCTTCTTTAATCTGGAAATTAAATCACCTCAATCCGATATCGGAGTAGAATGTTATGGCCAAAATATGAAAATTACGTAAAGTTAAAATTTTCGAAATTATACTTCATTAGAACATCATTTCAAGTTTCCAACCTCCAAAATCCAAATGTCAAGTCCAATTTGTTCCCTTATTTGTTCCAAATTTGGTCCTGATTGATTCATTGAGTCCCAAAACTTTATTTATCTGCAAAACACATCAAAAAACATCAAAACATTCATAAAACTCGACAAACGATACAAAATATTAGGTTAAAGTGGCGGTAAATAGTGATATATTTTCCGCTCATCAGGCAGCTGGGAATATTTAAAGATGAGTTCTAGGTATCTTAAGCTAGATGCTAGAGTATGGTTTCATTTCCTTACCCCGAACATTGCTATCAAGGACCCATATTACAAATGTAACTAAAGAACGATTGATCTTGTTATATTGTATGCTAGAGGGCCATACAATTGATATTGGTGGGCTGATATCAACCAACATAGCTTGGGCAGCACGTTCAACATAAACTGGTGTGCTATACTACAACTTAATTGCAAACTTATGTACACGGGCCAGGGTGCCTATGGACCCTAGGGAAGAGATGATGCATCCCACCACTGTATTGACAACTCGCATTATCCACCAACTCTGAGCATAGAGGCATTCTCATGCCGGATCATCCTCATCAGCACCTGTACCACCACAACAACCTCAACCAGCACGAAGACCATCGCGATCTCGCTCTATATCACAACGAGTAGATCAGTTGGAATCTCGGGTCGACTACATCGCTCAACTGCTTCAGCAAATGTCACATCATCAAGGATTGAGTGATGATCAATTTCCAGCCTATCCAAGCGACAACAGCGAGAAGGACGAGGAAGCTGATGTAACGACCGAAGATTTTAACTACTATTTCATTGTGAGATAAGTGTGACAAAATGTAAACAATGTTTGGAAACATATACCTTTGTAAGATGACTATCGGTAAATTCTTCGAGAATCTGATATTAGACGTTACGATGTTTCACTACGGACAACTCATGGTATTTGTTTTATATTATCGAAAAGCTGAGATCGAGATCTACGAGTTTTGCGTTGAACAGTTTTCCAAATTCGGACAAGAAACAAGTCGAAAACGCATATTAAAAATTTAGATGAATAGTGTCTGGGGTCATTCTAGAGAAATCTCAAAACTTCTACAAAACTCTAAACTTTTCTCTACCTTTGATAATTTGAAAGAAGCCCAAGTATAAAAAGGGGTTACTATTAACATTTCACAAAAAAAATGGAAAGAATATAAAAGAAGAAGAAAACGTGAGAGGAAGAGGAAGAAGCAAGAAGGTTTGGCATCCATAAAACCATAGGTGATGAGGAAATTCACAAGAAAATAGGTAAGACCAATTTGACCCAAATTGGATATTGTGGAATTTTGATAAATTAAGCATTTGATGATGTTGGTGGCATGACAGGGATTGTGCATTAGTGGTTGATAGGAGAAACATTGTTATAGGGTTAAGTGTTTAATGATTTTTTGGACAATCTTAAAAGTTTAGTGAAATAATAAGAATAATGAGGTCAAAAGTAATTGAAGATGAGAGTTGATGATGTTATAGAATGTTTATTAAGGATTTTTACTTGGGTGATTGTTTGGGAGATTGATGGAGCAAATTGGGTATGAATGAATGAAGTTTAGACAAAAATTTTGGTCTTGCGTCGTGATGCAGAGAGCCCCGCGTCGCGACACGATTTGGTAATTTTCCCAAAAATGCTTCTGGTGTAAGTCGCATCGCGACGCGAAGGGCTCGTGCGTTGCGACGCGCACAGTAAAAATTTGGGCACGTCTCTGGACGATGCGCATCGTGATATGCCCTGCCTTGCATCGCGACGCGTGGAAAAATAATTGCCCAAATCAGTTTCAAGCCAACTCAGTTCCACACGAATGCGTTAGAGGCTACCCTATAAGTCTCGTATAAACTCGTTGGTATATATTACATCATGATAAGAGTACCATACCCTTAGAGTGATAGTGCTTACTAAAATAATCAAATTTTAGTCTGATTCCGTAATCCATTTCTAATTTAGTTATCCAATGTAGATCATCGCAGGAATCGAAATTTTCTCAGCGAGTGGGGAATGTTAGCCAGATTTCCAAACAGTGAGTGGACACTTTCTCTTTTACTTGATTGTCATTTCATATTTTCATATCAGACTTACTATTCTCGTTTTAAGGCGTTAGCCAATTTCTTTATCATTTACATTTTGTTGAGCATACTTTGGGAAAAGTTTTAGAAAATAAATATTTTTCGAAACATGAGTTTAATGTTTTTCGAGGCATGTGGGAAAAACCCACCTTAGTATGTAACTTCATTCAGATATGGAATTGACGGACAGAGAATATGTGCACATGTAGAGGACTGGAGGAACGGCGAGACGTAACGTCCCCAGATCCTAGTTCAGGACTACGGATGACAGATGTCCTTAGATTCTAGTTTCAGAGCTTGGAGGGTAGCATAGATCTGCACCCCCGATTCTAGTTATGTGGCTTGGGGGACGGCGATACGTAACACCCCAAGACCACCAGTTTCAGGGACAAGAGTGGCATGCTTTGGGGGACGGCGATAGGTATCGCCCCAAAGTCATGGTTTTTCATTTCTGGCTTTAGTTAGGCGTATGGGGGGACGGCGATATGTAACGCCCCCATATGTCAAGTTTTTCAGATACAGACCAGCATTCAGATATCAGATTTTCAGAAAAAAAAAAAAAAAAAAAAAAAAAGTTTTCATATATCATATTTTCAGAAAATAGTTTTCAGAAATCAGAGTTTAGAAATAATTTTCAAAAATCAGACTTTCAAAAGTAAATTTTAGAAAGAGAAGTTTTAAAAAATAGAATTCAAGCGAAGTTTCTCAGAAAGAGAGTTTTCATATAAGATATTTTTAAACTTTGGTTTTAGAACCAAATGATTTTATTTCAGTTCGGGAGGACGGATACTGTTGCAGTCAATAGGGTTTAGAGTCCGCCAATCTAAGTCAGAAGAGTGAAAGTCCAGTCAGAGTCGGTTAGAAGTCATGTATTAGTCTTGAGTAATTTGTAGTTATTGTAAAGACAAGTGTTATTAAGTATACATTAATTTATATTGAGTTTGTTTTCTATGTTTTTGAGTTTGGGCTACGGTCCCACACAAAACATAATCAATTAGAGAAAATATTATGAGTATCTGTTTAGGTTAGGAAGTCAGAGGCTTATGGGGTTAGTACGGTCTATCCATGCCGATAGCATCTCCCAGATCGAGGATGTTACAGCTGAGGATTGAAAAAACACGGTAACATTGTTCCTTTATCTTTGTTTTATTTTGTAACGCATTGGGGACAATGCTAGGTTTAGGTTTGGGGTGAGGTTGTTTATGTTTATTTGTTTTCTCTGTCAAATTTTTTTTCTTTCCTGCATGTTTTTATTCTCTGCATGTCATGTGTTTTGCATGTTTTGCGTATTTTAATTTTTGCATGCTTTATTAAAAAAATTGGAAAAATATATAGTCTAATGATGAGATTGTTTGTCTTAGTAAAAAGTTCTAAGAAAAAATTAAATGCTTATTTCACTTTTATCCTATATTTTGAACCTAATATCTAGGTCAGACTCATACGCACTTAAAAAATAGTTTTGTAGTAATTAGATAATAAGGAATTGACAAAGTGACTAGTTGAAATAATCGGTGGTTGATGAATGATCGTTTGCCCGAATATCTGTTTCTTTCTGCAGCTATTTTTGATGTGAGGAATGATGATAAAAAAAAATTATGTATATTAATAAAAAAAATCTTACTAAGTAACCGGGCATCTTGCCTTAGTAAGCAGTGACTGTTCGCGTCAAACGGTAGAACTTTTAACATCTTAGATCCGAGTAATTAAGTCTGTAGAGGTTTTTTAATACCTAGTACCCTAAAGCCAACTGGTTTGGGAGTCACTGGCCCAAAGCTCGCTACATGGATTAAAGATATTACAAAAAAAAAAAAATCACATACCTCACTTTGCGCATATTGTAGTAGACAGAACAATTTTAGATAGTCAGGTTGGTTTGACCCATTAACTACTAAGAATTGAGACAAACTCACCTAGTTAATAAACTTAGAATCGAAGCTTTTTGCAGAGCTATTCACACACACACTCAGAGTCTGATTTAGATACTTTGTTCAAAGGAAAGGATTTTAGTTGTAGTTTGCATTTTGAAGGTTCATTTAACTTTGTTGCTAGACATTCTCTGAGGACATTATATATATAGCTATTATTTTCGTTTATTTTATTTCTTTCTTTTCTTTTGTCTTTTTGCTTTTGTTTGCATTTCATTGACGTTTGTGGGTATCGTCACTGTAAGCCCTCACGAGACTATAACTCGTCCACTAGGGGATTAAAGGCTTGTTGCATACGCTAAATGCAACTATGATCCCTACGAAAATGGCTTAGTTTTCAGTTGTTTATTTTATTTTATTTTGTTTGTTTTGCTCGAGGACTAGTAAAATGTTAGGTTTGGGAGTGTGATGAGCGGAAAATATATCATTATTTACCGCCCATTTTACCTAATATTTTGTATGGTTTCTCGAGTTTTATGAATGTTTTTATGTGTTTTTATGTGTTTTGCAGATAAATAAGGTTTCAAGACTCACTGGAATCAAATCATGGCTAAAACAGCAAAAAAAACGGATAAAATGGGAAAAATTAGAATTTCGGCGTCGCGACGCGCACAACCTCTACGTCGCGATATGTTGACGTAATCATCCTGCCGACACGCGTCATCATGACGTCAGCCACAGTCACTATTCTGTCGACAACACGTGTCATTGCTTACGTCAGCATCGCGACGCGTACAATTTCACGCGTTGCGATGCCGAGCCAATAATTCAGTCTGTCGATAGCCGCATGCCACATGTCATCATCTCGTCAAAGCAGCATACACGTGTCGAAGATCAACGGTGCATCGTGACGCGCAGACCTTCACGCGTCGCGACGCGTGGGATCAAATTTTACCTATAAATTGAGGCCGAATTCATTTCAAAATTTCATACTTTCCTGAGGTTTCTAATAGGGGATTAAGGACCGTATCTTGTTTGTTTAAGTTTTATAATTTAAATTATGTATTTTTATTTCTAATAGTAGTAGTAGTTTATTTACTTTTTATTTCTTTTATGTTTTGTAGTTAATTTTCTGATGAGGGAAGGGTGAAGCTTTTATTATTATAATTTAGATTAATCTCCCTTAAATTATAATATATAAATTATCTTAAAACCTGACTTAATTGGATACCGCCTTTATGGTCGGTTGGACTTAAATAAATAAATTTTAACCTGACTAAATTGGATATCGCTTTTATGGTCGGTTGGAATTAATTCAAAATCTGACTTAATCATGATACCGCCTATATGGTCGGTTGGTAATATCATGCAAATTTATATATTATAATAAGGGATATTTCTAAATTAGAAATAGTAAATGTGGATCCCCTAACCCCAGCATTTTATTTTTATTCTAAGGAAGTGATGAAGCACAATATTCACATGTTTAATAATTGATTAATTATATTATATGTAATGTTTTAGTTTGTTTATTGAATCTTAAGCTTAATGCTTCTTGTTGCCTGATCAACAATAAGATTGATGTGGTAAACTTAAAATGAACTTGGAAAAGAGATTTTAGGTTTCAGCTTTAGATTCAATAGCTCACGATCTCACCTTAGGGCATGATGACCCATAGGTAGATTTTCTTCCAGGATAGACATATACCTGTCGGGCGGGGTAGCCACAATTGGAACTTGAAATTAATGAATTCAGGTAACTTGGTTAACAAAGACATATGATTAATTGGGTTATTCTGGGTGTTTGCATCTGACCATCAGAAGAGGCTTTTGCATATTTTCGTGTTCCAAGTTAGCAAACTGATTTATTACACATATATAAGAGAATCAATTCATCATTAGAATAATATTATGTGGAATCACATCCCTAGATGTTTGTCTCTTTTGTTTATTTTCCTTAGTATTTTCTTTTGTGTTTTTATTTATTTATTTATTTAGCAAATTCACATTCAACCAACCAATCAAGCAATCATTCTCTTCTCCCTTTAATTAGATACATGTAAATAAATAGAATCAATAATTAATAACAATAATAGAAATTAAGTCCTCGTGGGATCGATATTTTTAAACTACTTGAGCGATACGTGCGCTTGCGTTACGTGTGTGATTTCACCGATCAGTGACTAATCTCCATTGTCTCCCACTTTAATTTAATCCAATTAAATCAAGCCAATGATTAGGAATTTGATTAGTTAAATGTTTGCCACCTTGATTTAATCCAATAAATCAAGCCAAAACCACATATTATTACATACTTACAATTACCATAATATCCTCAAAATGGTAGAGATAATTATGATTTTAAAATTAAGCCATTGTGTAATTATTGAATTAATCCAATTAGGTCAAAGTAAATAATCAATGTTATCCAATAACACTTGATTATCTTAGTTGATAATTATAATATCAAATATTATCTTATATCAAAATTAATCGGCTACCCAAGTGCTCAATAAGTACACTTCATATTGAGACTCTCTAAGTTCAGACACGTTCGTCATATAAGCCTAGCTAATATGTACGCAATTCGGCCACCTCCAAATTCACGAAGAACACGAATGACCTTTCTGAACTATACAAGTCGAGATCATCACATATGTTTAACAATCCCTCCGTCGTAGGCTATCCGAGTTGTGCTTAGGAAACATAGAATACACTGTCAAGTTTCCAAGGCGTACATCTCATGTCGACATGTCCACGATTCTTTACAACTGATGCGATCCACCCTAGGTGATCGGCTTTGGCCAAAGTCTTTAAGAATTATGACTTTACTCACATGGATACCTAAACCCCTTATGGTACACATATGGGCCGACAGATCCTATCTTGCTTCGCACTTGATTACTGAGTGCATCGGTCTACACCCAACGAACATCTAAAGGCCAGACCATGAAAGGTTTCTAACATACATGGCATCAAAGTGTGGAGGATCTCACATAAAATCGATATTATCCTATAGTCAAAGGATTACATATGCTACTCAACTCTAGGAGATTCCTATTGACGGTGGTGTGTACTTCCAACTATTAGGAATCACCTGTAAGTCATTCAGTATTCACTTCAATGAATACCCATATGTCTATACGAGTTTCCAAAACTCATGGTACATCGGGTTAAATCATTGGAACTCCAATTTCAATATACGACATGTGCTTGTCTTCTAGGTTATAGGAATTCGACCGTATTCCAAAATCAACAACTATGAATATTTACTTTAAGAATAGTTTACACCTAGTGTCAAAACTATTCTAAGGTCGATGTCATTCTTAGCATATCTATACATCAATCTAATACGCATAATGACAATACCATTAATAAGGTATGAAATGAAAAAATAGTTATTTTATTAATAAATAATAAAATGTACAATTCGGATTGGCACTCCAAGCACCAACTCCATCAACTATAACTGACCATGAAGAATATTGTTGTCCCGATTGACCGAAATGCTGGCAACCCCAATCTAACATTACGGCTTTCATATGCAAATTAATGATTAGTGCGGCTAAAATGCTTTCATGCCTCCGAGTCAGATGGATGATACATAACACATTCTTCTTGTTTATGCTCATCATGTCATCTCATGTACTCAGTTGTTGCCGCTGAAGCGTATTGTCGTTACAACCTTGGGGTCAATGTAAAATAATATATATTCTTATACGACACATTCTTGTATTCAGCTGATCCTCTTATGTTCTTAAATCTGGGTGATAACATAATTTACACATGGTCATGGCAATATCATCACCCCAGTATATCATGTAGCCATTATTACAATAATCAATTTTTTCTATAGGCAGCCCAAGGCTATAAACTAACTTCTTCATACTGTAAAAATTATACAGCATCGTATTGTCTTATGGTAACACTTCTTTAATGAACTATACTCGATCATCGAATGCCATCTCTAACTGATGTTGCTTAGATTTCATTTTCAAACATCGAGATACTGGTGACAACTGTGAAAGTTTTTCACACCTCGGCCACAACACTGTATCTAAAGAATTGCATCTTATAAAAATTATCTACATAAGGATTATGGAATTCCTCCATATTATGTCTGAAAACAAGACCCAACTGTATCCAAAAATTATGGTCATCATTAACAAAGCTAGGGTCAACAGCATCATAAACTATTTATCGATATGGATTTATGGCTTCATTTTCCATCACCATTGACGTGTTGTATGTGATTTGCTAGGATGGACTACATGTAAGAGTTTCCCAATGCTGATCCCATATATAATAATCTGAAACAAATTCCTTATTCACCATATGTAACTTAACTTCCTCAATTTCTCTAAACTTCCAAAGATGACACACTTTGCAAAGACACCTTATCATATTGCCTTGTATAAATGCCGACTGACCACTAGCATATTCAATAAACTCATGTATCTCATTCATAAATTCCATGTTAATTCTGTCATCATTGTGAAGCCTCGCATACATCAACTATATGTTTCAATTAATTTTTGTTATCTTATAAAATGAAAGAACATAACAATTCACCCGGTTACAGAAAAAAACAGATCAAACTATAATACTTCAAAATAATCATCAATACAATCATAATACAAGTTCCTAATTAATTTGATTTTCTTACCTAATACAACCATACCCAAACATAATACATAAATACAAGTTCTTAATTAATTTAATTTGCACATGATATTTGTTCATTAATATGGTAACAAGAAAAAATAAAAATAAACTTACTAAGAATATAACAGTGAAGAAGATAGTGAGTAGAAATCTGAAAATGAAGAAGACAGTGAGCAGTGAGCAGTGAGTCAGTGGAAGGGGAAAGTTTATTTTTATATTCTGAAATTTTACCGACTGACCAAATTTTATCGGTAATTTTAAGGTATTTACGACTAAAACATATTCGGTAGGTAATACGCTAGTAATTGCGCCATTTCTTGGCACTCAATTGGTATTTGGTGTCTTATTTTACCGACCGCATTTACGTCGGTGGTAATTACCAACCCAACTATATATATATATATATATATAATTTTATTTAAATTAATTGTATATTGCTGACCGAATTATAATCGGTTGGTAAAAATTATAGATGACCTACCAATATTTTCGGTCGATAATAGAAATTTATTTACCGACCAAAAGTACGGTTGGTAATACGTCAGTAAAAGTTTGACGTCATTTCTTGGTGCTATATTAGTCTTTAGTGCCTTATTTAGCAAACGAATATCGACGGAATAATTCTTCGGTCATTTTTCGGTCGATAAAAGGTCAAAAAAAAAATTAAATTTTTAATGAGTCGGTATTCGATCAGTATTTACTGACCAAAGAAATTTGATAAGTAATTTAGGTCGTTATTTCACCATTTTATTGTAGTGAACAAATTTATACTTGAACTTATACTGAAAATCTTTCAAACTTCATACTATTCTTTACACTCTTTATATACAAAGTCTTCTGAAAATGCTTGCATATACTGATCTCGAAATTGAATTCATAAGGCATACATAATATAAAACTGAAACTTTTAAAAAAAAAAAACTATAATCTAGAACTGTAATATCCACATAATTTGGATTATGAAGTTAAACACTTTTATCATATATCAGAAAATGAGACATGTTTGAAATATCATAAAATATGAAAGTTTAAAAACTTTCTTTAGTAATAACTCAAGTGTTAATCTTTATACAGAAAACCTTTCGAACGTTCAAAATTTGTGTCTTACATACGAATTCAGAAAAAAAAAATTATAACTTGTAATGATCCTCAATTAGTTTACATATCATACAGATACAACTTCAGAAAACTTATTTGTAATCACATAAATTCGGGAAACAATTCAAATAATAAAATTTTCATGTGACCTTCCACATACAAACTTTCAAGAAATGCTTACATATAAGAATCTAGAATTCTCAACTCATTTCAGACATATAAAACATAGTACCACCGACAAGAGAGACATACAGAACTTTCAGAGATCTAAGTCTTCGTATAATAAGATTTAAAATTAGAGTGTCCAAAAAATACATGATAGAGTCATAAACAAACATATATACTGGTTTATGCATACAATGCTCGTACGGAACTCACTATCTATTTTAAAATATGAAAGAATTGAATGTCATCCAAGCGAAGTTCCTTATGAGTACCTCTACGACAAATGCATACCAACGTCGTATATTTATATCTAGTTATTAAATTATTTTTAAATCAATTCAACCACGTAACAAGTACATCAGAACTTATTTCAGATCTGCAATAAAATTAACCTATTAAGAAAAACGTAAATATCATAAATTTGGTCGTTACTATCACATGTCCATATTCATAAAGACATAAAACATAAGTCAAAATAGAAACAAACATAATAACTTTATAACAGTATTTTCAAGATACTTCTTCGTATAACAGTGACAAAAATTAGAATCCAAATCGTTTCATCGGGAAATATAGACAGAAATTAGAACCCAGTTCATTTCATCGGGTAATACAGATGAAAATCAGAATGCAAACCATTTCATCAAGTAATACAGACAGAAATTAGAATGCAAATCATTTCATGTACGGATGTGTATGCATACACACCATTAGATTATGTACGTATGTACGCATATGTACGTGTATGAACAAAAGGTCTGGGAACCAACTCAATCGGATGAGACCTCACTCAGGATAATGTCAGACGGAAAAAAAGCTTCCAAAATACAGAAGGTCTAAAAACCAACTCAACCGGATGGGTCCAAAGAAAATTTCCACCATGGTGGATATACAGAAACAGAATGCAGGTGGTGCATATGCAATGCATAAAATATTTAACGCAAGAGAGAACATAAGTTATCATCCAATCAGATACAAAAAAAACATATCATACATTTAGGAACCGTTATCAGAATTTCAAGAACTTGACATGTCTTTTACATATTCATATTTACCTTACAACATATGTTGAAATCATTCACTTTCATATATGGATTCATATCAACAATCATGCATACATAACATATCGCCACTTCGGATTCACGAAACTGAAGACATATACTTAATATAATCTCACATCAAGGACTTTAAAGGAGTGTATCTAAAATATTCAAACCATTTAATGATGTCAGAAAGAAAGTACCCGAAACATATTTTTTTTCTGCACATAATGGTAACATATCCTCTTATGCACATAAACAAACATTTTCAAATGTTAGGAACGTAGAACTCATACATATAATCTTCATAAATATATAAACCTATTTTCCTATTTTGCACATAAATCACCTATCATGTACTTTCCTTTCAGAAGCTCTAAAAATATCAATTACTTCTCATATTAGAAACACACATACATATACGGAAAAACAGAAATATACTTGTCTCATCTAACCTTGGAAACTTAACCTTCTATAAACACGAAACTAAAACTTTCTCAACTTACCAACATTGGAAACTCATAACTTTTACTCATGCACCAGACTAAATTTATAACTCATGTCAAATCTGTCAACACATCCCAAAGACACTCATAAATCATGAATGATAAACTTTAATTAATGTTTTCGGAAACTAAGTATATATGTACTTATATGTATACATCAGAACTTGATAATACCCAAATCAAGTCCAATTTCAATTATTTTAGTTTTAATACTCTTAGATCATCATACACTACAAATTCATAACATCAAATTCACTTTTCAGCTTAAAATCGGAAAATCTTCCGAAAAGTCCCAAAATATTACAAATGGATCCATAACCTTTCGGATATTTTCTATTTCTCCCAAAAAAAATCTAATGTTCTTAATACGTTATTATACATTGTTCTAAATCAATCGGTTAGCTTAAACTCTCAATTTATGTGTTTTTTAAAAATCTTTTGAAAAGGTTTTTGAAAATGCTACATAATGATCCTGAACCCTACGAAACTTTCCAGAATCATTCAAATATCATTATATCATCATAAATAACCCAAATCTATCATTACACTTACATGGGAATCGAAATATTTGAAATCAGAATTTACAGAAAAGATTTCTTATCGTCGTGGACGAATCTCGAATATTCTGATTTCGCTCCAACTCAATCAATTACACATCATTCATAATTTACTCACTTCATGGAAATTCAATATCACACTTAAATATAGGATGTATCCACACACATTCAGTAACGTATCTGATTACACCTAAAATAATGAATTTTTATCGGGATGACTTACCGAGTTTTCAATGGCACCAACAAACTCGCAAAGAATCCCCGAATATGCTAGAACTGTTGGCATTCGAATCGGAATAGAAGAGCTCATGGATCACTATTCACAACTCGATTCTGCCTGAAACCGAGCTCCAATCAGCAAAACTGTCACTATAGCCCCGTAGTGTTCATCGAGGGTTTCAATTTAATAGGTGGCTCATTTCACGAAGTTAAGAAACGAATCCGGATCAGACCCGACATGCCAGGACCTTCTCTCTCGTTTTCCCATCAATTCCAGCCACCTTAGGCAGGCCACCGGCTACCAACCGATGCAGGGTGGCCTGACGAAGCTATTGGTGTTCCGATCATCACCAACCACTTCTTCTTCGCGTCGTGGGTGATGGGTTTTGAGCCATTTGGGAATTTTGATAAACTTCTAGGTTTATATAATAATTTTTTTGGAATTTGCATTTTGGTCAACGCGAAATTGCAAAAAGGTCCATAACACTACATTACTTCAGTAATTCACATTTTGGAGACTCTTCTGGTGAAAATTTCGAAAAATATTCAACACAAAAGTTATTCATCTCATAAAAAAGAGTCCAACAGTTAGAAAATCAATTCAATCGGAGTTCGTTTGCTATTTATATAGCCAAAAAAAATATTTTCCTCATATTAAATATATATAGAAAATTAGAGTAATCAGTTCTTGAAATCATGCGTTTTTCAATAAAATGAAACTCCACTTTAAAACGTTTCAATCTATTTTTCAACACTTAAACTCTTATTCTCCAATATCATTTCGTTTTGAGTCCTTAACTTCAATTCGGGAACCTTCCATAAATATTTTGAAAATTTGAGATATTACAATTATCCTAAATAATCAACAATTTTACGTCATTAGTAATAACTTTTATATATATATATATATAAATTATTTAAATTCTTTTCTTAATTACACTTTAATTTAATTCATTTTTAAATGCCTCCATATTTAGTTTTATACTGTAGTATACTAAATAAATAAAATAAAAATTACTGTATGAAAAGTTTTTTAATTACTTAATAAGAAATAAAATGAAAAAAGTATTTGAAAAAATAACATTAAATTTACACCTCTTTTGTATTCCTTATAATTTTATTGTTCCATTTTTAAAGATAATTTAATATAATAATTTTCTTTAATTATTTTAATGAATTAATACTAATTTAATAATATTAATTATTTTTTCACAAGAATAAATATGTAAAATCATAAATATTTCTTTGACTTTTTAACTTTAGAGAGTGTTGAGTATAATGAAAGTAATAAGAGGATATGTGGTAAACGTTATAAACATTCGGGAAAGTGTCATTCTCCCATTATTTATTTCTACACTTCACTTCCCATCAGAAAGTTGGATATTTATAAAATTGGGAAAATGCCGCACAAATTTTAATTTTAATGGTATTTTAGTTTTTATAATTTTAAAAAATTAAATTTTAGTCTATATTATTATATATTAAATAAGGTTTGCAATGGGTTCGGATCGGGCTTTGGTCAAATCTTGACCCTAGCCCATAAAATAGATTAAAGTCCAAGCCCTCAAAAGTCCAGTCAATTTATGAGAGGGTCGAGTCCGACCCGAGCCCGTCTGATATGAGGCCGGACTGGAGTTAAGCCTGGTCCTAAATTTTTAAAAAATTATTAATTAAATAGTAGTATTTTAAAAAAAGAATTGATATAACCTAATTATAAAATAAATTTTTCAAAGTTTACACTCTGTAAATACATTATAAGTTCTAAATATTAAAAAAAAAACTAAAAAAGTAAAGTAATATTAATACAATTTAAACAAGTTTAAGAAGGGTGCATCTGTAGTACCCCAGGGGTATGAGATACCCCTGGGATGCTGACCGTTGGATCACTGTCAAGTGATCCAACGGTAAGTAAAAAAAAAAAAAAAACCGGGAGAACCGGTAATAAAAATTAAAATAGATAAAAAGAAATTTGTTAGCTGGTTCATCTCTCTCTCAAATCCCTCATCTCTCACAATCTCTCTCTGTTCATCTCTCTCTCACAATCTCTCCCATCTCTCACAGTCTCTCTCTCACGATCTCTCCCACCTCTCACGGTCTCTCTCTCTTTGTCTCACAAACAAAATTGTGTCATCACTTTCACTCCCACTCACGATCTCTGGCTCTCACACAAGAAGGCAAATTTCTGCCCTAAAATCGCAAAAGCCGACGCCTGCTTTAAAAGAGATGAAGGTTGAGAGTGAAGAAGAGGTGAAAAGTGATGTCGCTGATGTAAATAATGAAGTTGAGAAGGATAATGAAGATAAAAACGGTTCTGAAAAAATGGGTGTTGAAGAAAATGGGGTTTTGGTGAATGTGGAAGAGGTAACGTTTGAAAATGAGCAAAGGGTTGTTGAAGAAAAGTGGGTTTTGATGAATGTGGAAGGGGTTCATCTGTAGTACCCCAGGGGTATGAGATACCCCTGGGATGCTCACCGTTGAAATCTCTTAAACGATGTGTTGCAGAGAGAAGTTGGAAGCGAGTCCATGGAAAAAGTCGAGCGCACTCGTGTCCTTGCTCAGGTCTCTCTCCTTTAAACCTCTTTTCTTTGTTTTTTCTTTTGTTCTTTTAAAGGAGTGATCGATATTCTGATGCAGTAAATAGTCATATTTTATTTTATTTTGAGTTATCATTCATTGGTATATATATATATATATATATTAGTTTTCCAATTATTTTTGTTATTTGTTAATTTATTAATATAAATATATTGAAAAATTTTTGTTTGTTATTGTTTTTGTGATTTTACTTGATTGTTGAGAAATATGAGGAAATTTGGCCAAAAAAAAAAAGAAAGAAAAACGAAAACGAAAATGTGAACTGGGTTGGTATGTTTTGTACTAATTCCATTGAAATGCTTCTTATTTTTGCTATTAAAATATGATATTGAATGCAGGAAAGTGTTTAGTAATTGTTTCTTTTTTTTATTTTTTGAAAAGAAATAGTGAATGATAGCTTATAAAATGGTATCACTTCAAGATAAAAGGAGAATTTTTTGTGTCCTATGTCACAAATGTGTTTTTTTTGGGGGTTTCTGATGCTCTCTTATATAGTCATGATTTTGAAAATATAAAATGCCAGCTACAAAATGTTACAGTTCTAGAGAAGGAAATGCCTGATGGGTTTATGGAATATGTTTACCTCGACTGAACATTATCTTAGTTGATTGATTCTGTTTTTGTATGGTAACTCTGTAGGTGTAATGGAGAGCCAAGCTGCAAATCAGCTTCCTGAAGCAAATTCCTTACCAGATGGGTTTGTTGATAGCTCCACGGAGGATATGGCTCCGCTAACCCCAAATCTGGAACAATAAAAGTCTGTTGGTGATTACAAGGAGGATGATTTTGCAGACCTAGATGATTCTAATGAATCAAGGCATGAGTTCGGATCTAAAGGGTTTCAAACAAGTGAGGGTAGGACAGAGAAGACTCAGAAACTGAGAACTTTTCCTGTTCCTTTATCTGAAAGGGATAATTTTGATGCTTCAGTGGACTTGGAAGAAGTGCCCAGTAAGGGTTCTGTGGAGCAGGCAGAAGGTGCTGTCATCATGCCTAATTCAGCTGCTGCTGTCTCTGAGGCTTCGGCTGGGGTATTTGGATGCAGCGAGGTGAAAGGCCAAGTTCAAGAGGAAAATCAAAATACAGAGACATGTAAGTATATATTTCTTGAATGGATTTTCCCAGCTAGCTTTCAGTTAATAAATTGCATACAAGTGTTTGTGGTGGCTCTTTATACCTTCATATTAGGATTTTCGGTGCTAGTTATTTACTGGATCAACTTTGCATTGAGTTTCTGAAGTAATTTTTGCTCCACTATTCATTTGTTTTGCAGCCATTGAAGGAGAATCCGATGCTCAAGGGGCCACTAAAACCTGCAATTCATTGCAGGCTAGCGATACAGAGCTATGCTGCATATGTTTTGAGTAGGCATGTACAATTGAAGTCCAAGATTGTGGCCACCAGATGTGTGCATAATGCACACTAGCCCTATGCTGCCACAAGAAGCAAAATCCTACAACTGCATGCCTAACACCTCCAGTGTTCCCATTTTGCTGAAGCACCATTCCCCGAGTGGTTGTTGCAAAAATCAAGTAAAAGAGAAAAGAAAATCAAGAAGCCTCCTTTTGGAGCTGGTCCCATTTGGTATATATAAATATGGTTCATTGGCTATGTAGATTTGGGAAATAAGCAAAGTGAATTGCAGGTTTTGGTTGGTAAGTTTAGTAATGGCTTGCTGGGTGTCATAATGCACATTGTTGTATTCTTTGTTATCTTCATATTGAAACAAGGGATATTAGTAAAAAAAAAAGTAAAATTCTTTATCTCGTCCAAATTATTTTAAAAAAATCACTTCACCTTCTTCAATGGCGGCATCATTTGCTATGTAGATTTGAGAAATAAGCTGAGTGAATTGCATGTTTTGGTTGATAAGTTTGGTAATGGTTTGCTTGAGTCTCATAATGCACATTGTTATATTCTTTGTTATATTGAGATTGAAGAAATGAATATTAGTAAAAAAAAAAAAAAAAATCTTTTGTTTCTTTATGTCGTATGCAGTCTAATGTACGATATATTTATCGAATAAAATCATACAATTTCAACTTCAAGTTAAGGAAACGAGACAAGTATGAATTTAAACTCTCACACCTTTGCGTCGATGATAATTATATTAAGCGGAGTGAATTGCAGTTTTCGTAAGAGGATTGTGAAGATGTTCCAAAAATATTGCTTTCACTATTAAAACCTGTAGACGACGTTAGACCATCACTTACAAAACCTACAAATATTTACCTGCTAATTAATCTTTGTACAAATAATTTCTTTTTTGAATGAATACATGTTATCCAAAATTTTTAAACATGTAACAAAACCAAAATTTTTAAACATGTAACAAAACCTACAAATATTTACATGGTTGAGGGCTGTTATGGGCGTGGCTTCTGACGTTATTTGTGAAGGGTGCATGATGAATTGGGGCATTATTTTTTGGTCATCAGTTTAGCTCTGTCAACAGCATTAAACAGATGATTGCATTAAACAATTCGGTTAACAACTTCTGTGTATGCATGATCTCCTATGACCGAAAATGGTTCCAAATGGTTCGTAAATTTTATGAAAATGGTTCCAAATGGTTCGTAATTACAACAGAAGAAATGTCATCTAATAACGAAATAAAAGACTACATGGAGTAAGGCCACCATGTATAGTTTTGGTAACAGCATTGTGAAGAGGTTCCAAATAAATTATTGTCACTACCGAAACCTGCAAAAGTATTTATGTGCATTCAGTTCGGTCTATATTAAATTATGAAATTCATTGGTAATTAATACCTGCAAATGCTTCTGAAGTCGATGGCGTTGGATACGTAAATGCTGATTATTCATTCGTAAATTAATACCATCTCAAGCCCATCTCACAAATGTGGGACTAAATGCTGATTATTTTAAGAAAATTATAAAATATTAGGCAAAAAATAGAATTAAAAAAAATTCTCATATTTTGTAATTAATAAAAAATCATTACAGATAGCAACATTTACATATGTAATTATGAGCGTTGAATATGCAACTTCCACCATAAACATGCAATTTTGACCAATAAATATGCAAATTTGGAAGATGAAACTTTTAGCAATAAACATGCAAAACGAGACCATTGGAAAATTGAAAATCACACATGCAACTATGAGCGTTGAATATGCAACTTCGACCATTAAACATGCAACTTTGACCAATAAATATGCAAATTTGGAAGATGAAACTTTTAGCAATAAACATGCAAAACGAGACCATTGGAAAATTGAAAATCACACATGCAACTATGAGCGTTGAATATGCAACTTCGACCATTAAACATGCAACTTTGACCAATAAATATGCAAATTTGGAAGATGAAACTTTTAGCAATAAACATGCAAAACGAGACCATTGGAAAATTGAAAATCACACCTGCAACTATGAGCGTTGAATATGCAACTTCGACCATTAAACATGCAACTTTGACCAATAAATATGCAAATTTGGAAGATGAAACTTTTAGCAATAAACATGCAAAACGAGACCATTGAACATGAAACTTTTAGCAATAACAAACAATTGCTTCTGCCTCGAAAATCACACCTGCAACTATGAGCGTTGAATATGCAACTTCGACCATTAAACATGCAACTTTGACCAATAAATATGCAATATTTCGAAGATGAAACCTTTAGCAATAAACATGCAAAATGTGACCGTTGGACTTGTAACTTTAGCAATAACATGCAACTCCATCTGCCTCGAAAATCGCACCTGCAACTAAGACCGTTGAATATGCAACCTCTACCATCAAACTTGCAACTTTGACCAATGAATATGCAATATTTCGAAGATGAAACCTTTAGCAATAAACATGCAAAATGTGACCGTTGGACTTGTAACTTTAGCAATAACATGCAACTCCATCTGCCTCGAAAATCGCACCTGCAACTATGACCGTTGAATATGCAACCTCTACCATCAAACTTGCAACTTTGACCAATGAATATGCAAAATTTCGAAGATGAAACCTTTAGCAATAAACATGCAAAATGTGACCGTTGGACTTGTAACTTTACAATAACATGCAACTCCATATGCCTCGAAAATCGAACCTGCAACTATGACCGTTGAATATGCAACCTCCACCATCAAACTTGCAACTTTGACCAATAAATATGCAATATTTCTAAGATGAAACCTTTAGCAATAAACATGCAAAATGTGACCGTTGGACTTGTAACTTTAGCAATAACATGCAACTCCATCTGCCTCGAAAATCGAACCTGCAACTATGACCGTTGAATATGCAACCTCCACCATCAAACTTGCAACTTTGACCAATGAATATGCAATATTTCGAAGATGAAACCTTTAGCAATAAACATGCAAAATGTGACCGTTGGACTTGTAACTTTAGCAATAACATGCAACTACATCTACCTCGAAAATCGCACATGCAACTATGACCGTTGAATATGCAACTTCCACCATTAAACTTGAAACTTTGACCAATAAATATGCAATATTTCGAAGATGAAACATTTAGCAATAAACATGCAAAATGTGACCGTTGGAATTGTAACTTTAGCAATAACATGCAACTACATCTACCTCGAAAATCGCACATGCAACTATGACCGTTGAATATGCAACTTTCACCATTAAACTTGAAACTTTGACCAATAAATATGCAATATTTCAAAGATGAAACATTTAGCAATAAACATGCAAAATGTGACCGTTGGAATTGTAACTTTAGCAATAACATGCAACTACATTTGCCTCGAAAATCGCACCTGCAACTATGACCGTTGAATATGTAACCTCAACCATCAAACTTGCGATTTTGACCAATAAATATGCAATATTTTGAAGATGAAACCTTTAGCAATAAACATGCAAAATGAAACCGTTGGACTTGTAACTTTAGCAATAACATGCAACTACATCTGCCTCGAAAATCGCACCTGCAACTATGACCGTTGAAGATGCAACCCCTAGCATTAAACGTGCAACTTTTACCAATAATTATGCAATATATTTTTATATTATTTTATTTTATCAGTATTATAAAAAAATAAATTTTTTATATTATTTTATTTTTTCATTATTTTTTAAAAATAAATTTTTAACAAACTTACAATAAATTATTTTTATAATTTTATTTTTATTAATATTTTATAATTTATATAATAAAATTTTATTTTTATTTTTTTTTTTTAGAGTAACTGGTTGCAACCGGTTGTTGCAACCAGTTACTCTTTTTTTTTTTTTTTTTTTAATGCTACAGACCCTTGGGTATCTGATACCCAAGGGTATTGTAGCAATACCCGTTTAAGAATAATAATAAACCATAAAACATTACACTAATACATTAAATAATACTAATAATAATTATAAATTACAAATATATATAATTTTTTTAAAATTATATGTAATAAAAAATCGAATTAGAGATTTTATTTTAAAAACTCTTATCTTATTCTTTAACTAAATTGCTTAATTATTTAAAATCCTAACCACTATTTTCTTACGAGCTGGGCTAAAACACAACACTGCCACAATACATAAGTTAATTTTGTTCCATTTTTCATATAATAAAATAAATTAGACATCATTTATTAGCCCAATTACACAAGTTCTAGCTACCTCCTAGAACCTAGGTACCAGAAGCCTCATTACGTAGCACCAATAGGGGCAGGCCAATATCCAGCCAGCTAAATAGCTAGCAACACAGCCCTAGCAATAGGAGCCTGGTGGCCAACAATAATGGTCAAGGCAGCAATGATTAACATATATATAAGGGTAAAAGACCTAAACAATAGTTGTAAAAGTTTTACAGTAAAACCAACTATTAAGTTTGTTCCGTTCAAAGCTAAATCTGATCAGGGTTTGAAATTATTTTTTGGCAATTTTTTTTTCTATCGCCGTTGTAAACTCAAAATAGGTTCGCATTTGTTGATTTTTATTTTCTTTTCATCAGTATATGGGGAAAAATGAGTAGATCTGATGGTGAAGATGTTGTGATTAAACACACAATAATAGAGGTGATTGGAGAGAAAACTCTTCTTTTATATTACTCACAAAAGAATTACAAAGCTTACAAATCCAAAGCTTTACAAAAAACTCTCACACCACTTTACTCTCTATTCTCACTCAATTTCGGATTTCTGGGATTACTGGGATTTTCAGGGATGATATACAATGAACTAATGGCTCCAATTTATAACCCCAAAGACGTGTGCTACAGTGCACACGTCTTTGCAAAACGTGTGTTTGCACACACCACACACACAGCTGGCATCACAAGGTCACCATCTCAAAATTTGCTTTCGGTGCCTTTGGCTGCATGCTGACTTTTCTTGCATGCCAACATGCTCCAGCTGCTCCAACTGGCTTCAACAAATCTCCCCATCGGTGAAAATTTCCTCAAAATCTGAGCCGACCATTAATCATCCAAATCCGGATCCTCCAAAGGATCCTCCCCTGGCTGCATATGTATGACTGCCTACGTACCCTGAGTTGGGATCAAGCCAATCGTAGTTCTCTGAATCTCCCCACTCTGACTATGTGGAGAGTTTTGTCATCCCGACTATGGCACGTCAGATTTCAAGCTTCTCTTTCGGTAAAACCTTCGTGAACATATCGGCACCGTTGTCGTCGGTGTGAATTTTCCTGAGTTCTAACAGCCTTGAGCTCAGGACGTCCTGTATCCAGTGATACCTCACATCGATATGTTTTGACCTCGAATGAAAGGTGGAATTTTTACCGAGATAGATAGCGCTCTGGCTATCGCAGTACAAAATGTACTTCTCCTGCTTGAAACCCAATTCCTGGACGAATGTCTTCATCCACAGCAATTCCTTGCAAGCTTCTGTAACTGCAATGAATTCTGCCTCTGTTGTAGAAAGTGCAACACCATCTCTGCAACCTAGACTGCCATGCCACAGCTCCTCCTGAGAGAGTAATCAGATACCCCGAAGTAGACTTTCGGGTATCCACATCTCCTGCCATATCTGAATCGGTGTGTAGCCCATCAACACTGGCTTGTCGCTGCTTCCAAAACATAAATTCATTTTGGATGTGCCTCGAGATACCGCATGATCCATTTGATCGCATTTCAGTGTTCCCGTCCTGGGTTTGACATAAACCGGCTGACCAATCCAACTGCGTGTGCTAAGTCTGGCCTCGTGCACACCATGGCATACATTAGACTTCCCACTGCTGAGTGTGTATGGAACCTGTTTCATTTCCTCCTTCTCTGACTCAGTAGAGGGACTCTATCTCGTACTCAATCTAAAGTGGGTAGCAAGAGGAGTGCTAACCGCTTTAGCCTTGTCCATCTGGAATCTCTGAAGTACCTTCTCGATGTACTCCTCCTGTGACAAGTATAACTTCCTGGCTTTCCGATCACGGCCGATCCTGATGCCAAGAATCTGTTTAGCTGGCCCCAAGTCTTTCATCTCAAAAGACTTACTCAGTTGCTGCTTCAAATTATCAATCCTCGATTGATTCCTGCCAACTATCAACATATCATATACATATAACAGTAAGATGATAAAATCATCGTCAGAAAACTTCTGAACGAAAACACAATGGTCTGAAGTAGTCTTCTTGTATCCCTGCTCCCCCATAACTGACTCAAACTTCACGTACCACTGTCTCGGTGCCTGTTTCAAACCGATAAAGGCTTTTCCTGAGTCTGCACACATAGTCCCTTTTCCCGCTGACTCTGAAGCCTTCTGGTTGCTCCATGTAAATTTCTTCTTCCAGATCCCCGTGAAGAAATGCGGTCTTGACATCCATCTGCTCAACTTCCAGGTCGAGGCTTGCTGCTAAGCTGAGTACCACTCTGATGGATGACATCTTCACAACTGGAGAGAAGATTTCATCGAAGTCAATGTCTTTCCTCTGATTGAATCCCTTGACAACTAATCTGGCTTTGTACCGGGGTTGTGAAGTGTGCTCCTGTTGCTTCACCCTGTACACCCATTTGTTCTTCAAAGCCCGTTTGCCTCTTGGCAATTTCACCAACTCAAAAGTGTGATTGTCATGCAAAGATTTCATCTCATCTTGCATGGCTTCCTCCCACTTTTCCTGTCTTCTGTTTCCACAGCCTCCTTGTAGCTCTCGGGTTCTCCCCCGTCAGTAAGCAGCACATACTCATATACAGAGTATTTGGTTGAAGGTCGCCTCTCTCTGTCAGACCTTCTCTGTGGAACTGTTGGTGGAACTTCTGGTACTGGTGGTTGATCATGATCATCATCTCTGGGAGCTTCATCACCTGTACCCTCCTGTCTGGGAACCTCATCTTCAACTCGTACTGGCACCGGGGTGTATGAGGTTCTGGATTCACATTTCTGTATTGCTGGGGCATTGTCTTCATATCCTTCCGGATATCTTCTATGGTCTGGTCTTCAACAAAGACAACATCTCGGCTCCTGACGATCTTCTTTTCCACAGGATCATACAGTTTGTAGCCGAAATCATCTTGACCATAGCCAATAAAGACACATTGTCGCGTCTTCGCATCAAGCTTGGATCTCTCGTCCTTTGGGATGTGTACAAAAGCTTTGCACCCAAATACATGCAAGTGTTCATAAGACACTTTTTACCTGTCCAAGCTTGGTTAGGAACATTACCTTTCAGTGCGACCGCTGGGGACATGTTCAAAACATACTGCTGTGATGAGTGCTTCCCCCAAAATGTCTTTGGCAGCTTGGCTTGTGACAACAAGCTTCTGATCCTCGCGCACAAGGTTCTGTTCATCCTCTCAGCTAGGCCATTCAGCTGAGGTGTCTTCGGAGGTGTCGTTTGATGTCGGATTCCTTGCGTCTTGCAGTACTGATCAAACGGACCTCTGTATTCTCCACCGTTATCTGTTCTGATGCACTTCAGTTTCTTGCCGGTTTCTCTCTCCACCAAAGCATGAAACTCCTTGAACACTCCCAGCACTTGATCTTTTCTTCAAGGTGTATGCCCAGATCTTCCTTGAATGATCATCAATAAATGTCACAAAATACAGTGACCCACCAAGTGTTCGTGTCTGCATCGGACCGCATACATCTGAATGTATGAGATCTAGTACCTCCGGTTTCCGTTGAGGCGGGGAGCTCTGGAAGGATACTCTGTTCTGCTTTCCAGCCATGCAGTGTTCACACTTCCGTAAGTGTGAGTTCTTCAATTCCGGAAGAACATTCCGCCTGCGTAGTATCTCCATCCCTGTTTGGCTCATGTGACCGAGCTTTTTATGCCATAGCTCGGCTGCCTCATTACTGTTGACTGTATTTATGCTACTATTTGAAAGCTTAGCATGCATCAAATACAGGGTTGAGTCTTTCTTACCTCGTGCCACGACCATTGATCCTTTAGTGAGCTTCCAGCATCCGTCACTAAAGGTGCTCTGCAGAAACCTTCATCATCCAGCTTGCCTGTTGAGATCAGGTTTAACCGGATATCTGGGATGTGCTTGACTCCCTTCAACACTAGCCTTGTCTCGTTCTCTGTTTCAAGGCAGATGTCTCCAATACCGACGGCTTTGGACTGTCCGTCATTCCCCATCCTTACAGCACCGTAGTCCCCTGGTGTGTAAGATGAAAAAAAGTCTCTGCGAGATGTGGCGTGTATGGAGGCGCCACTATCTATCACCCAACTGGTCTCGTGGCTGGCAAGATTCACAACAGCTTCTTCATACATTATGCAAAATTCTTTGGAGGTTTTCTCGGTGGTTGTAGCAACTCTTTCTTGATTAGAGTCACCATCTCTCCTGGACTGCTCGTTCTTCAGTTTGTAGCAATCCCGCTTTATATGGCCTTTCTTTTTACAGTGATAGCACTCAATATCTTAGTTCTTGATTACCTCGGTTTTGTCTGATCTCCTTGGGCCTCGGCTTTTACTCCTCCCCCTTCTGGTGTTTGTTCTTCTCTGTCACTAGAGCTTCTGAGGTTGAGGCTGATGCTGACTCCTGCATTCTCGTCCTCTTTTCTTCCTCAAAGATCCTGGTCTTTGCCATCTCCATAGTGACTTTCCCATCTGCGGCTGAATTGATCACCGTAGATCTGAACGTTTCCCAATTCTGGTAACGTATTAAGGAGTATTAAGCCATTTACCTCATCTCCGAAGTCTATGCCCAATCCAGACAGTTCTTTCATGTCCGAGGAAATCATGATATGGTCCGCCACAGCTGTACCTTCATGGTATTTCAAACCCATCATCTTCTTGATGTAGTACAGCTTGTTGTTCCAGTCTTTGCTCGGAAAAAGCTCCTCCAGCTTTCTCCATAAAACACGTGCATTTATTTCTTCACTGACATGGTTGACGATACTATCGTCGATCCACTGACGAATAGTACTGCATGTTTTCTGGTGAAGATTAGCCCACTTTCCATCGGTCATTCCTTCTGGTTTCTGCTCCAGAAACACCGATCCATCATAGTCCTTCACATACAGAAGGTCTTTCATCCTTCCTCTCCATGTGAAATAGTTTGTACTGGTTAACAAAATCATTTTTCCGTTGCTCCCCTCCATCATAAAAATTCTAAGCAGAATTTCAAAAAACGGACCTCACCGTTGCGTCCGGAATGGTCGAAAATGGTGGAAATGACACTTCGTTTGTCAAAATCCGACACAGGGACCAATTTGCAAATTCCAGAAATTACAGGGGTCAAAGTACAATTTCCAAAAGTTCAGGGGCCAAAGTGCAATTACGGAAACATTCAGGGACCAAATTACAATTTCCAAAAAGTTCAGGGACTAAATTGAAAATTTCAGAAAGTATAGGGGCTGAATTGTAATTTACAGAAAGTTTAGGGACCTATCTGAAATTTACCAGGCTCCGCTGACGTGGCAGCTGACTGGGCTGCTGATTGTGCGCTGACTGGGCGCTGACTGTGCGCTGACGTGGAGGATGACTGGGCTGCTGACTGTGCGCTGACGTGGCGCTGACTGTGCGCTGACTGGGCGACACGTGGCGGATGACGTGGCGTCGTCTTCAACCTCAAGCTGGCGCGTGGAGCGCGTGGTTTGCGCGTCGGGCGCGTGGGCTTATCTCTGCCTGGCGCGTGCGGGCAGTTGGGACCTCCGTTCGATCGCCGGAAAATACCACCGTGCTCGTCTCGTTGTGAAAAGTCTGATGGTATGCTCAAAATCGATTTTCGACAACTTTCGTCGGAACCGACTTTCCGAACCGAAGCTCTGTTTCCGAGTTTCGGGATCCCTCCGAGTAACCTTAGCTCTGATACCACTTGTTGTGATTAAACACACAATAATAGAGGTGATTGGAGAGAAAACTCTTCTTTTATATTACTCACAAAAGAATTACAAAGCTTACAATCCAAAGCTTTACAAAAAACTCTCACACCACTTTACTCTCTATCTCACTCAATTTCGGATTTCTGGGATTACTGGGATTTTCAGGGATGATTACAATGAACTAATGGCTCCAATTTATACCCAAAGACGTGTGCTACAGTGCACACTCTTTGCAAAACGTGTTGTTTGCACACACTACACACAACAGCTGGCATCACAAGGTCACCATCTCAAAATTTGCTTTCGGTGCCTTTGGCTGCATGCTGACTTTTCTTGCATGCCAACATGCTCCAGCTGCTCCAACTGGCTTCAACAGAAGATTGAATCTTTACGTTATGTTGGGAATATTTGCGTAGTCTTATAGATTTATAAATTATCATGTATTAGATTGATTGTATATTATTGTAAAAAATTTATATACAAATTACAATGTGTGTATTATATTGTTTCACTTCTATTTAAGAATTTGTAGTCACCGATTAGTCCCGTAATTCCTTCTTAAGTAGTTTTAGGTGTGGATATATATTTCTAATGGTTACGGAAAACACATAGCACATATAATATTTTATGTTGTTAAGTTTTATTCTAATTTAGCTTGATTCTTAGATTTTTCCTAATTTATATTTAAGAAGCTATTATAATCGTATAGTTATATCCATATTATGAATGAATGAATTTCACAAAAAAAAAAAAAAAAAAAAAAAAAAAAAGACATAACACAATGAGTCAATGACATATCTGTGCGGTCTTGTAACCCCATACATTTCACGAGGCAAGAAGCCAAGAGCCCACAAGGTTCGTCAGTCAAATTGGTGAGTGTGTTTAAACTTTATACTTGGTGATATGGTCCCATCTCTAATTGCTTCTTAGGTAGCAATTAGGTGAATGTGTATATTGTGAGCAGTAGTATTTAGAGTAGCTAGCAATGAGGTAGGTGAAATAGTAAATCAATATCAATTACCTCATCAGAAAACGATTAGTAAATCAATATCAATTATATAGTTGAACCATAACCAAATATCATATTTGACGTTTGATTGATTTCTAATCATGTGCAATCACATAAGTCAAAATGACATAAGTGAATAGTGCCACATCAATTTAGGCGCGTGATAAGTGCATGAAAATGTACTTTGAAACATCACTTATCTAGGCTTATTGTTAAGTATTTAGTTATATATTTTATATTTTATCACATAATTTTGATTGTTATATTAATTTAGAAATATTTATTATTTACACTAATTTAGTGATTTTTATTTGTAGGAATATTAACATATGGATCCTGGGACAATTGCAAGTATTTAGGGATGTATAGGACGCACACGGGAACCGAAAACACGAAGAACAAAGATTAAACTATCGCCGCGGTGCCACAATCCCATACAAAATCCAGGGAGTGAGGCGCCACGGCGCCATTTGAAAGAAAAAGAAGAAGCGGTGGTGCGCAGGAAAATAAATGAACAAAGAGCAAAGAAATCAATTGCTTTTGAAAATAAAGCAAAATGTGCGTGAGGCTTGAAGGGAAAGCAACAAATAGAAGAATTTGATACTTTGCACGTGGGCCCAACCAAGCATAAATAGGGAGAAGTGGCGTGAAAACCAGGAGATCAGCCGAGAGGCTGCGCAAAAATAAAAAAGAAAGCAGAGGCTGGCCGAGAAGCGGCAGAAGGGCCGAGAGAGAAGAAATCAGAGCGTAATGCCAGGATACGGAGCCGTGATGATTCAGAACAATAATTCTCTCCAATCCCGGGTTATTTTTATTTCTTTTATGGGGAACTAATCCCCTAGACAAAGCTAGAGATGAACTCTTGTGTTGGATTTTATTATTTATGTTTTTGATTCCTACGAACCTTTTAATTGTTTAATAAAATTAATGTTTATTATTTTCTATCATCTTTTGATTTATTAATCCAGAAATTATATTTTGTCAAATCCCATATAGATTCAGTCATGCTTCTTCTATGTGTGGTTTGCGAATTTAATTGTGACTGGTAAAGTTGTTTTGCGTGTTGGTCTTCTGCTGCAGTATTGCCTGAGGGTATATTGTCGACGTTAGATAGCTCGTAACGATGGCTTTTGTATGCTGTTAACATAGAGAAAATAATCATTAATTACCTTAGAATTTATCATGCGTAGAATTGAATTTTTCCGGTTGTTGGTTTGGGATGTGAAACCTTCAATTGTGTAATAATAGGAATCAATAACTAAAATAAGAGTTCGATGCAAGAGGGATTCTCGAAGCTTTGTCATATCTCTCTGCCATTATCTTTTAATATTTGTTCATTATTTTCTTTATCTTAAATTTAATTACCAATTTTTATCACTTTATTTATTAAGTTACCGTTAACGTTTTTGGTTTAAGTAAATTAGTTCATGTAACCATCTCTCTGAGGAATCGACACCCCAGCTGTACTGCGATAACCGCGAGTCATATTTGGGCGTAATCAAAATTTGGCGCCGTTGCCGGGGAGACGGTTTACAAGCAAAAGGACCAGGTTTGCTTAGTCAACAACGAAGCGGTAACTTCGTTCCATTTTTTTAGTATTTTATTTTATTTTATTCATTTATTATTTGCCTATTTATTTTTTTTTTAATTTTTTTTTTTGTGTTTATTTTATTTTATTTTTAGTTTTAGTAGACTTTAATTTTTAGTTTCATTTATTTTATTTTATTTTTATTAGTTGTGTTGGAGAGCATGTCTAGATTTAGGGATCAATTTGGTATATTTGCTAGAATAGAACAAGAAGATTTAGAGTCAGATCAAGATAATATATTTGAGAATCTTTTTGCTACACCATCTAGATCTAGTAGACATACCATGAGTGAGTACGAGAGACCACCCAGGAGGACTCTTGAAGAGTACCTCCACCCAACTCGCACAACTACACCTTCGTGCATCATGTTTCCTCCTAATGCACCACACATAGACTTTAGGCCTGGAATGATACAATCTTCCAAATTTTCATGGTTTAGAGAGCGAGAATCCTTACGTACACATTAGGGAGTTTGAAGAGGTAGTAGCAACCTTCCATGACCGTTTGGGACTACCGACACAATTAGACTTAAGTTCTTCCCTTTGCCCTTAAGGATAGAGCTAAGAGCTGGTTGTATTCTCTGAGACCTAGGTCAATAGGATCGTGGGGCGAGATGACCCAGGCATTTTTCGACAAATACTTCCCACACCATAAGACTAATGCCTTGAAAAGAAAAATCTCCACCTTTTCCCAGAGAGACAGTGAGACCCTTTATGAAACGTGGGAGATGTATAAAGAGTTGTTAGCTAGTTGCCCTCACCATGGATATGAGAGTTGGCGTTTAGTAAGCTATTTCTATGATGGATTGACACCTAGGGAGCGCCAATTCGTTGAGACAATGTGCAATGGTGAGTTTATCCGAAAGGAACCTGATGAGGCACTCGAGTATTTAGATGACCTAGCTAAGAAATCTCATACTTGGACTGGACCCAATGCCGTAGATAACACTGATTTGACACACACTTTTTCTAGCAGAAGCCTACAACACTTTAGGGAAGAGGATAACCTTAAGACACAAGTTGAGCTGTTAACTAGACAGATAGGAGCCTTAATAGCCAAAGACAGCAAGACAATACATTCACATGTAAGCAGAGTAGTAGTACCCAAAGTGTCCGTGTAAAGTGAGATGAGGGGTACAAATGAGGAAAACTACAATACTTTAGGGATGTACCATAACCCTTATACACCTTATCCAGATACCTATAATCCTAGTTGGCGGAACCATCTCAATCTTAGTTGGAGACATGAGTCTCATCAACCTATTCAAGCACCACCACCTAGAGATTATAGTCCCCCCCAATATCACATACATGAAGTTCTTAGGAATTCCCTAGAGGATAATGTGCAAGCATTTATGGAGGCCCAAAAGGCCATTGTGGAAGCCCAGAATAAAACAAATCAAAGGATTGAGTCGTTGATAGTTCAGGTAACTGAAGACCAAAAGGAAATTAAGAGTCAAATCTCTAAATTGACTAATGTCCTGAGTGTGCAAGAACAAGGAAAATTATCATCTGAAACTCAACCTAATCCACTAGGTCAGCACATGGCACAGGTTAATCATGAGGTATCCAATATAGGAGATGTTAATGCCATAATCACTAGGAGCAGTAAAGAGGTAGGGATACAGAATACTTCCAACACTATAGGTGACCCTAAGGATAATAGTGTTAACATATCTCAGGAAGAACAAGTGCCACCTTTCCAAGTTAGAGTACCCTCTCCTCAAGAACTTAACAGTTTACATCTCGAGAAACAACCACAGGGTGAGGGTGAGTGTCATTTGTCATACATGCTAGAAACAGTCCTTCCAGAAACAACTTCTCCACATCCTGAATTAAATCCTCTTGAGCTAAAACTGATCCCAAAACCGAAAAATGAGAAAAATGAGAGTTAATGCTCAATTAAAGATGATGCCTGTGAGATTAAAAAGGACATTGAGAAAAATTTTCTATACGAAGAGTCCAAGATTTCACAATCTCCAGACCTAAGAGGACCCATGGATACACTGCCACAGCTAGACAAACACTCCCTCGTGTGTCTTCATCAGTACGCTAGATGGAAACCACCATGACAATTGAGTGTTTGCGTCTGGCTGAAGACGTTAAACTTAGCGCTAGCGGGGAGGCAACCCTTGCATCTGCATTTATTTTTATTTTATTTTTTTAGTTTTATATTATTGTGTGTTAACTACATGTTTATTTTTCTGTTTGCATGAGTGTTTATACAGGAGTCAGCACAACCTACACAACCACACAGGCAAAGTCTCGCCAGCAGGAACCTGATCAACTCCGCCCCTGGTAGTGTTGTTCCTTAATCTTTTTTTCTTTATATTTATCTTACATTGAGGACAATGCAAGTTTTAAGTGTGGGGGTGTGTGTGCATGCGCATGAAAACCTGTCTTAAATACATTTGATTATTCTTTTAAAAAAAAAAAAAAAATTTGTTTTGTTTTGTTTGTTTTTAGTCCTTGATAGTTAAACATAGTCCTATGATGATATTGTTTGCTTTAGGGTGAAATCTTAGAAACGATAAATCCTTTAATGCACTTTTATCTGATGATTTGAGTAGTTTATCTATGTTAGACTCGTAAGCACTTAATTATGGGTTTTTTAGCAGTGAAAGTCTGAGTAGTTAGCAAGATGACTAGTTGAATAAATTGTATGTCGATGAATGACCGTTTGCTTAGATATCTATCCTGAATTGCTTGTGTTATGACGTATGGTATGGTTGAAAATAAAAGAAAAAGTCTCTGAAGAAAGAAAGTAAACCACCTATAACCGATAAGCGTGAAGCTACCCATGGGCGAGTATTAGGACCACCATGAGGAGAAATGCTACCTTAAAGGGTAGGTGTGTTGAAAAAAATGGCGAAAGAGAAAGAAAAGAAAAATCAAAAGAAAAGGCAACAAGAGACAGGAAGAAAGAAAAAAAAATCATATCATATTGAGCACACATAAAAGCAACTATAGACCTTAATTGAGATATCTATGTTGGTTTGACCCATCGATCCCAATTTTTAAACGAAATCATTGAGTTGGCTTACCTAGGAATAAAGCTGTGAATGAACCTTAGCACACACACACTGTGAGTCTAGCTTAGATGATTTATTCAAAGATTTAGATTTGAGTTGCGTTGAGTATTTTGAAGGTTCTATGGTTTCATTATTATGCATTCTCTGAGGACAAACTTATGTGAAACTATTGAGACTATTTAATTTTTATTTTTGCATGATTGTGTATTTTGAATGACGTTTGTGGGTGTCGTCGCTGTAAGCCCTCACGAGACTATAACTCGTCCACTAGGGACACCTAGGGGTTTAAAGGCTTGTTGCATACGCTAAATGCAATCGTGATCCCTACGAAAGTGGCTTAGATAGTTTTTATTTATTTAATTTTCATTTTACGCTTGAATTGCTAGGGACTAGCAATAAGCTGGTTGGGGGTTGTGATAAGTGCATGAAAATGTACTTTGAAACATCACTTATCTAGGCTTATTGTTAAGTATTTAGTTATATATTTTTATATTTTATCACATAATTTTGATTGTTATATTAATTTAGAAATATTTATTATTTACACTAATTTAGTGATTTTTATTTGTAGGAATATTAACATATGAATCCTGGGACAATTGCAAGTATTTAGGGATGTATAGGACGCACACGGGAACCGAGAACACGAAGAACAAAGATTAAACTATCGCCGCGGCGCCACAATCCCATACAAAATCCTGGAGTGAGGCGCCACGGCGCCATTTGAAAGAAAAAGAGAAGCGGTGGTGCGCAGGAAAAGAATGAACAAAGAGCAAAGATCAATTGCTTTTGAAAATAAAGCAAAATGTGCGTGAGGCTTGAAGGGAAAGCAACAAATAGAAGAATTTGATACTTTGCACGTGGGCCCAACCAAGCATAAATAGGGAGAAGTGGCATGAAAACCAGGAGATCAGCCGAGAGGCTGCGCAAAAAAAAGAAGAAAGCAGAGGCTGGCCGAGAAGCGGCAGAAGGGCCGAAGAGAAGAAATCAGAGCGTAATGCCAGGATACGGAGCCGTGATGATTCAGAACAATAATTCTCTCCAATCCCGGGTTATTTTTATTTCTTTTATGGGGAATTAATCCCCTACAAAGCTAGAGATGAACTCTTGTGTTGGATTTTATTATTTATGTTTTTGATTCCTACGAACCTTTTAATTGTTTAATAAATTAATGTTTATTATTTTCTATCATCTTTTGATTTATTAATCCAGAAATTATATTTTGTCAAATCCCATATAGATCCAGTCATGCTTCTTCTATGTGTGGTTTGCGAATTTAATTGTGACTGGTAAAGTTGTTTTGCGTGTTGGTCTTCTGCTGCAGTATTGCCTGAGGGTATATTGTCGACGTTAGATAGCTCGTAACGATGGCTTTTGTATGCTGTTAACATAGAGAAAATAATCATTAATTATCTTAGAATTTATCATGCGTAGAATTGAATATTTTCCGGTTGTTGGTTTGGGATGTGAAACCTTCAATTGTGTAATAATAGGAATCAATAACTAAATATAGAGTTCGATGCAAGAGGGATTCTCGAAGCTTTGTCATATCTCTCTGCCATTATCTTTTAATATTTGTTCATTATTTTCTTTATCTTAAATTTAATTACCAATTTTTATCACTTTATTTATTAAGTTACCGTTAACGTTTTTGTTTGTTTAAGTAAATTAGTTCTTGTAACCATCTCTCTGAGGAATCGACACCCCAGCTATACTGCGATAACCGCGAGTCATATTTGGGCGTAATCAGCGCGTCACTATAGTAATAACACAAATTGAGATATTGTTTTGTTTCAATAACATTGTAAAAGTTTCAAAATATAGATTTGATATAAGATTTGAAATAATGATTAGAGAGGATTCAAGATTTGGTGCAAATTTTACACCAAATATAACTTTACTATTGGAGTTTCTCTAAGAAAACGGATTAGACTTAAAATTGTATATGTTTATATGTGTTTTTGTTGCGGTTATCTCAGGCATATCTTCTTGGTTCAGACCATTTATCAAATAAATTACAAAATGAAACATTTGTTCAGCCGGCCACAAGTAAAATTTTATAAAATATACATTCTGAAAATTAAATTTTCTCCTCACGTATATAAGCGCTCCAACCCTAGAATTTCCAAATGTTTTACTAACTAAATTAGTAAGCATCTATCTATTTTTGTCGGAAAACACAATTATAAGAATTTGTCCCACCATGTATTTGGATTTTTAATTAAAAAATAAGTTTCTGTTTAAATTTAATTTAATTTTTTGAAATATCTTTATTTTTATATCATTCGAATTGTGGTCTTTACTGTATCAGTGGGGACCATCCACTTTTTTTTTTGATTACAATACAACTCTACAGATATATAATCTGAAATCTACTGGAATATTGAATACAAACATTTATAGCACATCCAGAATTCTACGTCTACTAGAGACGAAATATCTACTCCCACTCAAATATGGGGAGAATTCTACTTTCACTCTTGGAGAGAATCTCTCAAATGAGAGATATTTGGACTCCCTGCCAAAGCAGGGAGTCGAACTTGTGCTCTCCCATTTGGGAGAGCACAAGCTCACCACTGGGCCAAGAGCCAGTGGCGGGACCATCCACTTTAAATGATTTAAGATGTCCAAATTTAGTCATTGTTATTGTCCACAGTGGGAGAGCCAAAATTTGAAAAGCCAAATTTATATTTTGAATTTTGTTTTTTTAACTTCCGAAAATTCCAACATAAAAGTCATAAAACGAGTTTAGGTCCCCATTTTTAGCTCTCATGGTGATGCTCTCAATGAACACTAAAAAATGCATATTTATTAAAAGATAAAATAATTATTTTATATTTGTAGTTTTATTAATCCTCTTAATTTAGCATATTTGTTAAATAATAATTATATTTATGTTTATTGTGATTTTCATCTCTTATGTAGGTGAAATAATATTTTGGATGCATATCTAGAAAAATGGACTTGACATCTGGATTTTGGAGATCAGAAACTTAATAGAGTACCTTGGAAGGACTTGTTATAGACAAATGTTATCACCATCTTTATGACTGATTTTATATGTTTTTGCATATTTAGTATCTTGGCATGACTAATTATCGAGAGGACGAATTACATATGTTGACATAATTAATACATGATAATTATGAAATAAATTGATTGCGAAATAATTATAATTTATATTTTATAAAAGTAAAAATCATTTTAAATTTGAAATATCAAGAGTGGATCCTCTAATCCTAACATTTTATTTTATTATTTTTATTTTATTAGTTGTATTATTATTTTATCATATTAAATTTATTCCCTGTGGATCGACCACGAACTTATCGGGTTATTTTATTACTTCGACACTCTTATACTTGAGAATAAAAAACTACTCTTTAAGCGTCTCAGCTCTAATAATTATCTTTTAAGATATTCACTTTTTAAAATTTTTGAATGAATCTAAAGCCTAGATTACCAAAAAAAACAAAAAAAATTAACTTCAATACATTCCGGTCAGGCCATCTTTACTATAGCTATGAGGTACACGGCGCTCATGTCTTCATCAAGAGAAAAATTCTTATGGGCCAGATTCAATAATAATTTGATGAATAGTTTTCTCCTTCCATCATTATTTATTAATTTAAAATTTAATATATATATATATATCCAAATATTAATAAATAAATATATCACATTATTCCTATCCCACCCACACGAGTAATTTTTCTTCAGATAGAAATCAAATCACGGACTGCCGTCTGCCGCTACATGCTTTTCCTATTTTCACTTTCAGCATTAAGCCCTTGATGCAGGAGCCTCCATTAAAAGACTAGTTCTTCTGCCACTGCCACTGCCACTGCGACTGCCACCTGTCCTTTAATGTCAATTTACTGCGCCCACCCTACCCACTGTTCATTTTTGGGTTCGCTTTGAAAGCAATTTACCAACAACAATGATTCATTAACCTTCACATGCATGAACTGTGAGTCCATGGCCACTGCTTAAGGCTTAAATTAGCACAATAATTATATTATTATCATCCATCCATGTTTGTATTTTCAAACGAAAAGATGATACACATTAACTACGATGACATTAAAACATATTTAAAAAACAAACACTTCTACAAAACACAAATAGGAAAAATAAAAGTTAAAACCTACTTTCTCCTTCACAATTCTATTATTTGTACGGATACTTGTTCTCTTACTTACACGATCATGATTGTCAAATTCAGGTAAATTCCTCAATCTCAAATGGTGGACCCCACCTAAGAACTCTTGCCAGCCACTCATCACCAACATCCAATACATCACAGCCGTCCATTTTCTCCCCGACACAACTCCCATTTTCCGACAAGCCCACTTTCCCGCTCACCATTTTACCAGCAGGCCCCACGTATTCATTTCCCGCCATCACAGTGGACCCTGAGGCCGATACAGACGCCCCACAACTCTCACTCTTTACACCAAACGGCAGAGACGACGACGACGAAGGAAACGGTAACGGTGACGGTGACGGGATTTTTGACGGCGGATAAGAGGTTGTTATCTCTTTGTATAACTCACGCATTATCTCCTCTATCTTCTCTTCTTTGATGGGAAACTCTTGCGAGAGCTCGGCTTCATCGTCGACTTCGGTCAAAAGTATGGTCAAAGTTCCGACGATGTCGCCGGAAATTTCACTCTTCGGGGACTTTGAATCTTCCATTGTCATGCAGAGGGCAAGTGAAGAGACAGAGAGTGTTGATATGGAAATGAAAGTATGAATGCGTAACGTATATAAAGAGAGAGCTGCAAACTTTACACGCTGGCATACTCAATCTGCCACGTACGATGATAAGTACATGACGATGACGTGGCGAATTTATTTATTTATTTTTAATTTAATTTAATTTTCATTTATGTGTAAAGTAACTGAGCATCAGATAACGATGTAGTACAGCAGAGACTTTTTGTCTGTATCAAGTTTTGCGTAAACGAGAATTTGTCTGGAACGGCTGTTGTGTATAAATACTGTTTTTGCCTACCGTTGGATTTGGCTTAAACGTCCTGATCAGCGAAACTTGAGTGACGAAAAAACAGGTGTATTTACAGCTTGATCGTATATTAATATTTCTCTGATCCGAAGGACAAGATGCATCGAGAAACACAACTTAAAGTGAACTTACGAGATTTTGCTACTTAACGGGCTTGGGATTATCTTCTTATCTTTACTTCGTTCTTTGAAGCCGTTTTAAACTTTTAATATATAAAAAAAGATGACCTTTTGGGTATGATTGGGTAGTGTATTCGAGTCCCGAGAATGTATTTGTTATAAGAGTATGAGACAGTCGTATGTTTTACTTGCTCCGTTTAAACTCGAAATGAGTGATTTGGCGGTGTGTTTCCAACGATTTCAATATATATAAAGATTATTTATATTTTATTATAAAATTTGTTGATGGTAAAAATCAGTATGTGAATCAAGCAGTGTAAGCCAGAGACAGAGGTGGAATTTCACCTTTTGGCCGATGCTCGGAAAGTATAAGCCACTCCTCGGCTCAGTAAGGGTCCGGGCGCGACCTCCCAGATTAAGCCAACCATAAATATGTGCTCCGATGCGGTTTTCTTAAGCCGACCACATCAGGTCGTCAGCTCGGTTCGGGCATGCTCCGACCCCCTTTGAGTAGGTTTGAGGGCTCGGATATTTCAGGACAGGACGGAAGTAGTTCGATGAGTTCAGCGGATTATTTGGCCGACCACTTAGCAACCGAGAAAAACCTTGAGATTTTGATTTCCCTTTACATGTGTCATCTCCCGGAAACACCCACCAGGCTGTCATCATCAATAATAACGCGTGGCAGTAGAAAATCAGATTGATGTGACAGGATGTCAGAGGGCAGGCTTACTTTCGGAAAGGGCAGACCTTGGGCAAAGAACTTAATAAATGAGTCAAGTGTCACGTGGAGGATTCTGCAAGAAAGGAACAGCAACCGCCTCATTTTTACCGCCTCGTTCTTAGTATATAAGGGGGTAGTCTCGTAGGAAAAATGAGAGGTTATTTCTTCTTGATTTTGTGGCATATAGAGTAATTTGAAAACGTTTCAGACGTACAAATAGCTCGGTTTTCACGCTGACCGACCACAAAATAAGTCGGCCGAGCACATTTCAGTAATAAAACGCCTATCTGTTTTGTGCTGGTGGACGTAGGTTGGATTCAATCCGCCGAACCACGTTAGCTCCCTGTGTCAATCTGTGTGTTCTTCCGCTTTCTACTAAGTTTGCTTTTGGTTTCCCATAACCAAACAAATTCACTGCTGAAGGAAGGTTAATCCCGGGAATAATATTCCATTATTGTCCCTGAGACGAAAACCAGCCGTCAACAGTTGGCGCCGTCTGTGGGAACCCAAACGAAAAACAACTCACACGGTAGGACGATGGTAGAAGGTGAAAGCCGTGGTTTGCACAAGTAGTTCAACAACAGAATGGATGGATGGGGAAAGAAATGGGAAGAAGCAAACCGGAACAGAAGGAAGAAATGGTTCGTGTCGACAAAGCCTTTTCTTTTTGAGTTGTGGAATGAAATGTAAAAGTATTGGCCAACGGACACCCATCCGGGGTGAGTTGTCGAATGAAATGTAACGATGGGGATGGGTTACATCCGTTGGCGACAGCTGATCAGACTCCTCAGTAGGAAGGAACTACGCTTCCTAAACTACCAACCGCCAGCCTCGCAAGTTACTTGTGCTAGAGGATTGATCAGGGAGCTAGTCAGCCAAAGGCGAGGGAGGACGTCCGTCGGTCCAGTTCTCAATTGGTGTGGTAGTCTTCCCCGAATGAGAGGAAAGAAGGCGAAAAGTATTCGGGAAAACCACGCAAAGTGAAGACTGACGACCTAGCCCGGAAGCCCAGGGTCGATCGGGAGGTACCAGACACCGGAGAAATACATTTTTGAATGAGCACCGACGGAGTGCCTGGTTCGGCAGACCCTGTGATCCAGCTTGGAAACCTTGGGATCAAGTTCAGATCGAAGAATCCCAACGGAGCGCCAGATGCAGGAGCCAGCTCGAGTGTGAAGTTTACAAATACGGCATACGCATCGGGAGTCTTCAGAGCTCGGATCAGAAGATACGGTTGGACCGCAAAACAGGAAGCATAAGAAAGCAAATGTAAAAGCCTCTCTTAAAATGTCCCACAAAGAGTTGTAAGAAGGGCAGTATGTCCTTTAAATATGAATAAAAACTCTCTTTTTTTTAAGAAACTTACACATCTCGCTTATTTGTTAATTAAACGTGAAAGTTGTTTTCATTATTTTCTTTGGCATGCTCGATGCGAAGGTGAGGTCAGAAAGGGCACCAAACCCGTGGCACGCCGAACACTAGTATCATTATCAAACCCCCGGGTAAAGTGCGCCGACCTGACTCATTTTTTTTAAGTGGATCTGAGTTATTTCAATGGATGAAGTGCATGAGGGAGCGCGTGAACCCCTCGTGGCAGTATCAGACTCCCGAGGCCGGAGCGTAACTACCCCATGACTTGCATCTGTGTGCCATCGGCTCGAGGCTGGATTTCGTTCCGCGAGGCTTCATGGTGTTTAGGCTCGGGGCTGGATTTGTTCCGTCGAGACCTCTGTGTGCCATCGGCTCGATGCTGGATTCGTTCCGCTGAGGCTTCATGGTGTTTAGGCTTGGGGCATGATTTTTTCCGCTGAGGCCTCTGTGTGCCATCGGCTCGGGGTTGATTCGTTCCGCCGAGGCTAATAATGTTTCGGCTCGGGATTGGATTCATTTCGCCGAGGCCTTTGAGAGATTTGAAATTATATTTTGGATACCTCGGATAGGACGCTGTCTTGAGGCATCCGAGTTGTTATCTACACTTGTGAAATTTTCATTTGGGGTATGTGCTAAGTCACCCCCACCTTTTACCGATTTTTATTCTAAATCCTCGTTTTTTTTTTGTTTTTCGCTGGTCTGGCAAAGGGACGCCCGCGCCAGAGTTAGCAGAGCCTCGAAAGTTGGTTTGCCTCCCTTCCGTCTAAGTCTTGGTAATTTATTTGGCTCGGGGCTGGATTTCATTCCGCCGAGGCTATTTGGTTATTTAGCTCAGGGCTGGATTTGTTCCGCCGAGGCTTCAGTGCTTTGTTCAGCTCGGGTTTGGGGTGAATCCCATCGAGTCTGATTCTTTGAACTGGGGATGTAGCATTCCCCCATATCCAAGTGCTTTCTTGCAGCTCGGGTTTGGGGTGAGTCCCACCGAGTCATAATTTTTTGGAGATACATCATTCCCCCGAATCAAATATTTCTCTCAGCATGGAGTCAGGTTCGCGCCCCACCAAATGGATAGTCATCAGCTCGAGAACGAAGTATTCGCCTCATGACCAGGTTCAAAGGTGGTCGGACCCAAGAGTTTCTCCTCACCTCCAGATTCGGTGGAACAAGTCAAAAAAAAAGAAGAAGAAATCACACGGAGTTACCAGGAAGAGCGGTCAGAGATAAGCAAGGGAAAGAAGGTTGCAGATGATCTCACAAAAGCGCGGGAACATTATCTACTACAAAACAAACACCTCAGAGTCATCATCAAGAATCAGGACCTCTGACTCGGGCTCGGCAGAAGAGATCTTTTAGCTTCAATTGCAGATACTTCGAAGAACAGAAACAGAAAACTCGAGCAGCAGACTTCTCAAAAACTAAAAACATGGACACTTGAGAATGGCCAGAGAGAACTTGGCTAAAAGTCAACACGGAAAATGGTTTGCTCTAAAAAGTTCCAGAAGCGACCACCAGTAGGGCGATAGTGCCCCATACTTGTAATAGTTCTCGGCATCAACTCACAAACTCGTTGATACCAATAACTAGAGGATGTATATTGATGGTAAAAATCAGTATGTGAATCAAGCAGTGTAAGCCAGGGACAGAGGTGGAATTTCCCCTTTTGGCCGATGCTCGGAAAGTATAAGCCACTCCTCGCCTCAGTAGGGGTTCGGGCGCGACCTCTCAGATTAAGCCAACCATAAATATGTGCACCGATGCGGTTTTATAAGCCGACCACATCAGGTCGTCACCTCGGTTCGGGCATGCTCCGACCCCCTTTGAGTAGGTTTGAGGGCTCGGACATTTCAGGACAGGACGGAAGTAGTTCGATGAGTTCAGCGGATTATTTGGCCGACCACTTAGCAACCGAAAAAAACCTTGAGATTTTGATTTCCCTTTACACGTGTCATCTCCCGGAAACACCCACCAGGCTGTCATCATCAATAAAACGCCCATCCGTTTTGTGCCCGTGGACGTAGGTTGGATTCAATCTGCCGAACCACGTTAGCTCCTTGTGTCAATCTGCGTGTTCTTCCGCTTTCTACTAAGTTTGCTTTTGGTTTCCCATAACCAAACAAATTCACTGCTGAATGAAGGTTAATCCCGAGAACAATATTCCATTATTGTCCCTGAGACGAAAACCAGCCGTCAACAAAATTTATAGGAAATAAAAATTGAGAACTGCTATTTTATTAAAGTATTTCATTTTATTAAAATTTTATGACTAATTTTCTATTAATATCTTAGTTAGTGTTTAATTTTAATATTATGGTCGACTAAGTCGACCAATGGTCAAATAACGAAAAAAATCATAAAATATTAGATTTTGTATAATTTTAATAATAAATATTATTTTATCATAAGGTTAGTATTTAAATGTATATTTCTTGTAGGATCCAATTATTAATTTACAATAAATTTAGTATTAAAATTTAATTAACTAAAAATATTATTATCAAAAGTAGTTAACTACAGGGGAATATAATGATATCAAATATTTTCGGGGAAAAAAATTTCTCACATTACCTATAATAATGATGCACTTGTAAAAATATAGACGTGTGCAAGTGTGTCAGAATAACAGATCTTCAAAATGATTGAATTAAAGTCTAATTTTTATGACAAGAGAGGTATGTACTCGGTTAGAAGTTGTTACTAGGTTGCGTACAGGAGGAAGTATTTAACCTCAACTAGCAGTAGTGAGATGGGGAACCATTGGAAGACAGTATGGGCTACTAATTTGCCGGCTAAGATAAAAATTTTCTTTTGGAGGGCAGTTAATAATCTGCTTCCTACAACCCTTAACCTTTGGCATAAGAAGGTTTTAGAGGATCCTATTTGCAAGCGGTGCAATTCTCAGGTGGGGTCTACATACCATGTGTTTTTTGAATGTAAACACGCTAGGAAAGTTTGGAATTTTACTATCTTTGGGGAGGCAATAAAGGCAACACTTACTCAAGATGTTTTCGGGATGTTTCAGAAGCTAGTCAGAAGTGCAAAGAGGGGAGGCTGGGAACTGCTTTTGGCGCTTTGCTGGGCTATATGGCGAGCACGAAACATTTCGCTTTTTGAACATAAATATGAAAATCCCGAAAGAGTAGTTGTAAGGGAAAAAATCGTTTCTGAAAACAGTAGTATATTAGTGAAGCAAGTCTTGGAATCTGAGAGCTTTGGAAGGACAGAAGCTTCAATGGAGTGGACACCACCTCCAGAGGGTTGGATCAAAATGAATACTGATGCGGTAATTGACAAACATAAGGGTACTGTAGGTCTGGGAGTTGTCTTTAGAGATAGCAAAGGGGAAGTTGTGCTTATAGCTATGAAGAGTATTGGCTCGGATGGAGATGCGGAGGTTGCGGAAGCGGAAGCTGTGAATTTTGGGCTACAAATGGCAGATGATGCTAAGATGATGGATATTATTATAGAATCAGATTGTAAACAAGTAGTGGATCTTATAAGTAACAGGAAGGGCACTAGGAAGGAAATTTTCTGGATCATTTTGGAGATTTTAGAGAAATTAAAAAAGCTTAAGGGGAACTCAGTGTACCATATCTCTAGACTCTATAATGGTTTTGCCCATGAGATAGCAAAGTTAGCCGTGAGGGCTCTTTGTCCTGTTCAGTGGAAGGGTGATTTTCCTTCAAATATTAAGTGTATTATTGACACTTTTCAGTAATGAAATCTTTTGTTCTTCAAAAAAAAAAAGTCTAATTTTTATAATCAGAAAGATTATAATTGGGTTTCTTAAAAATATGAATCAGATAAATAATTAAATTTTAGGAAGATAATATAAAGACAAGTAAAATATAAATTTAAAGTTAAAATATAATGATTTACTGGATTCTAATTTCATAAGAGATTAAAGACATAGAAGAAATTAAACTATAGTATTGGAAAGGAAAATCCTAAGGATTAAATTGAAATTGATTAGGTTGAAATGTTGAACGATTTGACTGTTTTTTTGGTTTGAGCCTCGATCTTAAATTCATTAATAAATTCCTTAACTCCGCATTACTTTTTGTCACGTCCTCATATTTCGAGAAGAATGCTTACATGAAAATGAAGTTTTGACAGGAAGTGGCTCCTAGCCAACTTTCTCCTCTGGGCTTAATTTATTGAAAACTATTCTAATTGGGCTAATCTTTATAGATGAAATGGCTCTTATGTTATTTTAATTTCCTTAGCCATTCATAAGCTATTCCTCAACTATTTCTCAGCTTATCTTAATTTCCCAAGCCATTTCTCAGCTATTCCTAAATTATTCTTAATTTCTACATCCATTCCTCTGCTATTTAAAAATTTTCAGCCATTCCTCAACTATTCCTCAGCTTATCTTAATTTCCTCCGGAGAGGAAGTGATATAGAGAGTGCTTTTTTAACAGGAAGTGGTCCTCAACAAACTTCCTCTACTAGGCTTAATTTCATAAGCTATTTCTTGAGTTGTTTTAATTTCCTACTTAGAGAGGGAGTGGCTCATGAGCTATTTGAATTTCAATGCTTTTTGCCCAAAGGACCAATTTATATGTATTTAAAATATTCTCCTCCTTCGTCTTCTTCCTACAAACTCACTTTTCTTCTTTATTTATTTCCTGTCACCAAGACCAAGGACATTGCACCTTCTCATCTTCATAAGAAGATTTTCCAAGTCTTTCCCCTCAAGTCCTAAAAAAAAACCTAATCTAAATCACCAAAATTCTTATTCATCAAAATCCCAATTTCAAACAACTCTTTATCTTTCAAGTCTAAAACCTCAAAATCCCTAATTTCAAACCTAAATTCATTCCTTAAATTATAAAGGGAAAAAAACCATATACTTCCCCAAAAACCTCTTCATTCTCTAATGGCTACTCCCTCTTCAACCCATGCGAGCACCCTCTCATTGATTGTTGTACTTGACCTTCCATCTCCATCATATCATCTTGGAGTTTCTTTATGTGAAGAATATATCACCCCTGGAAATGAACCCCTCAATATTTTTAGGATTGCAAGCTTTTGGGGCCGTCAACATACTATTGACAGACGACCACTTCTTCTCTTTATATGATTTCCTCTTCCTCTACTACCTAAAGTCTGGGCCTAAGCGGTATCGCATTGTTCAAGTCCAGGAGGGGAAAAGGTTTAAAACTCCCTTCTATAATATTTTTAGTGCCTGAGATAGAGTTCAGAAAGTGAGGACTTACTTCACAAATGATTACTGGTGCTTGGAAGAGACTGGAGAACCAATCATACGATATTTCTCACACCTTCAGCAAGGACATACGTAAGTGGTTCTCACTTATTCCTTTTGATATTTGATTTACTGTCCGGAGCTAATTCTGACTCAAATTTATTTGCGCTTGCAGCTGGATGTATCTTGAAGGCAATCCCTATAAAGTTCAGGCTTGCCTACTCTGAAATTATGTTTGTCCATTTGAGAAAGATTTTCTAGACCCGAAGTGCCTCTATGAGAGTGCTCTTTAAGAAATAATAGGGCAAATTCCAATGGTGATACACTTCAACTCAAAAGCACAGTTGGGGGAACCCTACCACATGCGCTGCCCGAAGTGTTTCAAGGGTAAGCTAAAGGCGTGGGTGGATAATGGTCCGACCATCAGCTAGGAGATGGTCGAAAGGTACTCGGGAGGCGTGGGTGAAGGGACCATTCCTCCAAGTCTAATGGACCTCAGTACAGAGGAGTATTGTAGGGAAGTCCCTTCAGTTCTTCCCTTTCCATGGAGAAAATATACTCTGGAGGCCACCAAGCATCACCAAAGCACGAGGGAAAAAGATCCGGAAAGTTTGAAGGCAGCTCATGGTGCCAATGTGGCTTAGAAGCCATGTCTAAGCCATGTAAAGGAGGAGCAAAAAGCTCAAAGGGCACTCTAAAGCCAAAACAGAAGAAAATTGCTCCTTTAGAGAAGAAGAAAGGTACGGTGAAGGCACGTAGGTCTTCATTTGTAAGAAACGCTTTCCTTGCGCAGTGGAAACGGTTTAGGCACACGGATCGAACTTGAAAAAATTTTCCGCCCTACCCTTTGAACTGCTGAATGTTACTGCCACCACCACTGAAATTTTGCTTCAGTTTTAGACAAAATTCCAGCCCCGAAACAGCCCTCGAACAATCCCCGAACAGCCCCGAACATCTGGACAAAAACCGGACTGTTTTGGACTCGATTCGCGCCCAACGCACTGCAGAAACAGCCCCTGAAATGCATGGACTATGGCTGTGTTTCAGTTTTGATTTTTCACTTGAAAACAACCCCAACACAGTCCCAAAACACCACAAATTGTTCCCCAAAAAAACTAGATTAAAACGAAACCAAACCGAGTTCCGTTTCACCAATTAAAGGGGCGACAATGAGCAAAACAAAGCCTCACTGCCGAGTACAACAAGAATAATAAGAAGATGATTATTTGTTCGACACCACAAAGTCTTCCGAACTATATCTCGTTACCAATGGAAACTTGTGTGGGCAAGACTCACAAAATAATCCCTAAACATTTTAGAGATTTAATCACACTTGGTATTGGTTTTTAATTTCTTCTTGTTCTATCTTTTGGTTTGTCTCAACTTTTGAGAGAGAATGAAGAAGAAGATGGAGGCTAGGGTTAGAATGAAAGACTTGTCAAAAATAAAAAATAAAATTCCTTTTTATATTTAGGGTTTATTATTTCCAAAATAATGAAAACCCTTCTTGTGGACACGGCGACGCTGTCCGGGCTCGCGGCCCGGTCGGGTGTACGGAATAGCCCGCGGGGGACTAAACCGGAGAATGAATGGAGTCATCACCCAGTGTGAACTGGGAAATGATTTAAGGCCGCACTCACCCCTCGTAAGAGAAGACCTCAAACCGTTGGGTTCGGAATGGTCCCTTACTTATGCCAATTGTAATGAAAGGATTCATGCAATAGTATAACCAAGCCTTATGCGACACATGCGTGATAATTCAAATGACACACAAGTCTGCACACCCATAAACATAAATGTAAGTGAAAATAAATGTGTAATTCCAAAAACATGTTAATCAGAGAAGTGCGGCAATGACAATAAAAACGTTAACAATAATGGCAGATAATTAGGCACATGGTGCAGAAAGGAATAACCGAAGAGACAAGCATGCATAAAACATGATAAAGGAATCTGTCCAGTGTGTGCGCGTTCATGTAGCGTTCAGAAACCCGTTCGAACGGAGTGAGGCAGAATGCACACGTTCGTAAACGCATTCGAACGGGATGAGATGCAAGTGGTTATCAAAACAACATATATCAATTACTCAAAGTATCAGATAAAAGCACATCAAGAATTTATCGTTTCTAAGGTTTCACCCTGAAGCAATCAATTTCATCATCGCACTTATGTCTAACTATTAAGGACTAAAAACAAATAATTTTTTTTTTCTCTTTATTTTTTTACTAAAGGCCCATCCCAGGTTTTTTTATTCTTGCCATAATTTTTTTTTTCACAATGGTCTTTCTATCTTTGCCGTAAATTTTTCTGTTCCTCGGTTTCCTTTTCCTCGATATCCATGTTTGCTAAACTCTTCTTGGCAAGTCTTTATTTTCTAACCCAACGGATATCTATGATGGCTTTTAAGACACATGGGTTAACATGATGCGTGTATGCATGAGATGCAAGTGGTTATCAAAACAACATATATCCTTCCGACCTTATATCTCCCACACTCGTGGTAAGTCCATTTCTATCCTAGGTATGGCTTATTTATGCACCAATGTGAGGTACACAAAATCATTCTCTCCTATGCTACAAAGGCGAACCTTGGCTACCTCAGTCCCTTTCCATCGGTAAAAGACAAAGACCGCCCATTTACAACATGGACTAAGCCTATTATAGGGATCGTGCCATTGTCTAGAAACGACAAATTGGGCCTTCAGTAATCACGGTCATGGGGATGAACTTGGAAGCATCCAAAAGTATGCAAATATGTCGTAACAAGGCGTATCCTTTCTGGATGAAAGCCAGTGTGGATATTGAACTCATGCTTCTAGCATATTTGGATCATGTTTGGATTTTCTAAGCCCATCAAGGTTTTCATACAAGTTGGCCCATTATCATTTCAAAGCATTCAACCATATTACTGCGAGGTGTAAACATGTCCTAGTTGAAAAAGGCCCAACAGGTTTACAATTTTACAATAACGTGGCTAAACAACTTCAAATGATAGGGGGCCCAAACACAAAGTGGTCCATCGGTATTTTAGAAGCTTTTGGCCCAATCGTCATAAGACATAAACTCGTCCCAGTTTAAATGGCCCAACAAGTTCATATCTTATGACGAGAAGTCCAACTGGATCCAAATGATGATGGTCCCAAACACAAGCATAAAAAGGTGGCTTCTATATGTCATATAACTATGGTTCACATGCGGGTTTATAGAGGTATGGATAAAGGCTCCCGCTGGTGAAGGGTTGCCCACAACTAGGTCTCCACACTCAAGGGTTCGAGCGACCAAGTGAGCGCACCCTTTTTATACCCTAATGTATGTTCCAACGAGTGATGATACCATATAAAGATTCATCGCTTCTAGTGAAAGCGACTTCACGATACATGACGCCATCGATGTAAAAAGGGTATGCAAAATATATGAGACCTGGAAAACCAAAACACAAACCACAAACATTACAAGGTATTATTTCGGGGCTGATTCTCTATCCCCAGTGGAGTCACCAGACTGTGGACACGGTGACGCTGTCCGGGCTCTCGGCCCGGTCAGGTGTACGGAGTAGCCCGCGGGGGACTAAACCGGAGAATGAATGGAGTCGCCACCCAGTGTGAACTGGGAAATGATTTAAGGCCGCACTCACCCCTCGCAAGGGAAGACCTCAAACCGTTGGGTTCGGAATGGTCCCTTACTTATGCCAATTGTAATGAAAGGATTCATGCAATAGTATAACCAAGCCTTATGTGACACATGCAAGATAATTCAAATGACACACAAGTCTGCACACCCATAAAAATAAATGTAAGTGAAAACAATTGCGTAATTCCAAAAACATGTTAATCAGAGAAGTGCGGCAATGACAATAGAAACGTTAATAATAATGGCAGATAATTAAGCACATGGTGCAGAAAGGAATAACCGAATAGACAAGCATGCATAAAACATGATAAAGGAATCTTTCCAGTGTGTGCGCGTTCATGTAGCGTTCGGAAATGCGTTTGAACGGAGTGAGGCAGAATACACGCGTTTGTGTAGCGTTCGTAAACGCGTTCGAATGGGATGAGATGTGATGCATGACAAGACAGAATGCATGCGTTCGAGTAGCATTCGGAAATGCGTTCGAACGGGGTAAGGCCGAATGCATATGTTCGAGTATCATTTGTAAACGCGTTCGAACGGAGTGAGGCAGAATGCTTATGTTCGTGTGGCGTTCGGGAACGCGTTCGAACAAGATTACAAAAATGACATCTATAGTGACATAAACACATGCATAAGTGTTTCTCAAGCGGTACGTGGAGTTTTATCCCATGTACAAACCACACTACCGTCCATTCAGATTCGGCTACGAAATTTATGTCTGGGTTTCCATCCGATATACCGCAAGGGATAACACCCAATCATTAACACAACACAATCATTAACCCAATGTTGACATACATGAAATATGATAATGCATATAACAATAAATAATCGAAGAGACAAATATGTGAAATAACAAGAAAGATAAATAACACAAAACAAATGCGGAACAATAAACAACAATAAACGTAAATTAAATGCGAAATAATAAAAGAATAATAATATGAAATAAATACAGAATAATAAATATGTGACCGAAGAATTTGGTCTTTTTCAATGTAGGACTTCGCATACCCGGTTGGACGTATTCCACATCCAACCAAGCATGCTGTTTCCAGGACGATAAAATAAAATATAATAAAGGGTGTCCTCGGGTCTTACCTTTTAAGTCGCTTCTCGGGAGTGCGTTGGGACGTCGCCGGAAGGGTTATCGCTTTGCTCTTTTCTGGTTCGCTGGTTTGCTATTTTTGCTCGTTGTTTCACTATTTTCGCTTACTATTTCGCTATTTCCGCTCGCTGTTTCGCTGTTTTGTTCACTGTTTTTGGATGGTTCGAAGGCTGATTTTCAGAGAGGTGTTTTAGGTGGTTCAGGGACTGTTTTAGAGGGTGATTTTGTGTCAGTTTATGGACTATTTTGAGGCTGTTTGGTTTACGGTTTGCAGGGTTTGTGAGTTGATTTTCCTCACGGTTTTGTTGTGGTTTCTGGGCAGTTTCACGGTAGTTACATGGGCTATTTTTGGGCTGGTTTGTGCGTTGATGAGAGGTCTGATTTGTTGTTTCATGAAGGTCTGATTTATGTTTCCCTGAAGGGCCGATTGCTGCTAGTGTTGTTTATTGGCTGTGGGTTTTGACGTGTGTCTGTTTTGAATGTGGCTTTTTCGGTTGAAGGCTTGTTGAGTTGTTAGTATTTTAGTCATTGGCGGTGGGCAGACTTTTGAGTGTTTCTTGTTTTTGAATTTTTGCATGTGTCGGTCAGTGAGGGTATGTGTTGAGTGAGTGGTCTAATGGTTCACATGCAGGAAGAAAAATGGATCTAGGGTTTTTAGCTTGTTCTTATTTTGGTCGGTGGGTAAAGGCTGGTTTATGGTTAGTTTAGGGTTGTTTTATGGTTTGGCCTTTTCGGTCGATGAATGTGCTTTATCTCTCCTTACGTGAGTGCCGTGTGTGCGTGAGTGGACTGTGGGTGAGTTGCAGTGTGTGCGTGAGTGAGAAGGGGTGAGTGCTGTGCGTTTGTGTCTTCAGCGAATGGGCAGTTTAGTCGACAGTTTTTGTGTGTGTGTGTTTGTTGCCATCAAGAGCCATTAGAGTTTTGTGGTGAGTTTTATGAGAGAAAGAGAGAGGAGGCCGAGATTTGTTGAAAGAGAGGAGATAGATCCCAGTGGCCCGAGAGAGCAGATAGGGTTTTTATATCTTTTGTTGGCGTGAGTTTGTTTTGTTTGTTGTTTCAAAGAGTGTCAGTGTGTTGAGTGAGTGAAGCCATGTCTGTAAGTGCAAGATGTGTGGCTATGTGTTTACCGTATGAGTTTTTGGAAGGGCTGTGATAATGGAGTTGTTCCTTTTGTTGGTTTGCCAAGAAGAGAGAAGAAGGTGCTTAGCTTTAGGGTTTCTTTGTTGGTTCCAGAGAGAAAAGAGATAGATGAGAGAGGAAGAGAGCCGTGAGTCTCCCTGAAAGAAAGAGCTTATGGTTTTTTTTTTATTTGTGTCGTGTAGTCTCTTGTGGCCGTGTGAGTGTATGAGAGAGAAGAGAGGAGAGACCGAGTGAGGTTTTTGTTTATTTTAGTTGGTGGAGGCAGTTAGTGGTTTGGTGGGTGTTGTTTGATGAGTGGTAATTATATCACTATTTCCCACTCATTTAACCTAATATTTTGTATAGTTTCTTGAGTTTTGTGAATATTTTGATGTGTTTTGTGTTATTTTGTAGATAAATAAAGTTTCAGGACATTCATCGTCCACATTAGCTGTTGACCGAGTCAATGTGCCATATCACCGCCACATCATCATCAGCCAATTATGAAGTGCCACATGTCATAATCCTACGGTGCCAATAATCATTTTCGCCACATCATCGCCACATCAGCGCCACATTAGCATAATCATTTAGTTGCCAGCCGCCTTGCCACGTGTCACCTTATCTCTTTATTTGAATTGCCACGTGTCAAATAAGAATCTGAAGCCGATGAACCAGAAGCCGCCACATGGTTTCAGTTGTAGATGTAACTTCCTCTCTGAATTCTATGATGTAAATAAAGAGTTTTCTATCTAGTTTCTTTTAATTTCAATTTTGTAATTAAATTTTAATTACGTTATGTAATAATAGTAATTTACTTTCTTTACTTTTACAGTTTTTACTATTCAACATAAGGAGATAACTTCCCCTTGCTAGGGTGAAAGGTAATTCTTTTCATATTGCTATTTAAATTAATCTCCCTTAAATATAATATATTCACTATTTAAAATATTGACTTAATGAGGATACTGCTATATTGGTCGGTTGGTTATTCATTTTAAACTAGTTTAAACCTGACTAAGCAAGGATACCGCCAGATTGGTCGGTTGGTAATTAAATTTTCTTACCGCCTATATGGCAGGTTTATTTTGGTTCCGCCTTTATGGCTGGTTGGTAAAATAATCACAAGTTAATATATTATATTAAGGGAGATATCTAAATTAGTAGTAGTAAAAGTTGATCATTTTACCTTAGCATTTTATTTTATTGTAATTTACTTTTCAGTTTTTACTTTACCGCAATTACTTTTCAGCATTTTTACTTTATGTCTTTTACTTTTATCTTTTTACTAGCCCTAGTTATGTGTCGTAACTAAACCAGTTATCTGGGGTTGTGATGAAATCCAATATCACCGGTTTATAAGGGGTTATTTTATAGTTTGGGTAATTTAAAAGTTTACTTATTAAGTCTTAAGCTTAATGCATCTTGTTAATTGGCCACTAATAAGATTGATCTGGTAAATCTAAAATAAACTTGACAAAGGAATTTTAGGTTTCAACCTTAGACTTAATAGCCCACGATATTCCTTGAGGATAGATAACCCTTTAATAGTTTTCCTTACAGGATAGACATATACCTGTCGGGCGGGGGTAGCCATAATTGGAACTTAAACTTAATGAATCCATATAATTTGGTTGACATAGACATATGGTTCAATTGGGTTATACTGGGTATTTGCGTCTGATCATCGACATAGGCTTTCGCATAATTTAGTGTTCCAGGTTAGTAAACCGATTTATTACACAAACATGAAATAACCACTTCATCTTTTAAAAGATATTAGAAAGATTCACAACCCTAGATAGTTTCCTAATATTGAATTTTCTTAAACCTACTTTCGTGCAATTTTATTTACTTGTTTTTAAATTCAAAATCTTCACCATTTCAAATCAATCAATCAACGTGTTAGATGCTAGTAATCATTTGACCTCATAAAATTAATAGATTAGGTATTAAGTCCTTGTGGGATCGATACTTTTTATACTACTTGAACGATACGTGCGCTTGCGTTATACGCGTGTGATTGCACCGGTCAAGTTTTTGGTGCCGTTGCCAGGGACTTATTTATCTTTCTTTATTAGTTTTGGGGTTAGATACGTTACTTGTATCTAATTTCTTTTTACTTATTGTTTTTGTTTTCTTGCGTTTCAGGTTCCCAAACACTACATGGACGAACCAGAAGCTTTGAACTCCGATCGCTTGACCCAGAGATTGAAAGAACCATCAAACAGTTGAGAAGGGAAAGGCGTGAAGGCCAAGAAGCTTTAGTCAACATGGAACCTGAACCTTTGAAGGTTGCACCACCAATACCCATTCGAGACAGAACCATTCCGGTGGTCGACAGACTCATTTCTTGTATTGTACTTCCTCCCTTACCAGCAAATGTGGGTGACATCAAAACATGCATCCAGATGATTTAGCAGTCAGTACAGTTTGATGGAAATGCAACTGAAGATCCTAATGCCCACATCAGCAACTTCTGGGAAGTTTGCGGTACTTTCAATTACAACCGAGCAGCTGAAGAAGCAATGAGACTGCAAGTTTCCATATTCCCTTAAAGATAGAGCTAAAGCTTGGCTACATTCATTACCAGCAGGTTCCATCACAACTGGGAACACTCTAGCCACCAAATTCCTTGCAAAGTACTTTCCACCAGCCAGAACTGCAAAGTTGAGGAATGACATCACATCTTTTGTGCAACAAGATTCAGAATCCCTTTGCGAAGCTTGGGAAAGATTCAAAGATTTACTCCGGAAATGTCCTCATCATTAGATCGCAAAGTGGCTACAAGTCCAAACCTTCTACAATGGACTTTCTGGAATAATGAGAACCACAATTGATGTTGTTGCTTGTAGGACACAGAATTCGGCGACGATGTTCCAGGCTCGCGGCCTAGTCGGGAGTACGGAGTAGCCCACAGGGGAACTAAACCGGAGAAATAAAATGGAGTCTACACCCAGTGTGAACTGGAAAATGATTTAAGGCCGCACTCACCCCTCGCAGGGGAAGACCTCAAACCGTTGGCTTCGGAATGGTCCCTTACTTATGCCACTTGTAATGAACGGATTTATGTAATAATATAACCGAGTCTACGCAAGAATAACCTACATCTAAGTTTGCATACGACCTATATCTAAGTTTGCATATAACCTATATCTAAGTTTGCATGCATAAAAATAAGTCGGAATAACGGCAAGCACACAATCTCATGAACATATTGAATTAACAAACGTGAAAATATAAATAAATAACAATCTAAACGTAAACATAGATTAAATTCCTAATGCGAAAGAAATAACTAATCATGCTTGGAAATAATCAACTAAATCATGCATAAAAGTAACATATTATTTCTAATAAACAACAAATAAACAAAAGATTGGATGACACGAAATATGTGTGTTTCTCAAGTGGTACGTGGAGTTGTCTCCCAAGTACAGACCGCATTACCGTCCATTCAGATTCGGCTACAGAATTTACGTCTGGGTTTCCATCATATATACCGCAAGAGATAACACATATTTCATTCATCCCATGGCCACAACATACATGAATTCACAATATGCATGCAAAGAAATATTAATATATAATAGAAAAAAAAGAACGGGAATAAATAAAAAGGTGCCCTCAGGTCTAACCTCTTAATTCGTCTCGTGGAATTGTGCTACGCGGTTGTCGGAAGGGTTGGTGCTCCGCAAATTTTTCGATTTACTGGTTCGTCGTTTTCCTTCGTTGCCTCACTATTTTGGGCTGCTGTTTGCTCTATTTTGCTGCGGTTTTTATGGTCGTTATTATTTGTGGTTATTCACGGTATTTGGGCAGTTTCAGATGACTGTTTTAGGGACTGATTTTTGGACTGGTTTGAGGTCAGTTTGAGGGGTGTTTTTGGATGATCTAGGGTGCAGTTTTGGGGCTGTTTTACAGGGATATTTGGCGCAGTTGTTTGTACATGGAACGTTGGCTGCATATATGTGTCAGTTTGGTCGGTGGGCATGAGTCTGGAGGGGCTGCTGATTTTTTAGGGTTTTAGCGTGAGGGTGGCTTTTGGCCGAGAGAGAGTGAGTATTTTCTAGAGTCTATGTGCGTGGCAGTGGGGTTTGTTATTCTGTCTTAGTACGTTTTGTTTGTTGTTTAAAGTGTCATGGCCTGTGTGAGTGAGAGGGGGCGTGTAGTTGTGGGGAGAGGCCGAGAGGTTGGTTCATTTGGCGTTTAAGGAGAGGGCTGTTATAAGGGTTGTTGCATGTTTAAGAAGAGTGCTTGTTATAAGGGCTGTTTTATGTCGGTGATGAGTGTGAGAAAGAGAGCCGTGTGTCCTTAAAGGTGTGTATGTGCTCTGAAGCTTGATAGTTATTGTGTGCATTTTATGAGCAGTGAAGGAGCCGTGAGTGGCTGATTGAGTGGCAGGCCGTGAGTTTTAGGGTTTATTTGGGGTTAGTTTGCTGAGTGTGAAGAGAGAGAGGCGAGAGAGTGAGGGTTAAAGAGGCTAGAGAGAGAGGGAGAGTTGTGATGATGCCGTGAATGTGCTCTTAGCAAGGGAGAAGAAAGGAGGGGCATGAATGAGCTAGGAGAGGAGAAGGGTTTGGTTTATGCTCCTTTTTATAGGCAAGGGTTGGGGTTGTCCTTATGCGAATAGAGATGGAATATTGTGTAATTATGATGGGATATTTAATTTGTGTGTCATAAGGGAAGAATCTCTTCAATTTAGGAAGGTAATTTGATTTAATTTGATTTTATTTTATTTAGTTTAGGAATGTGATTTAATTGGATTAGGAATGTGATTTATATGATTTGATTTGATTCTTTTAATTCGGGAAGATGATTTATTTGGATTTCAACATGTGTTTAATGTGTGGATTTATTATTTTGGATGTGTTTTAATGGGCTTGGGCGTGAGCTAAGGGGATTTGGGCGTGGGTTTGGTTCTTTTTGGTGCGTGTTACGGGGGTTTTGGGCCAAGGATGTGTGGCTTGCGGGGTTTTTTGGGTCAATGATGTGTTTAAAACAGAGGTCAAATGAGCGAACCCACAGCTAGGCAAACGAATTTAGTCCAACAAGATACTGATTTCTGACTTCTCCATTCCGACGTCTGTTTCCCGCGGCTTCCGCAACTTAAAGAGTAGTGCCTCCGTACGAGACTCATCATCAGGACTTATATGTAAAAATACAGTGCCTACAGTTGTCCCCACTTTGATGGGACTTGTGCAGTGTGTAACAGTGACAATCATATCAAAGTTATGCAATGCATTTTTACTTACCTGGCTCGCCAGCTGCCACCTGACTTGCCTGCTGCTTCAAACTGAGTTGATATGGTGGCGAGGTGCCTCGAACCCTGGGCTTCATTCCCGAACCACCGAATGTGGGCTTTATTCCCGAACTGTGTTGATGATGCAGTGGGCCTCGACCCTGGGACGCATCCCGGAACTGCAACTGATGTGTGGGCCTCGACCTTGGGACATATCCTAAAACTGATGATGTAGTGGGTCCTCGACCTTGGGACGCATCCCAATAACTGCAACGGACAACGGGGGCCTCGACCCTGGGACGCATCCCTATACCGCTGACAATGTGGGCCTCGACCTTGGGACGCATCCCAAAACTGATGATGTAGTGGGTCCTCGACCCTGGGACGCATCCCGAAACTACAACTGATGATGTAGTGGGTCCTCGACCCTGGGACGCATCCTGAAACTGCAACAGACAACGGGGGCCTCGACCCTGGGACGCATCCCAATACTGCTGATAATATGAGCCTCGACCTTGAGACGCATCCTAAAACTGATGATGTAGTGGGTTCTCGACCTTGGGACGTATCCCGGAACTACAACTGATGATGCAGTGGGTCCTCGACCCTGGGACGCATCCCGAAACTGCAACGGATAACGGGGGCCTCGACCTTGGGACGCATCCCAATACCGCTGACAATATGGGCCTCGACCATGGGACGCATCCCAAAACTGATACCAAAAACTACTGATGTGGGCTTTGCCCCCAAATTGATACTAATGTGGGCCTCTCCCCTAAACTTATACTAATGTGGGCCCTGATACCGATGTGGGCTTCGACCCAAACTGATACTGATGTGGGCCTCACCCCCAAACTGATGCTGATGTGGGCCTCGCCCCTAAACTGATACTGATGTGGGCCTCGCCCCCAAACTGATGATGATGTGGGCCTCGCCCGCAAACTGATACTGATGTGGGCCTCGCCCCTAAACTGATACTGATGCGGGCCTCGCCCCCAAACTGATACTGATGTGGGCCTCGCCCCCAAACTGATACTGATGTGGGCCTCGCCCTCAAACTGATACTGATGTGGGCCTCGCCCCCAAACTGATACTGATGATGTGGGCCTCAACCCTTGGAATCATCCCCAAAACTGATACTGATGATGCGGGCCTCAACCCTAGGACTCATCCCCAAAACTGATATTGATGCTGATGTGATGGTTCATTCCCGAACCGTGCAGTATGAGAAATGGTAGACTGGTCCCCCCAGTCTCGATTCATCTTTCTATCCTTTACTGTTTTCATTAGATCAAGGTAGATCTCCAGATGTGATGTTGTATATCAATATAATGTATTGCTTCTCACGAGATAATCCTGATAGCTAAACATATTTTCGTCCTCAACGGATGCTTCGTGTCGAAACCAGAGAACCTTCAAAGTACTTAATACACTCAAATCCTCTCGTCTGAATGCGTGATCTGAACTAGACTCATAGTGTGTGTGTACCAAGGCTCTTTCGCAGCTTAATCCTTAAGTAAGCCAACTCGATGATTTTGTCTCGGAGAATTGGATCAGTGGGTCTAACCAACCGAGATGTCTTGATCATACTCTGTGATTACTTCCTCGTACTCAACATGATATGTTTTTTTTTCTTTTGTCCATTTCTTTTCATTTTGAATGTGTAAGGCCATACTATAGCATATGAGTATACCAAGATTAGATAATTAGGTATGATCTTATAGACGAAATATTTGGACATTATGGGAAGCCATAATGGTTTATCTCTTTGATAATGCAAACATCATTATCATAATAATGATATAATTATCTTAATGATGATATAATTATCTCATAATTAAAATAACTTGATTATCTCATAATCATAAAATTCTAGAAAATATTATATTAAACTAATTTAATATAGTTTTAATTTCTGACAAATTATATTATTAATCTCATTAATAATATATAAAAATATGTGTGAGTATATAATTAGACAATCTAATTATATTTAATTTGCTACAATATATCGAGCTAGGACGGGGACCAAATAAACCTATACGAGCTCCAATAATCCCGGTATATTAATTAAATTCTTTAATTAAATATTTCGAATTATTAACTTTGGACTATTCCACTAAAAATCTGAAGCTGAACTATCGTTTCCATAGATGGAAAATATAAGCCGAACAATTTCGGTGTCCATCGATATAGTCATTGCATACGGATTGACCCTTCACGAGTATCTCATAATTAGAGCCGGGTCATAAAGTCTGTTACACCCCTCTAATTACTTTATACCTTATGTACCATTGATTCTCTAATGAATAATTTATTCATAACTATTACAAATATTAATCTTTCTATTTTCAATAGAAAGACTTGAACACTCTAATCGTTCAAGTACCGAATCAACACCTAAGAAAGATAATCTTCTACTTCTCATAAGAAGGAGTGAACTCAATTTCTATGTAGAACGTTCCCAGCTACACACCAAACCATGTCCTCAAAATACGTAGTTATTGGCCGGGACTGCTTCATCAATCTAACCTTTGTAAATCAAAAGACATAGTCTGCCATGCATGAGTTCGTAGTACACTCACGATTAAGATCAATCCATATATGACCATCTAGTAGATTGAAATGAATTTCTTTGTTTAACGGATATTATAAGATATTCATTTCTATTTAGGTCCAGTTTTATATGATCACATCATACAAGGTGCCGCCATTCTCATGTCACCACATGAACGATCCCGGATCAAGGTCGTCATACAAGTATATAATGAACCGTATCTATAGATAAACTATGAAATAAAGTACCCACTTTGTTTGCTCTCTATGGACTATTTTAGATTACTAACTTCAGACTTAAATCCTCTTGTGTATGACACTCATACACTTAGTCTGAAAACACATGAGTAATCAAGGGTAAACAAGACAATTTACAATATGCTATTTAAATCAAATATTTTGATAAATGAATAATTCATCTTTTATTTTAATAAATAATTTTGTTTACAATACATGAAGCTCTAGGGCATATACTCCAACAATATATATGTGGGTATATAATTGGACTATCCAATTATATTTAATTTACTACAGTATATCGAGCTAGCACATGGATCAAATGAACCTACAGTTTCGAGCTCTAATAATCCCAGAATATTAATTAAACTCTTAATTAAATATTTTGAATTATTAACTTCAAGTTATTCCACTAAAAACTTGAAGTTGCACTCTCATTGTCGTAGATTAATAATATAAGCCGAACTACGTCGGTGTCCATCGATATAGTCATTGCATACGGATTGGCCCTTCACGAGTATCTCATAATTAGAGCTATGTCATAATGTTCGTTATACCCCTCTAATTATTTTTACCTCAAGTATCATTGATTCCTTTAATGAACAATTTATTCATAATTATTATGAATATTAATCTTTCCATTCGCAATAGAAAGATTTGAGCGCTCTAATCATTCAAGTACTGAATCAACCCTTAAGGAAGATACTCATCTACTTCTCGCAAGAAGGAGTGAACTTCATATCTATGTAAAATATCTTCAGCTACACACCAAACTATGCACCAAAATACGTAGCTATTGTTCAGGATTGCTACACCAACCTCACATTTGTAAATCAAATGACATAGCCTGCTATGCAAGAGTTTGCAGTACACTCAGGATTCAGATCAATCCATATATGACCATCTAGTATATTAAAATGAATTTCTTTATTTAACAGATATTATAAGAAATTCATTTCTATCTGGGTCCAATCTTATATGATCACATCATATAAAGTGCCTTCATTCTCATGTCACCATATTGACGATCCCGGATCAAGGTCGCCATATAATTATATAATTGACCGCAATTATAGATAAATCACAAACAACATACCGCTTTGTTTGCTCTCTATGGACTATTTTAGATTACTAACTTTAGACTTAAATCATCTTGTGTATGACACTCATACACTAAGTCTGAAGGCACATTAGTAATCAAGGGTAAGCTGGATAATTTACAATATGCGATTTAAATCAAACATTTTGATAAATGAATAATGCATCTTTTATTTCATAACAAATAATTCTGTTTATATTACATGAAGCTCTATGGCATATATATATTCCAATATTGTCAAGGTACTAAATATGACAAAACATGTGGAACCATATTGTCTATAACTAATCTAGATTTTTAATAATATACTCTCTCATATTTATGGGATTCAAGTATTATCTGTACCAATCGGGGACTATCTACAGCTAGTCAATCGTCCTCTATAAATTAGAAAAACTACGAATTTATCTGGGAAATAATCACACTTTATAAAATATAATATAAATAAAAATCACCTATATTTTCATACCACTAGCTTCACCCTTTACCACAGCATGATACAAATTAGCAGAACAAGATATAAATAAAAATATTTATAATTTTTTTAATAAAAGAAAAATAAATTACAAAAGAAAAAAATGCATACAAGAGCTCATCCCATAAAATCTCAAGAGATAATAGGATTTTTGCTGAAGAAAATGAGAGGTGGGCATCTCTATTTATAGCAAGAGGTGCTCACCTCTCTTGAAATTTGCAATGTCTTGCAATTTGCAAGATTGGAAAGAAATGTGTCAATCCATAAAAAATGTGGATTGAAAATTTCTAATTTTTTATTTTTTTTATTTTTTGTTATTTTTTTTCTTTTATGTCCGTATTGTTTTTTATATTTTTATATTTTTTTTTTTTTGTCTTTTATTCTTTTGTCTTTTTTTTTGTTTTGTTTTTTATAATAATAATAATAATAATAATAATAATAATAATAATAATAATAATAATACTACATGTGTGGCTTAATACATTATAAGCTCATTTTGTTGTCAATCTAAACACGATAAATATTTTCCAAGTCTGATTTGATTCTAGTTGTCACGTTTTTTTTCAGATTTCTGGGTCCATGAGTTTATATTTCATATTCATTTTTCCCGTTGAGCTTTCAAAGTAGTATTTTGCCTACATAATAAATAAAAATCACAATAAAAATATATAAAACATAAATTTAATTGGTATTTCACAAATGTGCTAAATTAAGGAGATAAATGAAACTACAAGTGTAAAATGAATAATTTTTCTTTTAATAAATGTGCACTTTTTAGTCTTCATCACACCTTCCAACTTGCTTATTATTAGTCCATTGTAATTTAAGCGAAAACTAAAAAGGAAAAAAATTCTTATCTAAATTTAGTAATTGTTTTCTTTCTTTCTAAATTATCAAATAAGTAAATCCTCATGTACATTTTACCATTTTCCCAAACACACATGAGACAAAGTATCAATCAATTTATTATACCCACAATATTCATAGGTCTTGTTGAAAAAAGAGTAATATTTTTGTCCTAAAGTTATATCAGAATTTACACCTTTTTGGCAATGAAAGTTTAATTATATACAAAAAATAATTTATTCTTTTTAATAATAAATATTCAACCCTTGTAACGAGCTTTGGGTCAGCGACTCCCAAACCAGTTGGCTTTAAGGCACTAGATGTTAAGGCACCTATACAGACTTAATTGCTTGGATCTCAGATGACAATAAGAAAAGTGTCTGATTTTCTTATGCTTTTTCCTTAACCCATTTAACGATTTTTGGGCTAGTGACTCTCAGACTAGTTGGCCTTATGACATTAAGTGTTAAAACACTCATACAGACTTAATTGCTCGAGTTAAAGAGGTTACGAAATCAAACTTATTCACACTTTTTTATCTCAAGCTCTACCATTTTATGCAAATAATCACTGCTTGTTAAGGTAAGATGTCTGATTCTTAAGTAGAAGCTTGGTTAGTTTTTTTAATTTATTTTTTTTGAAATAAAAACACAAACTCCATTGTGTAGGCACTGCATTTTTGCATAAGACTCGATGATGAGCCTCATATGGAGGCACTACCCTTTTAAGTTGCGGAAGTCGTGGGAAACAGACGTCGGAAGGGGAAATTCAAGAAATAAACACCTTGCTGGATTTAATTCGTTTATTTAGCCTCAGATTCGCTCGATTAATCTCTGTTTTAACTGTTAGACTTGGCCCAAAAATCCCCGCATCCCACACCAAGCCATACACCAAGCCCACCAAAGAGCCATCCCATACGGCCAAGCCTCCAAGCCCAATCCAAAATAATTAAAACATTTAAAACACATGTGTAAATCAAATCAAATTCCCCTTCCTAAATTAAATAAATCACATTCCAAATTAAATAAATCATATTCCAAATTAAATAAAACACATGCCTAAATTAAATAAATCAAATCAAATCTACTTCATAAAATAAATAAATCCCCTTCCTAAACTAAATAAATCACCTTCTTAAATTAAATAAATCATTTTCTTATAACAAACTAATTAAAAATATTCCCCATGATCACACAATCTTCATTTCCTACCCATACAAGGACAACCCTAACCCACTCTTATAAAAAGACACACAAACCAAACATTTAAATGGAGAGAGAGCTGACCATTCACGGCACAACCCAAATAACACAAACTAACCAAACAAAAAAAACCTTAGTAATCTCTATCTCTCTCAACTCTCCCTCACGCCTTATCTCTCTCTCATTCACCTTAAACACATCAACCAACCCATGTCTAAAGACACTTGGCCATAGCAAATAAACCTCTCAAAACAAAACCCTAAACTCATCAAACTAACGACAAACAAAGAAGCACATACACAGCAGCCACTAACCAAAAAGGGCGCACCTCTCTCACTTAAATTCACTCAGCAGCCCTCGTGTCTCTCCATCATTCACGAAATAATAAACCCTAATCACACACGTCCCTCCATAAACAGCCCGCTCACTTTAATTCACTCAGCAGCCCTCGTGTCTCTCTCTCATTCACGAAATCAACCAACACAGCCCACTGACCGTGAACAACAAAAACCCTCATAACCGAACATAAACACCCCATTTACCGATCAAACAAATAAACTCACAAACCCTGAAAATAGCCCCTTAAAATACCCCAAAACAGTGAATAAAACACCCTAAAATAGTCCAAGAAATTGACTAAAAATAGTGTAAAATCACCCTTGAAAACAGTCCATAAACCCCATAAAACAGTCCCTGAAAACAGTGCCAAAACAGAGATAAAAACAGCAGTAAAACCGAATCGAAAATTGGAGAAAACAATGAGCAAAACGGCAGTGAAATCGAACCAGCGAACTGGAAAAGTTGCGGAGCGTTAACCCTTCCGACGACCACGTAACGCACTTCAAATAAGCGACTAAAAAGGTAAGACCTGAGGGCACCATTTGTTATATTTTATTTTGTCGTCCTGGAAATGGCATGCTCGATTGGACGTGGAATACGTCCAACCGGGTATGCAAAGTCCTATATTGAAAATGGCCAAGTTCTTTGGCCACATATTTATTGTTCTGCATTTATTTCGCATTATTAGTCTCTTATTATTTCGCATTTAATTTCCGTTTATTGTAGTTTTATTATTCCACATTTTTTTTGTTCTCTTCGGTTATTTATGGTCATATGCATTATCATGTTTCATGTATGTCAATATTGGGTTAGTGATTGAGTGTTGCTTCTCGTGGTATATCGGATGGAAACCCAAACGTAAATTCCGTAGCTGAATCTGAATGGACGGTAGTGCGGTCTGTACTTGGGATACAACTCCACGTATCGCTTGGGGAAACACTCATGCATGTGTTTATGTGATTCTAGATGTCATTTTTGTGATCCCGTTCGAACGCGTTATCAAACGCTACACGAATGTATGCATTCTGCCTCAGCCTGTTCGAACGCGTTATGAAACGCTACTCGAACGTATACATTCGGGCTTATCTGGTTCGAACGTGTTTCCAAACACTACTCAAACACGTGCAATCTGTTTAACGTTCGAATGCGTTTACGAATGCTACACGAACGCGCACACACTGGACAAATTCTTTCTTCATGTTTCATGAATGTTTGCCCCTTTGGTTATTCCTTTCTGCCTCATGTGCTTAAATATCACTTCTTTAATGTAGTATGCTTCCATTGTTTCTATTAATGTTCATGGGTATGAAAACTTGTGTGTTGATTAAATTATCTTGCATGTATTGCATAAGACTTGGTTATACTATTGCATAAATCTTTTCATTACAAATTGGCATAAGTAAGGGACCATTTTAAACCCAACGGTTTGAGGTCTTCCCTTACGAGGGGTGTATGCGGCCTTAAATCATTTCCCAGTTCACATTGGGTGGCGACTCCATTTATTCTCCGGTTTAGTCCCCAGCGGGCTACTCCGTACTCCCGACCGGGCCGCGAGCCTGGAACAGCGTCGCCGATTTCTGTGTCCTACAGTCTGGCGACTCCACTGGGGACAGAGAATCGGCCCCGAAATAATGTCTTGTAATATTTGTGATTTTCGATTTAGTTAACTGTGTCCAAGGGGTTTAACCAAAGGCCTTATTAGAGCTAGGTAATGATTTGTTGTCTTCCTTCATTCACTACATTTCTATAGCTGGAAGGAAAAGCTGTGAAGGCACCTAGATAATCATTTACTCAAAGCTTACAGTGATAGACTAATTTGGAGGACCTATTGTTTATTCATGTCACCAAGGCGATAAGAGCCTAAGAGGCAAGGGTATTGAAGAGAGTTCGTTCCACCCTCCCTCTGGGGAATCATCAATAAGAAATCCATTTGACAGTCATTCATGCAACATTACTCGTTGGCACGTACCTTAGCGTATAAAAAAGGGTGTGCTCACTTGGTCGTCCGAATCCTTGAGTGGGGAGACCTAGTTGTGGGAAATTCTTCGCCAGCTGGAGCCTTTTTCTACTCTCCCATAAACCCGCATGTGAACCATAGTTGTATGACTTATAGAAGGCACCCTTTTTGCTTGTGTTTGGGATGATGAGTGGTAAATCTATCACTATTTCCCACTTATTTAACCTAATATTTTGTATAGTTTCTTGAGTTTTATGAATATTTTGATGTGTTTTGTGTTATTTTGTAGATAAATAAAGTTTCAGGACATTCTGGAGGTGATTTGGGCCAAAACAGTGAAAATTGGATGAAATGGGAATTTTGGAAAATTCCCGCGTTGCGACGCCAAGACCTTCAGCGTCGCGACGCCTAACGTGCGCCGAACAGTCCTAACGTGCGCCGGGTCCCCAAATCAGAATCTGAGAAAAGTTTGACTTTGCTAACGTGCGCCGTGCCATGTGTCACCATCACAACCGATCTGCTAACATGCGCCGTGACACGTGTCAGCATCCTACGGTGCCGACAGTCATCATCGCCACGTGTGCCATGTGTCACTCCACGTCATTGCCACGTCATCAGCCACATCACCAGGTTGACCAAGTCAAACTGCCACTTCACTGCCACGTCATCATCAACCAATCAGGAAGTGCCACGTGTCACAATCCTACGGTGCCGACAGTCTCTTTCCCACGTGTCGCCACGTCAGCATTAATCATTGAGTATCTAATCCTTATCTGACACGTGGTGGATAAGAATCTCATTGACCAATCAGAAGCCGCCACATGTCACAATAATTGAAGCCCAACCACCTCACCACGTGTCATCTTATCAGCTTATCCAGAATCTGCAAACAGACGAACCAGAGCGTGCCACGTCGACGGAAGCTGGCGTAGCGACGCCAAAGGCCCGGGCGTCGCGACGCTGGAAGCCTACCAAGGCCTATAAATAGAGCTTCAAGTTTCAGTTTTAGATGTACCACACTCTCTCATCTCTTTGATGTAAAGAGAGAGTTTCTCTCTCTACTTTTTTTTTTAATTTTTAGTTTTTTAGTTTTTAGTTTTGTAATTAATTTTAATTACGTTTTGTAATAATAGTAATTTACTTGTTTTTTACTTTTTACAGTTTTTACTATTTACCATGAGGAGGTAACTTCCCCAGCTAGGCAGGTTGGACTAATAAAGGATACCGCCAGATTGGTCGGTTGGTAATTAAACTTTCTTACCGCCTATATGGCAGGTTCATGGACAAATCTTTTTTTACCGCCTTAATGGCTGGTTGGACTTAATTTGACTTAATCAGGATACCGCCAGATGGTCGGTTGGTAATATATCACAAGTTTATATATTATTTTATGGGAGATATCTAAATTAGTAGTAGTAAAAGTAATTCCTTTTACCTTAGCATTTTATTTTATTGTAATTTACTTTTCAGTATTTACTTTACCGCATTTTTACTTTATGTCTTTTATTTTCAAGTTTTTACTAGCCCTAGTTATGTGTCGTAACTAAATTAGTTATCTGGGGTTGTGATGACTTTTAATATCTCCGTTTTATAAGGGTTAGATTATAGCTTGGGTAATATAAAGATTTATTTATTGAGTCTTAATCTTAATGCTTTTTCATTAACTGGCCATTAATAAAATTGATCTGGTAAATCTAAAATGAACTAGACATAGGGATTTTAGGTTTCAGCCTTAGACTCAATAGCCCACGATCTTCCTTGAGGATAGATAACCCTTTAATAGATTTCCTTACAGGATAGGAATATACCTGTCGGGCGGGGCGGGGGTAGCCATAATTGGAACTTAAACTTAATGAATCCAGATAATTTGGTTGACATAAACATATGGTTCAATTGGGTTAAACTGGGTATTTGTGTCTGACCATCGACAGAGGCTTATGCATAATTTAGTGTTCCAGGTTAATAAATCAATATATTACCCAACTTTAAGATAACCACTTCATCTTTAAAATGATATTGGAAGAAATCACAACCCTAGATAGTTTTTAATATTGAATTTTCTTAAAACCTATTTTCGACAATTTTATTTACTTGCTTTTAAATTTAGAATCGTCACCATTTCAAATCAATCAATCAACCTGTTAGATACTAGTAATCATTTGACCTCATAAAATTAATAGATTAGATATTAAGTCCTCGTGGGATCGATATTTTTATACTACTTGAACGATACGTGCGCTTGCGTTATACGTGTGTGTTTACGCCGGTCAAGTTTTTGGCGACGTTGCCGGGGACTTATTTATCTTTTACTATTAGTTTAGGGGTTAGATATGTTACTTGTATCTAATTTCTTTTTACTTATTGTTTTTGTTTTTTGTGTTTCAGGTTCTCAGAAACTTCATGAGACGAACTAGAAGCTTTGAACTCCGACCGCTTGACCCGGAAATTGAAGAAAGAACCATCAGACAGTTGAGAAGGGAAAGGCGAGAAGGCCAAGAAGCTTTAGTCAACATGGAACCTGAACCTTTGAACGTTGCACCACCAATTCCCATTCGAGACAGAACCATTCCGGTGGTTGACAGACTCATTTCCTGTATTGTACTTCCTCCCATACCAGCAAATGCGGGTGACATCAAAACATGCATTCAGATGATTCAGCAGTCAGTTCAGTTCGGGGGGAATGCAACTGAAGATCCTAATGCCCACATCAGCAACTTTCTGGAAGTTTGCGGCATTTTCAATTACAACCGAGAAGCGGAAGAAGCAATGAGACTGCGAGTTTTTCCATATTCCTTAAAGGACAGAGCTAAAACTTGGCTACATTCACTACCAGCAGGTTCTATCACAACTTGGAAGACTTTAGCCACCAAATTTCTTGCAAAGTACTTTCCACCAGCCAGAACCGGAAAACTGAGGAATGACATCACATCCTTTGTACAATAAGATTCAGAATCCCTCTGCGAAGCTTGGGAAAGGTACAAAGGTTTACTCCGGAAATGTCCTTACCATGAGATTCCAAAATGGCTTCAAGTCCAAACATTCTATAATGGACTTTCTGGAATAATGAGAACCACAATCGATGCTGCTGCTGGAGGAGCTTTGATAGCAAAAAGAGAAGATCAAACCTGGGACCTAATCGAAGAAATGGCCAACAACAATTCCTTGTGGCCAACAGAAAGGAGCATGATCCAAAGAATTGCAGGAATTTATGAAAGTGGAGCCAATGCAGCAGTCAACGCCAAGCTAGATCAGATATGCAAATTTATGGAGACTCTTACCACTGGATCCACAAGTTCACCATATGGAGGAGCACCAGAGTCAAACCAACTTGAAGAAATGGTGAATTATGTCAACAATTTCAACAGACAAGGGAACAATCCATATTCCAACACCTACAACCCAGGGTGGAGGAATCATCCCAATTTTTCATGGAGCAACAATTCAGGCCAACAACAGAACTATCCACCTGAATTCCAGCAACAGAACAAAATCCAGGAGCAAACAAATGAACCAAGAATAACAGAAGTGTTGACCCACTTGAAAAAGTTAGAAGCAAAACACGACTCTTAAGCAGCAAGATATGATGCTATGTTTCAATCCCAAGCAGCATTAATTCAAAGTTAATCTGCTTTTATTAAAGCACTGGAGAATCAAATGGGACAACTTGCAAATGCTCAGAGTTACAGACCGCCAGGTACCCTTCCTAGCAACACAGAGCCAAATCCAAGAAACATGGGGAAGGAGAAATGTCATGCCATCATGTTAAAAAGCGGTACTGAAATCAACAAAATGTTGGAGCCAAAACAGCTGCTGAGGAAGTTCCAAAAGAAACAAAGCAACAGATGGAGGAAAAAGAAGCAAAGGAAAAAGAACAGATCGTTCCACCTCCACCTTTTCCTCAACGTCTTCAGAAGAACAAATTGGACAAGCAATTTTCCCGGTTCCTGGAGATCTTCAAAAAGTTGCATATCAACATTCCATTTGCAGAAGCGTTGGAACAAATGCCCACCTATGCCAAATTCATGAAAGATATTCTTTCACGAAAATGGAGATTGGGAGATTACGAGACAGTAGCATTAACAGAAGAATGCAGTGCCATCATTCAGAGGAAACTTCCCCCGAAGTTGAAAGATCCTGGCAGTTTCATTGTTCCTTGCGTCATAGGAGAACATAACTTTGGTAAGGCTTTGTGTGATTTAGGTGCGAGTGTTAACTTGATGCCTTTTTCTATTTTCAGGAAATTACAGATTGGAGAAACAATGCCAACTTCAGTCTCACTGCAACTTGCTGATAGAACGCTCGTATTTCCAAGAGGCGTAGTTGAGGATGTGCTGGTCAAGGTTGACAAATTCATTTTCCCAGCAGATTTTATTGTCCTTGATATGGAGGAAGACGCAGACGTGCCAATCATCATAGGGAGACCATTCTTGGCTACAGGTCGAACCATTATTGATGTACAAAAATGAGAATTAACCATGAGGGTACATGACCAAGAAGTAACATTCAATGTTTTCAAGGCCATGAATTTCCCAGATGATGAAAAGAAGGAGGAATGTTTCAAACTCGATGTGATACACAGTACCATTCAGAACTCCAATGCAATGCAAAGTTCTACTGACAAACTTAAAACATGTCAATTGCCTGTGGAGCCTAAAGATAAAGCGTCTTTTGTACTGAAGGAGCCAATTCTTGCACTACAAGCAACAGAAGAGAAAAAGTTCCACCAGCTCAACGAATTGGAGGAATTCCACAATCAGCATTTTGATGATGCCAAATTATACAAAGAAAAGGGCAAGAAAAGACATGATGAGAAGTTAGTGCGCATACAACTGGAACCAGGGCAGAAGGTACTGTTAAACAAATCAAGGGTGAAATTCTTCCCATGGAAGTCAAAATCACGGTGGTCAGGTCCATTTGTGATCACCAAAGTTTTACCAAATAGAGCCGTTGAGATACATGATCCTGACTCTAACAAAACTTTCAAGGTTAAAAACAAGCGTGTCAAGCACTACTGGGGATAATCATTTGAGCGACAAAAAGAAAGTGTTACACTTTCAGATCCAGCTTAACGTTCGAGAAGTCAAGTCTGGCTGACGACTTTAAACTTAGCACTAGCAGGGAGGCAACCCATGCAATTTGTGTATATACTGTGATTTGGTGTGTTTAATTTTTGCAGGTTTAGTCATTTCAAGATGGAAGATGCTCTCGCAAATCTTCACCAGTAATTTCCTTCTCTCCCTCAAAAATCTCTGATGAAATTTTACAAAGCTCGCTTAGAACGGATGAGACTACTGATGATCAAAGGTATTCCTACTGACATTCGTTGGTTAATTGAAGCACGGGTTCGATTGGCAGGTGAGTTTTCTGACTCTTTTATTTCACATCTGTCTGGTTTAGGAAAGAGCACATATGCTAAAAAGAGAAGAGCCAAAAGAATGTGTGTTTGTTATAAATATGCTCGCATATTTTGTAATACTCGTTGTCGTTCTTTAGGAATGGTGTCCGATAACCGCGAAGATAAGATTAACTTCATTAGGGATGGCTTGAGTAAGGAGTCTTTGGATGATATATCTTCGACTCTTGAGACGCATCCTAGTGGATGTGTGTATCATGAAATTCGCATTTATATGCACAATTCCAAAAGGAAAGACAACTGTTAAGTCTCGGGAATTTGACTCAAAAAGACCCTGTTTGCCAATTTATAAGAAAATTGGATGGGAAGCTTGTCCCTGACGCATAGACGTCAATCAAGCCGTTACTTTTCTTGTAAATATTATATCTCTTTGTCTTTTCTTAATAATTGTGATTTGTTTTGTTTTTTTCTTTTATTTTCGTAGACAGGATCCAGACTTTTTGACCTTTCACGATCTCTTTTGTTGTTTAGCTAACAATCGTCATTTGGAAGATATTAGTGCTATTATTACTCACCCTTTTTCAGGTACTATAAATTCAGCCCGTCATTGCACTTTTGAAGGCATCCAAAGTTGAGAAAGAAATACATATAAAAATGGAAGCCACTTCAAGAAGACGAGTTGAAAACATCTGTGTGTTTTGCGGTAGTAGTGTTGGAACTAAACCACAATACGTAGAAGCAGCACATGAATTGGGTCGAGTCTTAGCTGCAAGAAATATGCACGTAATATATGGCAGAGGCAATCTTGGACTTATGGGAATCGTTTCAAAAGCTGTACAGGAAGGAGGCAGTCATGTTTTGGGAATCATCCCAAAACCCTTGGCAGAGGCAAATCTTATTGGATCATCAAACAAAGAGGAACTGATCGTGCCAGGTATGTCTGAACGACTGGTAGAAATGATTAACCGTGCTGATGCTTTTATCGCTTTGCCAGGTGGCTTGGGCACATTGGAGGAAATTTTTATAGTACTATCTTGGGCGAACCTGAACATACACCAGAAACCGCTTGGACTGTTTAATGTTGATGGATTTTATGATTTTCTTTGTGTGTTTCTTGATGATGCTCGAAGAAATGGGTTCGTGTCAAAACCTTTGAAAGAACTTCTCTTTACTGCCAGAACTGCTCCGGATCTAATAGACCAACTCATAGCCTATGAACCACAAGTTGACCCTATCCTTTCAAAGATAAATTGGTCTGAGGACGATCGTGGTAAGAGGCGTCGGATTAATCTGGATCTTAACCTTTAACTTTTCTTGTAAGACTTTCAGCTAACCATGTATTATCTTCTAAACTCTTCTTTTTTTGTTTAAGACATTGGGGACAATGTCTCATTTAGGTTTGGGGGAGGGAATTAGTTGATCAGTACCTTATTTTTAGTTTGTGTGTTATTTTTATTTTTAGTCCAAAATTTTTCGAAAAATACAAAAAAAAAAAAATTGAAAATTTTTCAAAAATTACAAAAATATTTTGTGTTTTTTTTTTGTGTTTTTATTTTGACTAAAAAGGTGAAATTGGTAAGAGATAGCTCAGTAAGGAGTTTCCACTCCTGAGACGTATCTCAAACCTATTTCGAAACAAGTTAATTTTTGTTTATTTCATTTTGAATTATTTAATTTGTGAATTCTCCTGAAAACGGACTAAAATGGATCTTCATATGCTCAGTTGACAGATATTATCAACATATATAGTAACATACAGACATGAGCTAAAATTGAAAAGTTTGTAATATTCAGTGCTCTAGTTTAATTGGAGGAAACATCTCAAAAAGCAATGGAGTAAAAAAAAAAAAGAAAAAAGAAAAATAGGGATCCGAGTTATTAAGTCTGTAAGGGTGTTTTAACACCTAGTGCCCTAAAACCAACTGGTTTGGGAGTCACTGGCCCAAAGCTCGTTACATGGATCAAAGATGCTGCAAAAATATATATATCTGAAGTCTGAGTAATTAAGTCCGTAGGGGTGTCTTAACACCTGGTGCCCTAAAGCCAACTGGTTTGGGAGCCACCGACCCAACACTCGTTACATAGATGGAAGATATTGTATATAAATAAAAAATAGAGAAAAAAAAAAGAAAAAATCAGAAAAATGAAAAAAAATTATTCCATTTCTACAAAAGGTGTGAAATCTGATAGAACTTTAGGACAAAAATATTACTCTCTTATCAACTGTACTTATGACTGTTGTGGGCAAAAATAAGTTGTTTAATATTTTGATGGCTATGTATATGAAGAATGGTAAAAATAATCGGAGAATTTACTTATTCAGTAATTTAGAATGAAACAAAACAACTAGTAACTTGGAGTAGAAGTTTCACCTGATTAGTCACTAACTTCTTTATTCTCTTTTTGCTTGTCTTTTTGCTTTTGTGTGCATTAATTTTATTACCTGTTTACTTTTGTAAAATGTTTGTGGGTATCATTGCTGTAAACCCTCACGAGACTAAAACTCGTCCACTAGGGACACCTAGGGGTTTAAAGGCTTGTTGCATATGCTAAATGCAACCGTGATCCCTACGAAAGTGGCTTAGTTAATTTATTTATGTTATTTTATGTTTTGCTCGAGGACTAGAAAAATGTTAGGTTTGGGGGTGTGATGAGTGGTAAATCTATCACTATTTCCCACTCATTTAACCTAATATTAATATTTTGTATAGTTTCTTGAGTTTTGTGAATATTTTGATGTGTTTTGTGTTATTTTGTAGATAAATAAAGTTTCAGGACATTCTGGAGGTGATTTGGGCCAAAACAGTGAAAATTGGACGAAAAAGGGCATTTTGGAAAATTCCTGCGTCGCGACGCCAAGACCTTCAGCGTCGCGACGCCTAACGTGCGCCGAATAGTGCTAACGTGCGCCGGGTCCCCAAATCAGAATCTGAGAAAAGTTTGACTTTGCTAACGTGCGCCGTGCCATGTGTCACCATCACAGCCGATCTACTAACATGTGCCGTGACACGTGTCAGCATCCTACGGTGCCGACAGTCATCATCGCCATGTGTGCCACGTGTCACTCCATGTCATTGCCACGTCATCATCCACATCACCAGGTTGACCAAGTCAAACTGCCACCTCACCGCCACGTCATCATCAACCAATCAGGAAGTGCCACGTGTCGCAATCCTACGGTGCCGACAGTCTCTTTCCCACGTGTCGCCACGTCAGCGTTAATCATTGAGTATCTAATCCTTATCTGACACGTGGCGGATAAGAATCTCATCGACCAATCAGAAGTCGCCACGTGTCACAATAATTGAAGCCCAACCACCTCGCCACGTGTCATCTTATAAGCTTATCCAGAATCTGCAAACAGACGAACCAGAGCGTGCCACGTCGACGGAAGCTGGCGTAGCGATGCCAAAGGCCCTGGCGTCGCGACGCTGGAAGCCTACCGATGCCTATAAATAGAGCTTCAAATTTCAGTTTTAGATGTACCACTCTCTCTCATCTCTTTGATGTAAAGAGAGAGTTTCTCTCTCTACTTTCTTTTAATTTTTAGTTTTTTAGTTTTTAGTTTTGTAATTAATTTTAATTAAATTTTGTAATAATAGTAATTTACTTGTTTTTTACTTTTTACAGTTTTTACTATTTACCATGAGGAGGTAACTTCCCCAGCTAGGGTGAAAGGTAATTCTTTTAATATTGCTATTTAGATTAATCTCCCTTAAAAATAATATATTCACTATTTAAACCTGACTAATAAAGGATACCGCCAGATTGGTCGGTTGGTAATTAAACTTTCTTACCGCCTATATGGCAGGTTCATGGACAAATCTTTTTACCGCCTTAATGGCTGGTTGGACTTAATTTGACTTAATCAGGATACCGCCAGATTGGTCGGTTGGTAATATTATCACAAGTTTATATATTATTTTATGGGAGATATCTAAATTAGTAGTAGTAAAAGTAATTCATTTTACCTTAGCATTTTATTTTATTGTAATTTATTTTTCAGTATTTACTTTGCCGCATTTTTACTTTATGTCTTTTATTTTCAAGTTTTTACTAGCCCTAGTTATGTGTTGTAACTAAATTAGTTATCTGGGGTTGTGATGACTTTTAATATCACCGTTTTATAAGGGGTTAGATTATAGCTTGGGTAATATAAAGATTTATTTATTGAGTCTTAATCTTAATGCTTTTTCATTAACTGGCCATTAATAAAATTGATCTGGTAAATCTAAAATGAACTAGACATAGGGATTTTAGGTTTCAGCCTTAGACTCAATAGCCCACGATCTTCCTTGAGGATAGATAACCCTTTAATAGATTTCCTTACAGGATAGGAATATACCTGTCGGGCGGGGGTAGCCATATTTGGAACTTAAACTTAATGAATCCAGATAATTCGGTTGACATAGACATATGGTTCAATTGGGTTAAACTGGTATTTGTGTCTGACCATCGACAGAGGCTTACACATAATTTAGTGTTCCAGGTTAATAAATCAATATACTACCCAACTTTAAGATAACCACTTCATCTTTAAAATGATATTGGAAGAAATCACAACCCTAGATAGTTTTTAATATTGAATTTTCTTAAAACCTATTTTCGACAATTTTATTTACTTGCTTTTAAATTTAGAATCGTCACCATTTCAAATCAATCAATCAACCTGTTAGATACTAGTAATCATTTGACCTCATAAAATTAATAGATTAGATATTAAGTCCTCGTGGGATCGATATTTTTATACTACTTGAACGATACGTGCGCTTGCGTTATACGTGTGTGTTTACGCCGGTCATGGGACCATCATCATTTGGATTCAGTTGGACTTCTTGTCATGAGATGTGAACTTGTTGGGCCATTTATCTGTGATGAGTTTGTGTCTTATGACGATTGGGCCAAAAGTTTCTAAAATTTCGATGGGCCACTTTATGTTTGGGCCCCCTATCATTTGAAGTTTTTTAGCCATATTATCGTTAAAGTGTAAACCTGTTGGGCCTTTTTCAACTGGGACAAGTTTACACCTCGCAATGATATGATTGAATACTTTAAAATGATAACGGGCCAACTTGTATGAAAACCTTAATGTACTTAGAAGATCCAAACATGATCCAAATATATCAGAAGCATGAGTCTGATATCTGTTTTGATAACCACATACATATTATACCTCATACATCTCACGCATCTCATGCATCTCATGCATACACGCATCATATTAACCATGTATCTTAAAAGCCATCATAGATACCCGTTGAGTTAGAAAAAAGAAGACTTGTCAAGAAGAGTTTAGCAAACATAGATATCGGGGAAAAGGAAACCGAGGAACATAAAATTTTACGGCAAGAATAAAAAAACCACGGGGGGCCTTCAGCGCAAAAAAAAAAGAAGAAAAAAAGAAAAAAAAAAGAGAAAAAATTTCTTTGTTCTTAGTCCTTAATAGTTAGGCATAAGTCCAATGATGAAATGGTTTGCTTTAGGGTGAAATCTTAGAAACGATAAACTATTGATATGTTTTTATCTGATGCCTTGAGTAATTGATCTATGTTAGACTCATAAGCACTTAACTATAGGATCTTAGCAGTGAAAACCTGAGTAGTCGGCAAGATGACTAGTTGAAGAAATTGTAGGTCGGTGAATGACCATTCGCCTAAATGTCTATCCTGATTTGCTTGTGTTATGATGTGGGGTATGGTTGAAAATAAAAGAAAAGTCTCTAAGGAAAAGAATTAAATCACCTATAACCGATAAGCGTGAGGCTACCCATGGGCGAGTATTAGGACCACCATGAGGAGAAATGCTACCTTAAAGGGTAGGTGTGTTGAAAAAAAAAGAAAAAAAAAAGAAAAAAAGAAGTTCAAAACGAAAAGAAAAAAAAAAGACAAAAGAGAAAGAGAACCATACCACATTGAGCACAGAAAAGCAACTGCAGGTATAATTGAGACATCTAGGTTGGTTTGACCCATTGATCCAAATTTTTTGACGAAATCATCGAGTTGGCTTACCTGGGGATGAATCTGCAAATGAACCGTTGCACACACACACTTTGAGTCTGGCTTAGATCATTTATTCAAAGACTTGGATTTAAGTTGCATTGAATGTTTTGAAGGTTTTCTGGTTTCAATACTGGGCATTCTTTGAGGGCAATAATATGTGTAACTATTAGGACTATTTCGTAGCTTGTAATATAGCATGTTGATATGGAATGCCCCACCATGTGGTTCATCTTGACCAAGTGCAAATAACGAAGTGCATAAAGCTAAACCAAGACTGGGGGCGACCAGTCTACCACCTCGCAAATAAGGGACATAATGGAATCTTGAGAGAACTGTAAGCATGCCCAGGGGGCGATCGAAGACTTTTGTAGGCAAGGGGCACCAAAGAGTAAAAAGAAGGCCTAACCCATCGGAATAGGAAATACATTCATGCATACACATCACATGCACACAATTTTTTGTTTTGTTCGCAGGTTTTGAAGAAAAGGGAAACGCGGAGCAGTTCCGGGAATGAATCCCAGGGTCGAGGCCCATATTATCAGCAGTCTTCGGGAATGAATCCCAAGGTCGAGGCCCACATCATCATCAGTATTGGGAATGAATCCCAGGGTCGAGGCCCACATTGTCAGCAATATTGGGAATGGATCCCAGGGCCGAGGCCCACCTTATCAGCAGCTTCAGAAATGAATCCCAGGGCCGAGGCCCACCTTATCAGCTGATGAGTGGTAATTATATCACTATTTCCCACTCATTTAACCTAATATTTTGTATAGTTTCTTGAGTTTTGTGAATATTTTGATGTGTTTTATGTTATTTTGTAGATAAATAAAGTTTCAGGACGTTCTGGAGGTGATTTGGGACCAAAATAGTGAAAATTGGACAAAAGGGCATTTTCGTAATTCTGTGCATCGCGACGCGCAAGCCTTTGGCGTCGCGACGCCTAACGTATACCGAACAGTGCTAACGTGCGTTGGGTCCACAAGTCAGAATCTAAGAAATTTGACTTTGCTAACGTGCGCCGTGCTACGTGTTACCATCACAGCCGATCTATTAACGTGCGCCGTGCCACGTGTCATCATCCTATGGTACCGACAATCGCCATCGCCACGTGTCACCATGTGTCACTCCACGTGTATGCCAAGTCATCATCCACATCACCAGTTGACCAAGTCAATGTGCCACATCATCGCCACGTCATCATCAACCAATCACAGCGTGCCACGTGTCAACATTTTATGGTGCCGACAGTCTCTTTCACCACGTGTGCCACGTCAGCGCCAATTATTGACTCACTTATCCAAAATTGACACGTGGCGGTGATCGGCGTAAACACACGCGTATAACGCAAGTGCACGTATCGTTCAAGTAGTATAAAAATATCGATCCCACGAGGACTTAATTCCTACTGTTGTTATTAATTGTTGAATCTATTTATTTACAAATATCTAATTAAATGGAGAAGGGAATGATTGTTTGATTGGTTGAATGTGGTTTTCCTTTATTAAAATAAATAAAATAAACAAAAGAAAATACTAAGGAAAATAACAAAAGACTTAAAGATTTGGGAATCTTTCTAATATCTTTTAAAAGATGAAGTGATTATTTTATGTTTGTGTAATAAATTGGTTTACTAACCTGGAACACGAAATTATCCGAAAGCCTCTGTCGATGGTAAGACGCAAAAAACCAGTTTAACCCAATTGAACCATATGTCTATGTCAACCAAATTACCTTGATTCATTAAGTTTAAGTTCCAATTATGGCTACCCCCACCTGACAGGTATATGTCTATCCTGTAAGGAAATCTATTAAAGAGTTATCTATCCTCAAGGAAGATCGTGGGCTATTAAGTCTAAGGCTGATACCTAAAATCCCTATGTCTAGTTCATTTTAGATTTACCACATCAATCTTATTGGTGATCAGACAACAAGAAGCATTAAGCTTAAGACTTAATAAGTAAACCTTTAAATTACCCAAACTATAAAATAACCTCTTATAAACCGGTGATATTAGAATTCATCACAACCCCATATAACTAACACATAACTAGGGCTAGTAAAAACTTAAAAGTAAAAGACATAAAATAAAAACGCTGAAAAGTAAAAGACATAAAGTAAAAGCTGAAAAGTAAATTGCTGAAAAGTAAATGACGGAAAGTAAATGCTGAAATTAAATATTGAAAATTAAATGCTGAAAAGTAAATGCTGAAAGAAAATTACTGAAAAGTAAATGCTGAAAGTAAATTGCTGAAAGTAAATTGCTGAAAAGTAAATTGCTGAAAATTAAATAAAGTAAAAGTACAATAAAAGGAAATGCTGAGGTAAAAGGATCCACTTTTATTACTTCTATTTTAGATATCTCCCTTAATATAATATATTAACTTTGCATGATAATTACCAACCAGCCATATAGGCGGTATCCAGATTAAGTCAAATTAATAATTAATTACCAACCGACCAATCAGGCGGTATCCAGTTTAGTTAGGTTAAAACCAATTTAAATAATTACCAACCGACCAATATGGCGGTATCCTCGTTAAGTCAGGTTTTAACTAGTTTATATATTATAATTAAGGGAGATTAATCTAAATATTAGTAATAAAAGTTTTACCTTTTACCCCAGCAAAGGGGAGTTACCTCCTCATTACTGAAAAGTAAAAACTGAAAATTAAAGAAAGAAAAGTACTGTGCGTAAAAGTAAATTGCGGAAAGTAAAAACTGAAAAGTAAAGAAAAGAAAGTGCGAAAGCGGAAATTAATTACTAAAAGCTATAAATAAACAAACAAGATACAATCTTCTTAGTATTCTTAAGGAATTCCTTAGAAGAAAGTATGAATTTTACAAATGAAATGGCTTGGTATTTATACGCAAAATTTTGCCTCCATCAAATCATCCACCAAATCAATTATTAATTGCTCCACTAATTGCTCCACCAAATCCATTATTAATTGCTCCACCAATCTCTTATCATGTTTGGTGATGATTTGATAATTTTTATTATTTATTTATTAATTTATTTTTTGATTTGAAAATGATTAAAAGTGACTTTAATAATTACACACAACACACTTCTGGATGATTCATCAATTTCGGGCATGAAATCTTCAGAATTCAAATTATTTTGTCTTTCAAAGCGGTAGATCTTTGAGTCTTCTTTAATCTGGAACTTGAATCAGCTCAATCCGATATCGAAGTAAACAGTTATGCCCAAAATACGATAGATGCACAAAAATGGAATTTCCAAAACTGCACTTTGTTAAAACCCCATTTCAAGTTTCCAATCTCCAAAATTAATATGTCAAGTCCAATATTTGCCCTTATTTGACCCATATTTCGTCCTAAATGATTTCATTAAGTCCCAATATTATTTTATCTGGAAAATAAACTAAAACATATCAAAACGTTCATCAAACCCGAGAAACTAAACAAAATATTAAGTAAAAGGGGCGGTAAATATTGATATATTTTCCGCTCATCAGGCGGATAAGAATCTGAATCAGCCAATCACGAGCCGCCACGTGTTGCAATAATTGAGATCCCAACCACCTTGCCATGTGTCACCTTATCACCTTATCCAGAATCTGAAGCCGACGAACCAGAAGCTGCCACTTCAACAATGTCCCGCGTCGCGACGGCAGCTTGGTGTCGCGACGCCAACCCCCTACTGACGCCTATAAATTCAGCTCAATTTCAGAATTCAAAGCGTGCCTTCCTTGAATTTTGTAGGGACTTTAAGGATTGCATCTTGTGTGTTTAAGTTTTTGTAATTTAAATTAAGTATTTTCAATTATGAAATTTTACTTTTTGTAATAAAATTTATTTTATTTTCTTTTTGTTCTTTTATGTTTAGTAGTTAATTTACCGCTGGGGTAAAATGTGAAACATTTAATATAATTATTTAGGTAAATCTCACTTAATTATAATTTATAAATTATAATTTAACCGGATTAATTAATGTCAGACTTTATTACCGCTTATATGGTCGGTCTAAATATAAATTACTTTACCGCCTATATGGCTGGTCTTTATGTGACAGATAATTACCGCTTATATGGATGGTGTAATTGGACTAAATGGATTATCGCCTATATGGCTGGTTTTAAATGTTTAATTAATTCCTGAGAAAGCAGAACATAAAATAATTTATATTTTATAATAAGTGAGATTCCTAGATAAGAAATATTAAATGTGGATCCTCTAACCCCAGCATTTTATTTTATTCTAGGGAAGTGATGAAATACAATATTACTAGGCTTAATAATTGATTTAATTATTTATTGGGTAATTCTTTAATTTTTTTATTGAGTCTTAAGCTTAATGCTTCTTGTTGTCTGATCACCAATAAGATTGATATTGTAAACTTAAAATGAACTAGACATAGGGATTTTAGGTTTCAGCTTTAGACTTAATAGCCCATATCTTCCTTGAGGATGGATAACCCTTTAATAGATTTCCTTACAGGATAGACATATACCTGTCGGGCGGGGTAGCCATAATTGGAACTTAATCTTAATGAATCTAGGTAATTTGGTTGACATAGACATATGGTTCAATTGGGTTATACTGGGTATTTGCATCTGACCATCGACAAAGGCTTTTGCATATTTTCGTGTTCCAGGTTAGTAAACTGATTTATTACACATAGATAAGAGAATCAATTCATCTTTATAATAATATTGTGTGGAGTCACGACCCTATCTCCTTGAGTCTTCTCTTTTATTTTCCTTAGTATTTTCTTTTGAGTCTGTTTTTATTTTATTTTGCAAAACCACATTCAACCAACCAAAAGCAATCATTCTGTTCTCCCCTTAATTAGATACTTGTAAATAAATAGTATCAATAATTAATAACAACAGTAGAAATTAAGTCCTTGTGGGATCTTTTTTTTATACTACTTGAACGATACGTGCGCTTCCATTATACGTACCTATAACTACATTTTTACCGATTTACAAGACAAGGTTGGCTTCTAGCAAAGCGCCATGCCTACCCAATTCTCCAGAATTATTCTTAATGGAATATACGATCTTTATCAGGCGTAGTATACGTAGTATTGCGATCTAGTATCGGATGTCACATGCAAGGCCTGGGGCTGGTACATTGTCTGCCCCGTACGAAGCATATATCGGATCACTAGCAACTAGTCTTTTTATTATCGAATAATCATGACCAATTCATATTATCCCGATGGTTGCAACCCTTAGAGAACCAGTTCTGTATCCCTGCATGACCATCATCTCCATATGACTGAAGTGATACTTCTGTCTTGACATCACACCCAATACACTATAATTCTCAATACACTCAGAAGAGGCATACACATAACCTGTTAAAGTCCTGGACGACCAAAACCAAAGCGTATTGATTGTCGCAAGTACTAGCGATGCAAGTCTCAGGTTAAGACCAAATACACCTACCCTGATGCGAACTCCCATAGACACATAGTCATACTACCAATGGGATTCCGCGGGGTCTATCCAGAGCGAAGCTGTTTTCCATACCATCAGTAAAACACAATCTCCTACCACACTTGCATAAATATCCAATACTTAAATATATGAGAACTATGATGATACTAGTCTGTTCCGCATTATCGATGTCCAGTCTCGATAATACTACGACTAGGGATATTTAATGATTAAACCGTCATGGATTGATATTGTCTCATATCATCTCAATCCGGAACTAATCATTCAGACTTTCATCATTCACACATTTAAGTAATCTAATTACGAAATGATAAAAGGCAATTTCATTGTCACATAGTTAATTTGTACAAAACCACAATGTTTTTACAAACAGTGACGCTATGGGTTATAACTGTCCAATAATCTCCCACTTGGCCTATATCCAGTCACTCAAGCATCTAATACCTGAACTATGTATATATCGCACAAACTTCTGCTGAGGAATGACTTTCGTCAGCGGATCTGCAATGTTGTCCTCTGATATGACCTTCTCGATCTTCACATCGCCATGATGTATGATCTCACGAATCAGATGGAAACGTCGAAGAACATGCTTGGATCGTTGATGAGACCGCGGTTCCTTAGCCTGCGCTATAGCCCCGTTATTGTCACAATACAATGGAACGGTTTCAGCTGCTAACGGAACTACTCCTAATCCAATTAGGAATTTTCGGATCCAAACTGCCTCCTTTACTGCTTCAGCTGCAGCGATATACTCCGCTTCTGTTGTTGAATCGGCAACAGTCTCTTGCTTGGAAGATTTCCAGCTCACTGCTCCGTTATTCAAACAAAATATGTACCCTGATTGCGACTTACAGTCGTTTTTGTCGGTTTGGAAACTTACATCGGTATACCCAGTTACCTCAACTTCTCAATCTGCATAGATTAAGAAAGCATCCTTAGTTCGTCTAAGATACTTAAGGATATTCTTAACCGTCATCCAGTGACCTTCACCTGGATCGGCCTGATAGCGACTACACATGCTCAAAACATAGGAGACATCATGTCACGTACATATCATGGCATACATGATCGATCCGACTGCCGAGGCGAACGGTATCCGACTCATGCTGTCTCTTCATATTGAGTTTTAGGACACATGTCCTTAGATAGAGTGACGCCATGTGACAGTGGCAACAGTCCCCTCTTGGACTGATCCATGTTGAATCTCTTCAACACTTTGTCAATATACGTACTCTGGGAGAGTCTAAGCAGCTTTCTAGATCTATCCTGGTAGATCTTTATTCCCAGAATAAAGGCTGCTTCTCCCAGATCTTTCATGGAGAATTTCAATGAAAGCCAAGCTTTCACCGACGTTAACATGGGAATGTCATTGCTAATAAGCAATACATCATCAATGTAAAGGACAATGAATTTCAGTGCTCTCCCACTAACCTTTTTATATACACAAGGATCATCCTCGCTTTGAATGAAATCATATTCTTTTATGATCTCATCAAAGCGTTGGTTCCAAGAACGCGACGCTTGCTTCAATCCATAAATGGATCGATTTAACTTACAAACCTTGTTTGCAAGTCACGGCATGACAAAATCGTCAGGTTGTTGCATATAAACATCCTCCAAAAGGTTTCCGTTAAGGAAATCGGTTTTGACGTCCATCTGCCATATCTCGTAATAGAAATATGCAGCTATCGCAAGCATTATCCGAATGGATTTAATCATGGCAACGGGTGAGAAAGTTTCATCGTAATCGACACCATGTTGTTGACGATACCCCTTCGCTACAAGCCTAGCTTTATACGTTTGTACGTTTCCATCCATGTCGGTCTTCTTCTTGAAGACCCATTTGCATCCAATAGGCTTTACGCCTTCTGGTGCATCAACCAGTGTCCAAACATGGTTGGTGTACATGGAATCCATTTCAGACTTCATGGCTTCTTGCCATAAAGTGGAATCGATATCTTGTATCGCTTCCTCATACGTAGCCGGTTTGTTATCCTCAATGAGATTAATATCTACATGAGGTGAGATCAGAAACCCATACCTCTCAGGTTGTTTCCTGACTCTCTCCGACCTACGTGGTCCTTGTGTAATCGAAGATTGTGGTACAGATTCATCCCTGATGAACTGTTCATGTTCCGTTGAGGATTCAATGCCAGGAATAGTATCACTCCGATTTTCATCGAGTTCTACTTTCCTCCCACTAACCACTGCATTTAGGAATTCATTCTCAAGGAAAACCGCATGTAGAGCAACAAATACTTTGTTCTCTTGTGGGTGATAGAAGTAATATCCTTTGGTTTCCCTAGGATATCCTACAAATAGGCATTTATCCGATTTGGGTTCAAGTTTGGTACCTTCCAAACGTTTGATGTATGCCCAGCATCCCCAAATCTTCAGGAATGAGAAACCCGGTTTCTTTCCTGTCCATATCTCATACGGAGTCTGTTGAACAGACTTTGACGGAACTTTATTCAAAATAAGTATTGCATTATTTAATGCATATCCCCAGAAGGAAATAGGTAGCTCAGTGTGACTCATCATCGACCTTACCATGTCTAACAAAGTTCGGTTTCTCCATTCGGACACACCGTTTAATTGCGGTGTTCCAGGAGGAGTCCACTGTGAAAGAATACCATATTCTTTCAAGTATTCAAGAAACTCATTGCTCAAGTATTCGCCACCACGGTCCGACCATAATGTCTTAATACTTTTACCGGTCTGTTTTTCAACTTCGTGTCGAAACTCTTTAAATTTCTCAAAATTTTCCGACTTGTGTCTCATAAGATACACATAACCATAACACGATGCATCATCCGTAAAGGTTACGAAGTATTAATATCCACCTCTAGCCTGGCTAGACATGGGCCCACAAACGTCACTATGAACAAGGGCTAACAGTTCGGTGGCACGCACACCTTTACCGCTAAAAGGTGACTTAGGCATTTTGCCTAATAAGCAAGATTCGAAGACGCCATATGAATTTGGATAAAATCCGTCCATGTACCCACTCTTTGAAAGTGTGGATATGCGAGTCTTGTTTATGTGTCCCAGACGACAATGCCACATATAAGTTTCATCTTTATGACTTACTTTAAGTCTTTTGTTTGTTACAGAATATGGTTGAGATTGATTTATATTCAAAATATAAAGACCATTATTTACAACAGCAGTGCAAATTTCTATATCGTTTTTATACATAAAACACCCGGTATTTCGAAATACAAAAGTATACCCACATTGGGTTAACATAGATACAGAAATAATATTCCTAGTCAAACTAGGTACATAATAACAGTCCAAAAGTTCAAGTACATACCCCGAGGGCAGTTCCAAAACAAAAGTGCCCATGACAAAAACGGCAACAGATGTCCCATTTCCAACACGCAGATCAATCTCCCCTGACGCCAGTTTCCTGCTAATCCGCAGATCTTGCACATCAGTACAAATGTGAGTACCACAACCAGAATCAAAAATCCAATTTTTAAAACTAGAAGTAGTCATGTTTATTTCTATAACAAACATACGTGAGGCCGGTGCCTTGCCCGCCTTTATCTCCTTCTAGAGCGCCTTGTACTCGCGGCAGTCACGTTTCTAATGACCCCACTTCCCGCACTGGAGGCAAACATCCTGAGACTTTTCATTCGACTTCCAATAAGCCTTTGACGCCTTACCCTTACCCTTCTTCTTATGCTTTTTCTTTTTCACACCTCTAGTCGCCTTGGGCCCAGCCCTCGGTGAATGAGATGTCGAAGCAAAGTGCACCTCGTGCTTTTTTCCCTTTTGAATTTCCTTCTCTGCCTCACGCTGTTGGACAATTATGACCAATAGCATCACTATTTGTACAGATCATGGTGTTGTTGTACAAATTAACTATGTGACAAAGGAGATTGCACTCTTATCATTTGTGATTAGATCACCTAGATGTATAAATGATGAGAGGTCCCTATGATTTGTTCCTGGACAGAGAATGATATGAGACAATATCAGTCCACGAAGGATAAATCATTAAATATCCCTAGTCAGAGTATTATCGAGATTGGACATCGATAAATACGTAAAAGACTAGTATTACACTTGTGTGCGTTGTGAGGGCAGAACGACATAGTTCTCATATATTTAGGTATATGATACTCATGTAAGTGTAATAGGAGGTTGTGTTTTACCGATGGTACGGGAAACAGTTTCGCTCTGGATAGACCCCCTCGGAATTCCATTGGTAGTATGACTATGTGTCTATGGAAGTCCGAAATCAGGGTAGGTGTATTTGGTCTTAACCTGAGACTTGCACCGTTAATACTTGCGACAATCAATATACTTTGGTTGCGGTCGTCCAGGACCTTAACAGGTTCTGTTTACGCCAATGCTGGGTATATTGAGAATCGTAGTGTGTTAGGTGTGATGTCAAGACGGAAGTATCACTCCAGTCATAGTGGAGATGATGGTCACGTAGGATACGAGACTGGTTCTCTTAAATGCTGCAGCTATCGGGATAAAATGACAAGGTCATGTTTATCCGATTATAGAGACTAGTTACTAGACATCTGACATGTGCTTCGTACGGGGCAGACACAATTCCAGCCCGAGGCCTAGCACGTGATCATCCGATACTTGACAAAAACACGCAATACTACGTATACTACGCCTGATATAGATCTTTTATTCATTTAAGGATATTTCCGGAGAATTGGGTAGGCATGGCGCTTTGCTAGAGGCCAACCTTGTCTTGTAAATCGATATAAACGTAGTACTTGGTACTTACGTGTTCGGATAGTCCGACGACCGAATTTACTGCCAACATATCCGGGGATCTCATGGGTCGCTTCCCAAAGATTCACCGATGACGTATGACTCGCACTCTAAATTAATCTGGGATTAATTAGAAGAGAGAGAAAGTTAATCTGGGATTAATTGCGGAGATATTTTATCTGGGATAAAATATCAATTAAAGAGAGATAACGATTAATTTGGAATTAATCGATTAATTAATATATTTGATATATTAAACAAAATTGGATTTCGACGCGGAATTAAAATTAGATTTTAATTTGGGCGAACGAATTAATTTAGAATTAATTCGTTAACGACATGAATAGTAATTATGCTAGGCATGATTATTTAATTAAATTAGATTTAATTATGTCGCAACAGAAAATTCGTTAATTTGGAATTAGCAAACCCGAGCCCGGGATTATTTGCGAGCGTATTCGCATTTTGAATTTGAGTGCGGCACGCAAATCAAATCAAGCGTCAAATCACTAGTCGCATCAAGCGTCAAATCACTTGTCACTTTGAGTGATGTGACTTGACAACTTGTGATTGATGTGATTGAGTGATGTGTGTGGTTGGCATTTAAAGCTTTAAATGTTTGAATTCTTAAAGCAAAAATGTTTGGTATATGTTTAAATTGATTTGAGAAATCAATTACAATTTTAAAAAAAAACAACACACTTTCATCTCTCTTTTCTCTCCTTCTTCCTCTCATCTCACACGCCATTTCTTCTTTTCTTTACTGGTTTGAACGTGACAAAGAAGAAAGTGGGAAGCCATGAGTCGCGATTTTGTGGCAAAATCGGGAGTGCTAGCACACTACGAAGTCATGCGAAGGTGATAGGGAAGTCCACCCATGAGCCGGGAATCGTTCGATGAAGCTTGGAGCTTGACGAAGTTGATCAAAAAGGCCGAAACCAGTGAACACTGGCAGTGAACTGCCGAGCAGCCTAAGAGGCAGAAAATGAAGTTTTTGTTACCTCCGCGTCGCTCAACCGCTCGATGTAAGTATTCCGCAACTTCTTCGATTTGTATTCGCACATATTTCATGTTTATTATTGATCTTGGGACCTTAAAGAAACCAACAATGGTATCAGAGCAAGGTTTGAGCATGAAAACGTTTAGGGCTTAAAATTTGGGTAAAATGTTTTCAAGCATGATTTGGTTGAATTCGATGATTGAGTATGCTTAAAAAATGTTGAATTGAAGTTGGATTGGATCAATTTCATGAAATTGGATTGGATCAATTTTTTCCCCTAATTTTATGTTGGCCGAATGGTGCCCTATATGTGTTCTTGGTGATTTTTGATTTTTTGATTCATTGGATGTGTTGGAAATCATTTGGGGATATTGATTTAATGTTGAATTGAATTTAATTGGATTGAATTTGATTTGGACAAAATAATTCCCCATTGCCGAGAGCTTGAGCATGATAAATGGGTTTGATTTTAATCAAAAAGTGTTGGACATGTGATGATGAAAATGAGCATGATTAATTGTGTAAATTAATGTAATAGAAATGTTAATTTGGGTGATTAATCATGATATACACTTTAGGTTAATTAAATGTGAAATTGGATTTTTTGTATTTAATTAATTGGGCCTTAAAATTGGATTTGGGCTTGTTATGTTGTTATTGGGCTAATTGGGCTTGGTTGTACCAAGTTAGGTTTAGGCCAAATGGATTGGATCCAATTGGGCCCAAAACCGCCTCCATAAAGCCCAAATGCGACTTAATGGACCTTTAAAGTTTAATTGGGCCTAATGGGCCAAAATTGATTTCTGGGTTTATGGGGTAATTCCCGGATTGGATTTTGGTTATTCGGTTTGACCCGAGATGACCAAAAGTCCACGCCTTAAGAAATTAATTAAAAGCCCATTGGACTTTAATTAAATTGACGTTGGACGTTAATCGGGCTTTGAGACCCGTAACGAATAAATTTGGAATTTAAGTCATAAAGGTTCGTTAATAAAGTGTAGTATTTAATTTGGAATTAAATAAGCGAATTAGAATTGAATGCATATTAAATTGGATTTAATGATGTAGTTTAATTTAATTCGAGAATTCATACTTTGAGTACTTATTCGCAATAACGAGTTTGACTCGAGCAAAATCAAATTGTTGTTTGAACATTGGATGATCACTAATTATCAGATTAATTAATTGGATTAGATTGATTGATAACATGCTTGTGTGAATACATGGTTGTGATGCATGAATAACGTATATCAGATGGATATTAGATGGGTGGGACAATTTTAGAAATTTTTGTAATAAATTTGATTTATTAATTGAACCTGTGTGTCCAGCCTTATACCTCCATATTCTTTGTATTCTCTTCTCATCTATTCCCCTCAATGTAAATGAGGTTTCTTTATAAGTGTAGTGTAACGGGTAGAAGTAATACATGTGCTAGCGGGAGAGAGAAAGGGAGAGATTTGATCTAGGATCATTGTGTAAAGTATCCATCCGCATATCATTATTATTATTATACGCGCTTTATTATGTATTTAGAATGCATGTTTAAGGGTGTATGATGATGAGACCTTAACAAAGACAATAAATTGGTTGCCAATTTGCACGCGAAAAACCCTCGCTAAATATTAAGCGTCTTTCCTTCCATTGAGTGATTCTCACTCAAGATCCGAGACTGGCGTTGGCTTGTTGGCCAAAGTCAAGGCCTTTGTCCGTCGAGGATGTGTTTGAATCACGAAGGCTTTGTTCTATATTGGTGTCTTGTCCAAGTTGTGGTTTTTTGGCCAAAGTCAAGACCACTTCTTGTCCATCGACATTGATTATGAAGCTTTCCATGGTCAATGGGTCGCGCTTGACTGGGATCACTAAGTTTGTTGTGCCAAAGCCAAGGCTTAGCTGATTCAGAGGAAAAAGGTTAGGTAATACATTGGATGTATTAGCATATATAAGATATATGTTTCGGACTTGGATGTCCCCCTACCGGATCTAGGAATTGGATTGGATCTAATTGATCTTAGAGATCTACCTAGTTAATTATCATACAATTTGTTGGCCAAAGTCAAGATTGTGTGATATTTAACGGGATCCTAGCCCACTAGGAAACACAGTTTCCCGAGTACTCGACAGAGGGTTAGAGGCTCGCCGAAAAATAGAGGGAGACAAGAATTGAATTTGCAATACTCGTTTAATTACTTGCCATACGCGCTCAAAACAAATATCATTCGTCAAAGAAATTAAATGTTAGTTGGACTAATATTTAAATGTTGTTTTAATAAATAGTTGGACTATATTCAAACTATTCATTTATAGTTGATTTTATAATTAGATTATAGTAATCAATATAATTGATTTTAATCTATTAAATTATAGTTGATTAAATAGTTGGACTATTGTAATCATTATAATAAATAGTACCAAAAATCGTTGATTAAATAGTTAGACTATTAGAATCAAGATGTAATTGAAAGATTGACGTTTAAAACATAATCCTAGGGAAAATGTATTTAAATGGTTTAATTTTCAAATTGGGAATAAGTTTCAGGATGCTCCTGGAAAAATAATAAGTTACTGTATTTGATAAAATAACATAATGCCTTAGCCCGGAGTTAAGCAAATAGTCAAGCATAATCTTTGGAAGATTAATGTGATGATAACTTAAGTGCTTAATCCATTAAGCTTGTCGCAGTAGACTCCTTAATTTCTGAATCAGAACTAAGGATTAGATCCTTAAAGTATGATAATGAAATTGAAGGATCTTCAAAGAATCTATTCTTAGAATCTTAGAAGTACTAAATAGCAATTGATAACTGTAGGCATTGCATTTTCGCATGTGAAACCCGATGATGAGTCTCAGTTGGAGGCACTACTTTTTTAGCTAAGGATATTGCGGGAAACGGAGGTCGGAAGGGGAAATTCAGAATAAGTACGTCATCTAGTTCATTTCACAAGTTCACTGTCTCGTTAGTGCTGCGTTCGTTACTTCGTTCGAACGTCAGGCAGATTGCGGACGTTCATGCCGCGTTCGAATTGGCGTTCGAACGGAGTCGGTATTTCTGGTTTTGCTGCTAGCCTCGCACCCCAGCCCAATTAGCCCCCCAAAGCCCATAAAACACATCCCAATTTAAATAAATAAATATTAATTAAAACATAACTAATAAGATAATAATTAAATTAATTAAATAATTAAATAAAACATTTACCAACATAAAATAAACAATTACCAACTTAAACTAAAATCATGCCTAATTTAAATAATTCATATACTAAAATTAAAATAAGATATGCCTAATTAAAATCAATCCTAACCAATCAAAGCTAATTAAATATTTGACTTCCTAATCTAATAAGACATCTACCAATTTAAATTAGTTGACTTCCTAATTCAATAAGATACCCACCAATTTAGATTAGTTGACTTCCTAATTTAAAATATTTTGTCCCCCCTCAATCTTGTATATACCATTCCTATCACTCCTAATTTGGAAACAAATCTCTTCCTTGTGAGACAAGGGCAAACCCTAGCTCTCTCATATATAAACATGCACTAACTTAGCCACCTCTACTCTCCATTCTCTCGAATCTCCCTAGCTCATTCACAAAAAAAGCCCTCTCAACTCTCCACTCTCTCTAATACACGCCCAAGACATCAAGACACTCTCCAGATCACACGAAAACTACAAAAACACAAACAACACACACAACAACCCTTCCCTCACCAAATTAATGAGAACAACACACAGCAGCCCCCTAACCCTTGAAATCAGCCCCTGACAGCACCGAAACTACCCCTGAAATCAGTCCCAAACAGCATCCCAATACCTCCCCAAACACACCAAAACCGTAGCCTAAAACACCAAAAGAGCACCCAAAACAGTCCACCAAGAACATCAAAACAGTCCACCAAGAACATCAAAACAATCCACCAAGAACATCAAAACAGTCCACAAACAGTAAGCAAAAAATACAGAGGAAACAGCGGCGAAACCACAAGGAAACAGCAGCAAAACGGAGTCGAAAACAGTAGCTCGAGCGGCCGTACAGCGAAGGAAAAGGCAAACCATTGAACCAGAAAAGTTGCGGAGCATTACCCCTTCCGATCTTCGTGAAACGCGAGTCCGAGAGACGGCTTAAAAGGTTAGACCTGAGGGTACTTCCCATACTCATATTCATTTGATTCTTGTTATTTATTTTGACTGTATTTTACTTCTTTGTTGAATATTGTTTGTGTATGATGTGTGTTGTGGGTATTGGATGAATGGAAGGGTGTCATCTCTTGTGGTATATATGATGGAAACCCAGACGTAAATTCCGTAGCCGAATCCGAATGGACGGTAGTGCGGTCTATACTTGTGATACAACTCCACGTACCACTTGAGTAAACGGCACCCTCTTTTATTTTGTGTTGCTTTGGTTTATTTATTTTTCGTCACTTAAATTCTGCATGTTGCTTATTTGTGCATGACTTAATCGAGCGCATGGGCTTAGTAAGTGGAATGAAAGATCCCCTATGGGGAGGGGTTAAAGCCCTTTACCACGATGCTTTGCCGTGCCGGTTGATGTGTGTTCGGTTGGATGTAAGATGTGTTCAATCGGGCATACTTAGTTTGATATGATTGTCTTTATGTTTGTATGCATGATGTGATGTGACGCGCATGGGCTTAGTATATTGGTCTAAAGGTCCTCTCTTTGAGAGATCAAGAGCCCCAAAAGGCCACCTTTACGGCAGTACTTCGCCGCGCCCCTTTATTTTGTTGTTTATGTATTGCGTCCCATTTCATGCATCAGGTCTGTTCCCATTCGAACGCGTTTACGAACGCAACTCGAACGAGCATGCATTTTGCCTTATCATGCATCAGGTCTCATTTCTGTTCGAACGCGTTCACGAACGCCATACGAACGTGAGCATTCTGTTTCTTTCCGTTCGAACGCGTTCACAAACGCCACACGAACGTGAGTATTCTGTTTCATTTCCGTTCGAACGCGTTCACAAATGCCATACGAACATGTGCATTCTGTTTCATTCCCGTTCGAACGCGTTTATGAACGCTACTCGAACAAGAACCTTCTGTTTACCGTTCGAACGCGTATACGAACGCTGCACGAATGCATACGGTAAACAGATTCTCTCGCATCACATTACGACATGTCCATCTTAGCATATGGTTACCCCCTTTTTTACGCTATGTATTTGTATTACCTCTCTAGTTGTCTATTTCTGTTATGCGCCTACAATATTATTTGTCGTCATTTTGATTTCCTTTACATTACACACAAATGTTACCATGACTGTTTGTGTTTATATTTACATGAATGATTGAATTCTTATGATGTTATGTGTTTGTTGTTGCAAAGGCCTACCTTTGAGCATGTGAATTTGGCAATAAGATTTGGTTTCATGTATGTTAGATGTAAACTATACTTTTAAGCATGTGAATCTAGGATTGTGGTGCACTTGGAAATATATGTCATAGGCTTGGTTGGATTATTGCATAAATCCTTACATTACAAGTTGCATAAGTAAGGGACAATTCCGAACTCAATGGTTTGAGGTCTTCCTTTGCGAGGGGTGAGTGCGGCCTTAAATCTTTGTCCCGGTTCACACCGGGTGGCGACTCCCTTATTCTCCAGTTTAGTCCTCCGTTGGCTACTCCGTACTCCCAACTAGGCCCCCGAGCCTGGAACAGCATTGCGTCGTCCAGTTTCTGTGTTCCCACAATAACTCTTGGAGAGTTAATGACTATTCTCAAGGAGATAAAGTCGAAGATTTGCAATAGACAAGTAGCACAAGGCGCACTTTACTTCGATATTCTGGAAGGCCAAGGCTTGGCCAAAGGCTTCTGGAGTGTGGAAAAGGGCAAAGGCAAAATCATTATAATCTTCTAGGAAGATAAAAGACATATCCCAAAATGTCTGCCTAAATGTGGCAAACGGGATCGCTGAAGCGTGACTGCCGTTTGGACAAAGCAGACATGAAGGAATTGAAGACGAGCAAGGCTCCGACTTCAAATATTTTTGTCAACATTATGTTCACTACTAGTATTAAAATTGGATTTTAAATATTAAGTGTGGTACATAAATACATATTGATGTTCAGAATCTGCTGTGAGCAGGATACTGACATCAGATTGAGATATATTTCCGAATTGAAAATGGGACGAAAGTCGCTGTTTTAACCGTAGATACCTAATTTAGGAACTACCCTTCGGGTATGTACCTAAATTGGGAAACTGTTATAATGTAACTAGTTTGACTAGATACATTATCTCTATATCAGTGTATAACCCGCTGCGGGTGAACCTTTATATTCTAGAACATTAAAGTGTTTCATTATATAAAGATGATATTGAGATAAACACATTAGATGTGAATAACAGAATTTATATTTTGAATATAAATAAATCTCAAATATATAACATGACAAATATATAGCTCAAACTGATTTGATCAGAAGAAACATATTGTGGCATTGTTGTCTGGGACACAATTAAACAAGACTCGTATATCCACACTTTTGAAGAGTGGATACAAGGACTGATTTGATTCCATTCAAATAAAGTCTACGAATCTAGTTTGTTGGGCAATGTGCCTATAACACATTTACTTCGTAAAAGTGTAAAAGCCACCTATTTGTTAGCCCTAGTTCATAGTGAAGCAAGTGGGCCCATGTCTAGCTAGGCTAGATGTTGATATGAATATTTCGTGACCTTTACGGATGTGGCATCGCGTTATGATTATGTGTTTCTTTTGAAGAACATAAATCAGAAACTTTTAAAGTTTCGACACGAAATAGACAAACATATCAGCTAAAGTATTATACTGTCACGGTAAGACCGTAATGGAAAATACTTAAGCAATAAGTTTATTATATACTTGAAAGAGTATAGTATTCTTTCAAATGAAGACTCCTCCCGGAACACGTCAAATTGACGATGTGTCTGAACTGACTAACCGAATTTTGTTGGACATGATAAGGTTAATCATGAGTCGCTCTGAGCTACCATTTCCTTCAACGGATAAACATTAACAGTGCATAATTTATTTAGAATAAGGTTCCATAAAAATCTGTTTGACAGAAATCATATTAGATATGAACAGGAAAGAAACCGGGTTTCTCATTCCTGATAATTTGGGTATGCTAGGCATGTATTTGGATGATACCAAACTAGAACCCAAATTGGATAAGTGCCAATTGTAGGTTATCCTAGGGATACCATAAGTATAGTACTTATACATCTCACCAGAGAAGAATGTAATTGTTGCTCGCCATGCGGTTTTCCTAAGAGCAATACCGATATGCAGTGGTAAGTGGGAGGATAGTAAAACTCGATGAAAATTGGAGTAATATTATTCTTGGCACCAATTCCTAATGGAACATAAATAGTTCATCAATGATGAAACTATAACATTAATCTTCAAATACACAAGAACCGCGTATGTCGGAGAGAGTCAGAAAACAACATGGGGTATGGGTTTCTGATCTCACCTCATAAAGATGTCTATCTTATTGAGGTATACCAACTGACTACGTATGAGGTAGTGATACAGGGTATCGACTCCCTATTATGACAAAGTGTCATGAGTCCGAAATGGATTCCATGTATAACAACTATGTTTAGATACTAGTTGATGTACCGCAAGGCATTGTGCCTATTGGTACTTTATTAGTCTTCAAGGAAGACATACATGGATGGCAACATACCAACGTATAAAGTTGGGCTTTTAGCGGAAAGGTATCGTTATCAACATTGTGTTGATTACGACAAAACCTTTTACCTGTTGCCATGGTAAATCCATTTGGATAATGCTTGATGAATGTTACATGTTTCATTTATGAAATATGACAGCTTTACGGGAAAATCGCTTTCCTGAAAAGGAAACCTTTAGGAGGATGTTTATAACATCCTGTCGGTTTTGTCATAACAGAACTAGCAAACAAGGTTTGTGGGTTATTCGATCCATGTTTGGATTGAAGCAAGCATAGGTTCTTGGAATTATCGTTTTGATGTAATCATAATGAAGTATGATTTAATTCAAAACGAAATGATTCTTGTGTATATAAGAGGGTTAGTGGGAGCGCACTGATAGTGGTTGTCCTATAAATAATGATAATACGTCATTTCTTGGAAATGATATTCCCATAATAATAATCGGTGAAAGCTTGGCTTTCGAGAAAACTCTCCGATAATTCATACATTGAAAAATGTACGTTATCTGGTGTCTCATACGCTTTGAGCATATGAAGTCACAAACAGGACAATCCAAATGATAGTCACTGGATTGATGTTAAGGACATCCGTTAGTATCTTAGAGAACTAAGGATGCTATCTTAGTCTATGGAGATGGAGAACTTGAAATAACTGGGATCACTGTAGCAAGTTTCCTAAACCGATAAAAACGACTATAAGTCACAAACGGTACTACAAAGTTTGAATAACGGTACAATGAGCTAGAAATATTCCAAGTAAGATACTGTTACCGAATAAACAACAAATGTGGGTTATTACTGCAGCTGAGGCGGCAATAGAGGCCTTCTGGGTCGATCGAATAAATCTAATTAGATTAGATATAATTTTGTTAGCAGCTAAGCTAGGCTTGAGCACAGGCTAAAGAATTAATGGTCTCATCAATGATCCAGATACATACATCGATAAATATCCCTAGTCAGGCCTTCTGGGTCGATCGAATAAATCTGGACGGAGAATGATATGAGACAGTATCAGTCCACGAAGGATTAATCATTAAATATCCCTAGTCAGAGTATTATTGAGATTGGACATCGATAAATACGTAAAAGACTAGTATTACACTTGTGCGCGTTGTGAGGGCACAACGACATAGTTCTCATATATTTGGGTATAGGATACTCATGCAATTGTAATAGGAGGTTGTGTTTTATCGATGGTACGGGAAACAGCTTCGCTCTAGATAGACCCCATCGGAATTCCATTGGTAGTATGACTATGTGTCTATGGAAGTCCGAAATCAGGGTAGGTGTATTTGGTCTTAACCTGAGACTTGAACCGCTAATACTTGTGATAATCAATATACTTTGGTTGCGGTCGTCCATGACTTTAACAGGTTATTTTTACGCCAATGCTGGGTATATTGAGAATCGTAGTGTGTTGGGTGTGATGTCAAGACGGAAGTATCACTCCAGTCATAGTGGAGATGATGGTCACGTAGGATACGGGACTGGTTCTCTTAAATGCTGCAGCTATCAGGATAAAATGACAAGGTCATGTTTATCCGATTATAGAGACTAGTTACCAGACATCCGACATGTGCTTCATATGGGGCAAACACAATTCCATCCCCAGGCCTAGCACGTGATCATCCGATACTGGACATAAATATGCAATACTACGTATACTACGCCTGATATAGATCATTTATTCCTGTAAGGATATTTCCGGAGAATTGGGTAGGCATGGCGCTTTGCTAGAGGCCAACCTTGTCTTGTAAATCGGTATAAACATAGTACTTGGTACTTACGTGTTCGGATAGTCTGACGACCGAATTTACTGCCAACATATTCGTGGATCTCATGGGTCGCTTCCCAAAGATTCACTGATGACGTATGACTCGCACTCTAAATTAATCTGGGATTAATTAGAAGAGAGAGAAAGTTAATCTGGGATTAATTGCGGAGATATTTTATCTGGGATAAAATATCAATTAAAGAGAGATAACGATTAATTTGGAATTAATCGATTAATTAATAGATTTGATATATTAAACGAAATTGGATTTCGACGCGGAATTAAAATTAGATTTTAATTCGGGCGAACGAATTAATTTAAAATTAATTCGTTAACGACGTGAATAGTAATTATGCTAGGCATGATTATTTAATTAAATTAGATTTAATTATGTCGCAAAGGAAAATTCGTTAATTTGGAATTAGCGAACCCAAGCCCGGGATTATTTACGAGCGCATTCACATTTCGAATTCGAGTGTGGCACGCAAATCAAATCAAGCGTCAAATCGCTAGTCGCATCAAGCGTCAAATCACTTGTCACTTTGAGTGATGTGACTTGACAACTTGTGATTGATGTGATTGAGTGATGTGTGTGGTTGGCATTTAAAGCTTTAAATGTTTGACTTTTAAAAGCAAAAATGTTTGGTATATGTTTAAATTGATTTGAGAAATCAATTACAATTTTAAAAAAAACAACACACTTTCATCTCTCTTTTCTCTCCTTCTTCCTCTCATCTCACACGCCATTTCTTCTTTTCTTTACTGGTTTGACCGTAACAAAGAAGAAAGTGGGAAGCCAAGAGTCGCGATTTTGTGGCAAAATCGGGAGTGCTAACACACTACGAAGTCATGCGAAGGTGATAGGGAAGTCCACCCATGAGCCAGGAATCGTTCGACGAAGCTTGGAGCTTGACAAAGTTGATCCAAAAGGCCGAAACCAGTGAGCACTGGCAGTGAACCGCCGAGCAGTCCAAGAGGTAGAAAGTGAAGTTTTTGTTGCCTCTGCGTCGCTCAACTGCTTGATGTAAGTATTCCGCAACTTCTTCGATTTGTATTCGCACATATTTCATGCTTATTATTCATCTTGGGACCTTAATAGAAACCAACACACGCAGCGTGGACATCAGCTCTCCAAGAGTCTGCTCTTGGTTCATCATGTTGTAGTTCATGATGAACCCACTCCAAGTGTCGGGGAGAGACTGCAAGATCAAATCTATAGAGGTCTCTATCTCAAAGACAATCTCTATTTGTCCAAGCTACTCCATATCGGCAATCATCTGTGTCACGTGATGTTCCACATATGTACCCTCCGACATCCGAGCACGGAAGAGCTTCTTCTCTAACTCATATCACTGCGACCTTAGGTTAGATTGGTGTAAATCGTGCAACTTCGCCAACATGTTATATGGATCCAATCCCTTGTTTTGTCGACGGAATTGCTGAGTCATAGCAGCAAGAATAATTGACTGAGCAGTCGCGTTGTCGTCACTATATGTCTTCCAAAGATCTTGCTCGAGCAACTGATCAGAACTGGGCTTAGGCCCTAGAGGTCTCTCTATAGTATATAGAAGCCTCTCAGATCCAAGGACTATCCTTAGATTGAGTTCCCAATCAGAGAAGTTAGTGCCGTTGAAGACATTATCTCCCATGATTATGTCACAGACACTATTCTTTCCGGTCATTTTGATCGCGATAATCTAATTATCCGATTAACAATGAATGGTACAGTCCAACTGTTACAAGAAAAAAAATAACAACATTATATTAGTCCAACTAATAAAATAATTTTGACGAAATATTTGAAAGCGCGTAAAGCTAAGTTTTGAACGAAATTGCAAATTCAATACTAGCCTCCCACTATTTTTCGGCGAGCCTCTAACCCTCTGTCGAGTACTCGGGAAACCCAGTTTCCTAGTGGGCTAGGATCCCGTTAAATAACGCACAACCTTGACTTTGGCCAACAAGCTGTATGATATTTAACTAGGTAGATCTCGAAGATCAATTGGATCTCATTCAATTCCTAGATCCGATAGGTGGACCTCCAAGTCCGAAACATATATACAATATATATGCCAATATATTTTCCTAACCTTTTCCTCTGAATCAACTAAGCCTTGGCTTTGGCACAACAAGCTTAATGATTCCAGTTAAGCGGGACCCATTGACGTGGAAAGCTTCGTAATCAATGTCGATGGACAAGAAGTGATCTTGACTTTGGCCAAAAAATCACAACTTGGACAAGACACTAATATGGAACAAAACTTTCATGATTCAAACACATCCGCAATTGAAAAAGGTCTTGACTTTGGCCAACAAACCAATGCCAATTTTGGATCTTGAGTAAGAATCACTCAATGGAAGGAAATATCGCTTAATATGAATTGAGGGATTTTTGCGTAAATTGGCAACCAATTTATTATCTTTGTTAGGTCTCATCATCATACACCCTTATACATGCATTCTAAACACATAATAAGGCACGAAAGTAAATTAATAATGATATGCGGATGGATATTGAACAACTTGTTCCTATAACAAATCACTCATTTTCCTCTCCCCGACTACCACTATTCTACTTCTACCCAATTACATAATACAATAATAGAAACCTCATTACATTGAGGGGAATTAGGAGAGAAGATAATACAAAGAAATAATGAGAGATAAGGCTGGACACGCAGGTCTAATTTATAAATTCCAAATTTACAACAATTTCTAAAATTGTCCTTTCCTTCTCTAATCCATCCGATATACGCTATTCATTCAACACAATCCATATATTCATTCATAGCATGCAATTCAACCAATCTAATCCAATTAATTAGTCTTTGAATTATGTGATCATCCAATGTTCAAACAAAAATTTGATTTTGCGTGAGTCCAACTCGTTTGCGAATAAGTACTCAAAGTACGAATTTTTGAATTATATCGAACTACTCGTTAAATCTAATATAATTCGTATTCAATACTAATTCATTTATTTAATTCCAAATTAAATATCTACACTTTATAATGAGCTTTAACGACTTAGATTCCAAATCTAATCTTATCGGGTCTAAAAGCCCAACTAACATCCAATGTTCGTTTAATTAAAGTCCGATGGGCTTTCAATTGATTTCATAAGGCATGGGCTTTGGTCAATATGGGTCAAACCCAATTACCAAGCCTAATTAAGGAATCACCCTCATTTGCCAAGAAAATAATTTTAGCCCATAAGGCCCAATTAAATTTTTAAAGCCCATTTATTATATTTGGACTTAATGGAATGATTTAGGCCCAATTTGGATCCAATCCAATTGGCCTAAACCAACTTGGCCCAACCAAGCCCATTATGCCCAAATATAACATTTTCAAGCCCAATTCAAAATCAAGCCCAATTAACCAAATTTTAAAATTCCAAAATTTATAATCCAATTAATTAAAGTGTAATACATCAATTAATTACCCAAATTAATATTTCCAAAATACAATTTAACTAATTAATTATGTATCCAATTGTTCAACTAATGTCCAACATTCTTGAATCAAAAAATCAAGTCCTTTACATGCAACAAGCTCTCGACCAAGGTAGAGATTTTTGTCCGAATTCATTTTTCAATCCGATTGAATTTTAAATCAACATTCCCAATCTTTTCAAGTCATCCAATGATCAACGAAACAAAAAAACCAAGACTTGCAAGGGCAGTGAGTATTCGGCCAAGCCAAATTTTGGGCAAAAATTTGATCCAATCAATATTTCATGAAATTGATCCAATACAACCTCAATATATCAACATTCAAGCATACTCAATCAATCAATTTTATCAAATCATGCTCAAAGTGATTTTACCCAATTTACCCTAATTCATTTCATGCTCATTTTGGCTCAATGATACCATTTGTTGGGTTTCAAGGTTTATTCCCAAGATCAAATCGAGCATAAAATGTGAATGAATAACAAAGAAGTGGCGGAAACACACTTACATTGATCGGTTTATGGATGCGTTGATCAACAAAATTTTCCTCCAGATGACTTGTTGAATTCGGCCAAGGGACACCACAAGCTCCAAGCTCTCAAGTTGGTTTCCCTAACACCTTGATATGATCCTTGATGAGTGCTAGCCCTTTGAAATTTTGGCAACAAAATTTTCAATGCATTTTCTTCCAAATTCGGTGAAGATGAGAAAATATGGGAGAGTATTTGTTTGTCACAAATTCGGTAATGAGAGAGAAGTGATAAAGCTTATGTTTAATTTTCAAAAATCAATTTATATCTAATACCAAATGTTTGGTATAAAGTCACTCAAGCCATCACTTTGGAGTGTTGAAAAAAAGTCACCACCAACTCCACCAAAACACATCAACCAAAAGCAACTAAAGGTGACATGTGATGTGACATGCGGGCCCCACACGATTCCAAATACGAGTGGGCCCGCAAACACTCCCGGCTCAGGTTCACTAATTCTGAATTAACGAACTTCCGTTGCGACGTAATTAAATCGAATTTAATTAAATAATCATGCCTAGTAAAATTACTATTCACGTCCTAACGAATTAATTCTAAATTAACTCGTTTCCCGAATTAAAATCTAATTTTAATTTCGCGTCGAAATCTAATTTAGTTTAATATATCAAATATATTATTTTAATGATTAATTCCAAATTAATCTTTCTCTCTCTTCAAATAGTATTTTATCCCAGATAAAATCTCTCCGCAATTAATCACAGATTAATTTAGCTCGAATCATACATCATCGATGAATCTTCGGGAAGCGACCCAAGAGATCCCTGGATATGTTGGCAGTAAATTCGGTCATCGGACTATCCGAACACGTACGTACCTAGTACTACGTTTTTACCGATTTACAAGACAAGGTTGGCTTCTAGCAAAGAACCATGCCTACCCAATTCTCCAGAAATATTCTTAATGGAATATACGATCTTTATCAGGAGTAATATACATAGTATTGCGTATTGCGATCCTATATCGGATGTCACATGCAAGGCCTGGGGCTGGTACAGTGTGTGCCCCGTACAAAGCATATATCAGATCACTAGCAACTAGTCTCTTTATTATCGGATAATCATGACCAAGTCATATTATCCCGATGGTTACAACCCTTAGAGAACAAGTTCTGTATCCCTGCGTGACCATCATCTCCATATGACTGAAGTGATACTTCTGTCTTGACATCACACCCAATACACTACAATTCTCAATACACTCAGAAGAGGCGTACACAGAACCTGTTAAAGTCCTGGACGACCAAAACCAAAGCGTATTGATTGTCGCAAGTACTAGCGATGCAAGTCTCAGGTTAAGACCAAATACACCTACCCTGATGCGGACTCTCATAGACACATAGTCATACTACCAATGAGATTCCGCGAGGTCTATCCAGAGCGAAGCTGTTTTCCATACCATCAGTAAAACACAACCTCTTACCACACTTGCATAAGTATCCAATACTTAAATATATGAGAAATATGATGTTACGCTTCCATAACACGCACAAGTACGATACTAGTATGTTCCGTATTATCGATGTCCAGTCTCGATAATACTACGACTAGGGATATTTAATGATTAAACCGTCGTGGATTGATATTGTCTCATATCATCTCAATCCGGAACTAATCATAAGGACTTTCATCATTCACACATTTAAGTAATCTAATTAGGAAATGATAAAAGGAAATTTTATTGTCACATAGTTAATTTGTACAAAACCATAATGTTTTTACAAACAGTGACGTTATGGGTCATAACTGTCCAACAACGTCTATACAGAGGATGACAGATCAAGTTAGACAACTAACAGATAACCTGAATCACATATCTCACGGAGCAAATTCAAATACTACTGAAGAAGCCTTCGAATATCCTGAGATTCATCATGACATCATAATAGTGGACGAGGCTGAGTAGTATCAAGAATCAGAGGTATCAGTTCAGGAGCCTGAACCAACAAAGTCTCAATTTGATTTTTATTATTCTTCTGACTATGACGAGGATAAAAAAGCTGAGCTATTTGTACCAACTGCACCAATAAAGGAGGATGAAACTTTCTTTCCTCCAAATGAAGATCTTGGAGCTTCCATTGCACAAATGTTTGAAGAAGATCTACCTGAGCAATAATTTCACTCAGATCAGAGGATGAAGACCTAAAAACAGACATAATTTTACATCCTCAGATTGACACTTATGGAGCATGCATTTCACCGATGACGGATGAAGAATTGAATACGAAAATTTTAAAATTCATCTGTGAAGAAAAGGTGGAGAAAAAAGCAGAGCAAATGGAGGAGAAAATGTCTAAACTTATTGAGAATCCAATGCATTCAGGCGAAACATCACTGTTTTGGGGAGTACTGATCAAAGATATCACCCAGAAGCTTGACAGAATTGAACATCCATTCCAAGTCAAGCACCATACAAGACCTCCTAATTCAAACATGAAAGCCACTTCAAGAAGACAAGTTGAAAATATCTGTGTGTTTTGCGGTACTAGTGTTGGTACTAAGCCACAATACGTAGAAGCAGTACAGGAATTGGGTCGAGTCTTAGATGTAAGGAATATGCACTTAGTATATGGCGGAGGCAATCTTGGACTAATGTGGATCGTTTCAAAGGCTGTACAAGAAGGAGGCAGTCACGTTTTGGGAATCATCCCAAAACCCTTGGCAGATGCAAATCTTATCGGACCATCAAACGTAGAGGAACTTATTGTGCCAAGTGTGTCCGAGCGACTAGTGGAAATGATTAACCGTGCTGATGCTTTTATTGCTTTGCCAGGTGGCTTGGGCACATTGGAGGAAATTTTTATAGTGTTATCTTGGGCGAACCTGAACATACACCAGAACCGCTTGGACTGTACAACGTTGATGGATTTTATGATTTTCTTTGTGTGTTTCTTGATGATGCCCAGAGAAATTGGTTCGTGTAAAAACCTTTAAAAGAACTCCTCTTCACTGCCAGAACTGCTCCGGATCTAATAGACCAAATCTTAGCCTATGAACCACAAGTTGACCAAATCATTTCAAAGATAAATTGGTCCGAAGACGATCGTGGTAAGAGGCATCCGATTAATCTGGATCTTAACCTTTAATTTCCTGTAGAATTTCAGCTAACTAGGTACTATCTTCCAAACTCTTCTTCTACTGTTTAAGACATTGGGGACAATGTCTCCTTTAGGTTTGGGGGAGGGAATTAGTTGATCAGTACCTTGTTTTTAGTTTGTGTGTTGTTCTTTTTTTTAGTCCAATTTTTTTTCGAAAAATACAAAAAAAAAAATTGAAATTTTTTCAAAAATTACAAAAATATTTTGTATTTTTGTGTTTTTATTTTGACTAAAAAGGTGAAATTGGTAAGAGATAGCTGAGTAAGGAGTTTTCACTCCTGAGACGTATCTCAAACCATTTTTGAAAAAAGTTAGTTTTTGTTTATTTCATTTTAAATTATTTAATTTGTAAATTCTCCATAAAACTGACTAAAATGGATCTTCATATGCTCAGTTAGCAGATATTATCAACATGCATTGTAACATACGGACATGAGCTAAAATTGAAAAGTTTGTAATATTCAGTGCTCTAATTTAATTGGAGGAAGCATCTCAAAAAGTGATGGAGTAAAAAAAAAACGTCTGAGATCCGAGTTATTAAGTCTGTAAGGGTGTTTTAACACCTAGTGCCCTAAAGCCAACTGGTTTGGGAGTCACTAGCCCAAAGCTCGCTACATGGATCAATGATGTTGCAAATATATATATATATATATATCTGAAGTCTGAGTAATTAAGTCTGTAGGGGTGTCTTAACACCTGGTGCCCTAAAGCCAACTGGTTTGGGAGCCACCGACCCAACACTCGCTACATAGATGGAAGATATTGTATATAAATAAAAAAAATCAAAATCAAAGAAAAATTAGAAAAATCAGAAAAATTATTCCATTGCTACAAAATGTGTGAATTATGATAAAACTTTAGAATAAAAATATTATTCTCTTATCAACTGCACTTGTGATTGTTGTGGGCAAAAATGAGTTGATTAATATTTTGTTGGCTGTGTATATGGAGAATGGTAAATATAATCGGAGAATTTACTTATTCAGTAATTTAGAAAGAAACAAAACAACTAGTAACTTATGGTAGAAGTTTCACCTGATTAGTCACTAACTTCTTTATTCTCTTTTCTCTTGTGTTTTTGCTTTTGTGTGCATTAGTCTTACTTTCTTTTTACTTTTGTAAAATATTTGTGGGTATCATTGCTGTAAACCCTTACGAGACTACAACTCGTCCACTAGGGACACCTAGGGGTTTAAAGGCTTGTTGCAGACGCTAAATGCAACCATGATCCCTACGAAAGTGGCTTAGTTAAATTTTATTTTAAAGATGTTTATGTTATTTTATTTTATGTTTTGCTCGAGGACTAGCAAAATGTTAGGTTTGGGGGTGTGATGAGTGGTAATTATATCACTATTTCCCACTCATTTAACCTAATATTTTGTATAGTTTCTTGAGTTTTGTGAATATTTTGATGTGTTTTGTGTTATTTTGTAGATAAATAAAGTTTCAGGACGTTCTAGAGGTGATTTGGGACCAAAACAGTGAAAATTGGACAAATGGGCATTTTTGTAATTCTGCGCGTCGTGACGTGGAAACCTTTGGCGTCGCGACGCCTAACGTACGCCGAAAAGTGCTAACGTGCGCTAGGTCCACAAGTCAGAATCTGAGAAATTTGACTTTGCTAACGTGCGCCGTGCCACGTGTCATCATCCTACGATGCCGACAGTCGCCATCACCACGTGTCGCCACGTGTCTGCCATATTATCATCCATATCACTAGTTGACCGAGTCAGCGTGCCACATTATCGCCACGTCATCATCAACAAATCACAGCGTGCCATGTGTCATCATTTTATGGTGCCGACAGTCTCTTTCGCCACATCAGCGCCAATTATTGGCTCACTTATCCAAAATTGACACGTGGCGGATAAGAATCTGAATCAGCCAATCACGAGCTGCCACGTGTCGCAATAATTGAGATCCCAACCACCTTGCCATGTGTCACCTTATCACCTTATCCAGAATCTGAAGCCGACGAACCAGAAGATGCCACGTCAACAATGTCCCGCATCGCGACGGCAGTTTGGCGTCGCGACGCCAACCCCTATTGACGCCAAAAAATTCAGCTCGATTTCAGAATTCAAAGCATGCCTTCCTTGACTTTTGTAAGGACTTTAAGGATTGAATCTTGTGTGTTTATGTTTTTGTAATTTAAATTAAGTATTTTCAATTATGAAATGTTACTTTTTCTAATAAAATTTATTTTATTTTCTTTTTGTTCTTTTATGTTTAGTAGTTAATTTACCGCTGGGGTAAAAAATTGAAACATTTAATATAATTATTTAGGTAAATCTCACTTAATTATATTTATAAATTATAATTTAACCGGATTAATTAATATCAAACTTTATTACCGCCTATATGGTCGGTCTAAATATAAATTACTTTACCGCATATATGGCTGGTCTTTATGTGACAGATAATTACCGCCTATATGGCTGGTGTAATTGGACTAAATGGATTACCGCCTATATGGCTGGTTTTAAATATTTAACATTATTAATTCCTGAGAAAGCAGAACATAAAATAATTTATATTTTATAATAAGTGAGATTCCTAGATAAGAAATATTAAATGTGGATCCTCTAACCCCATCATTTTATTTTATTATAGGGAAGTGATGAAACACAATATTAATAGGCTTAATAATTGATTTAATTATTTATTGGGTAATTCTTTAGTTTGTTTATTGAGTCTTAATTTTAATGCTTCTTGTTGTCTGATCACCAACAAGATTGATATGGTAAACTTAAAATGAACTAGACATAGGGATTTTAGGTTTCAGCCTTAGACTTAATAGCTCACGATCTTCCTTGAGGATAGATAACCCTTTAATAGATTTCCTTACAGGATAGACATATACCTGTCGGGCGGGGGTAGTCATAATTGGAACTTAATCTTAATGAATCCAGGTAATTTGGTTGACATAGACATATGGTTCAATTGGGTTATACTGGGTACTTGCATCTGACCATCGACAGAGGCTTTTGCATATTTTCGTGTTCCAGGTTAGTAAACTGATTTATTACACATAGATAAGAGAATCAATTCATATTTATAATAATATTGTGTGGAGTCACGACCCTAGATCCTTGAGTCTTTTGTTTTATTTTCCTTACTATTTTCTTTTGAGTCTGTTTTTATTTTATTTTGCAAAACCATATTCAACCAACCAAAAGCAATCATTCTCTTCTCCACTTAATTAGATACTTGTAAATAAATAGTATCAATAATTAATAACAATATTAGGAATTAAGTCCTCGTGGGATCGATATTTTTACACTACTTGAACGATATGTGCGCTTGCGTTATACGTGTGTGTTTATATCCGTCATCAGCAGCTCGGGAACAAGACCCTCATCTCAATTCAGGAACAAGACCCTCATCAGTAACGGTTCGAAAATGGACCATCACATGAGTAACGGTTCGGAAATGGGCCATCTCACAGTAACGGTTCGGAAATGGACCATCTCATCAGTAACGGTTCGGAAATGGACCATCTCATCAGTAACGGTTCGGAAATGGACCATCACATCAGTGACGCCTCGGAAATGAGGTTTAACATGCCGGAAATGGCGCTCCGGAAATGAAGCACGGTTCGGAAATGGACCATCACACCAGCGACACCTCGGAGATGAGGTTTAGCATGCCGGAAATGGAGCATGGAGCATGGTTCAGAAATGGAGCATGGTTCAGAAATGGACCACCATCACATCAGCGAAGCCTCGGAAATGAGGTTTAGCATGCCGAAAATGGCGCTCCAAAAATGGAGCATGGTTCGAAAATGGACCACCATCACATCAGCGACGCCTCGAAAATGAGGTTTAGCATGCCGAAAATGGCTCTCCATAAAAAGCACGGTTCGGAAATGGACCACCATCACATCAGCGACGCCTCGGAAATGAGGTTTAGCATGCCGAAAATGGCACTCCAGAAATGGAGCACGGTTCGGAAATGGACCACCATCACATCAGCGACGCCTCAGAAATGAGGTTTAGCATGCCAGAACTGGTGCTCCGGAAATGGACCACAATCTCAACTCGATAACGGTTCAGAAATGAATCACCTCATATCAGCTGAGTCCGGTAGTGATTCCTAGAGATCGCAACATCTTGCAGAGATGAACCTTGGGGGTCGAAGCACCTCGCCACCACATCAACTCAGTTCGAAGCAACTGCAAGTCAGATAGCAGCTGGCGAACCAGGTAAGTAAAAATGCATGCGTAACTTTGATAGGATTGTCACTGTCACACACTGCAAAAGTCCCATCAAAGTGGGGGAGACTGTAGGCACTGCATTTTTGCATAAGACCCGATGATGAGCCTCATATGGAGGCACTACCTTTAAGTTGCGGAAGTTGCGGGAAACAGACGTCGGAATGGGAAATTCAAGAAATAAACACCTTACGGATTTAATTCGTTTGTTTAGCCTCTGGTTCGCTCGATTAATCTGTGTTTTAACTGTTAGACTTGGCCCAAAAATCCCCACATCCCACACCAAACCACACACCAAGCCCACCAAAGAGCCATCCCATACGCCCAGCCTCCAAGCCCAATCCAAAATAATTAAAATATTTAAAACACATGTCTAAATTAAATCAAATTCCCCTTCCTAAATTAAATAAATCACATTCCAAATTAAATAAAACACATGCCTAAATTAAATAAATCAAATCAAATCTCCTTCCTAAAATAAATAAATCCCCTTCCTAAACTAAATAAATCACCTTCTTAAATTAAATAAATCATTTCCTTATAACAAACTAATTAAAAATATTCCCAATGATCACACAATCTTCATTTCCTACCCATACAAAGACAACCCTAACCTACTCTTATAAAAAGACACACAAACAAAACCTTTAAACGGAGAGAGAGCTGACCATTCATAACACAACCCAAATAACACAAACTGACCAAACAAAAAAACCCTAGTAATCTCTATCTCTCTCAACTCTCCCTCACGCCTTATCTCTCTCTCCTTCACCTTAAACACATCAACCAACCCATGCCTAAAGACACTCGGCCATAGCAAATAAACCCCTCAAAATAAAACCCTAAACTAATCTAACTAACGACAAACAAAGAAGCACATACACGGCAGCCACTAACAAAAAAAGGTGCACCTCTCTCACTTCAATTCACTCAGCAGCCCTCGTATCTCTCCCTCATTCACGAAATAATAAACCCTAATCACACAAGTCCCACCATAAACAGCCCTCTCACTTCAATTCACTTAGCAGCCCTCGTGTCTCTCTCTCATTCACGAAATCAACCAACACAGACCACTGACCGTGAACAACAACAACCCTCATAACTAAACATAAACACCCCATTTACCGATCAAACAAATCAACTCATAAACCTTGAAAATAGCCCCTTAAAACACCCCAAAATAGTGAATAAAACACCCCAAAAAAGTCCAAGAAATTGACCAAATAGTGCAAAATCACCCTTGAAAACAGTCCATAAACCCCATAAAACAGTCCCTGAAAACAGTGCCAAAACAGAGACAAAAACAACAGTGAAACTGAATCAGAAAGCGGAGAAAATAGTGAGCAAAACGGCAACCAAACCAGCGAACTGGAAAAGTTGTGGAACGTTAACCCTTCCGACGACCACATAACGCACTTCCAAGAAGCGACTAATAAGGTAAGACTTGAGGGCACCCTTTGTTATATTTTATTTTGTCGTCCTGGAAACGGCATGCTCGGTTGGACGTGGAATACGTCCAACCGGGTATGCAAAGTCCTATATTGAAAATGGCCGAGTTCTTTGGCCACATATTTATTTTTTCGCATTTATTTTGCATTATTAGTCTTTTTTTATTTCTCATTTAATTTCCGTTTATTGTTATTTTATTATTCCGCATTTGTTTTGTTCTCTTCGGTTATTTATGGTCATATGCGTTATCATGTTTCATGTATGTCAATATTGGGTTAGTGATTGAGTGTTTCTTCTCGTGGTATATCGGATGGAAACCCATACATAAATTCTGTAGCCGAATCCGAATGGACGGTAGTGCGGTCTGTACTTGGGATACAACTCCACATACCGCTTGGGGAAACACTCATGCATGTGTTTATGTGATTATATATGTCATTTTTTTGATCGCGTTCGAACGCGTTATCAAACGCTACACGAACGTATGCATTATGCCTCAGCCCGTTCGAACGCGTTATCAAACGCTACTCGAACGCATACATTCGGGTTTATCTCGTTCGAACGCATTTTCGAACGCTACTCGAACGCGTGCATTCTGTTTACCATTTGAACGCGTTTACGAACGCTACACGAATGCGCACACACTGGACAGATTCTTTCCTCATGTTTCATGCATGTTTTCCTCTTTGGTTATTCCTTTCTGCCTCATGTGCTTAAATATTTCTTCTTTAATGTAGTATGCTTCCATTGTTTCTATTAATGTTCATGGGTATGCAAACTTGTGTGTTGATTAAATTATCTTGCATGTACTGCATAAGACTTGGTTATACTATTGCATAAATCTTTTCATTACAAATTGGCATAAGTAAGGGACCATTCCAAACCCAACGGTTTGAGGTCTTCCCTTGCGAGGGGTGTGTGCGGCCTTAAATCATTTCCCAGTTCACACTGGGTGGCGAGTCCATTTATTCTCCGGTTTTATCCCCGCGGGCTACTCTGTACTCCCGACCGGGTCACGAGCCTGGAACAGCGTCGCCGATTTCTGTGTCCTACATATTTCTTTTGGGTGCTGCCTCCAACAAATTAGAGAACTGAATATTACAGAAATTTCACTTACAACTCATGATCATATGTTACCATGTATGTTGATAATATCTGTCAAATGAGCATATGAAAATCAAATTTAAATAATTTTATGGAGAATTCATAAATTTAAATAATTTAAAAGGGAAGGAACAAAAATAACTTTCTAAGAAATAACATAAAACAAAAATATTTTTTTATATTTGAAATTTTTTACACACAAATAAATAATTTAAAAAAATAAAAAAGCATTATAGTCAACTATCCATTCTCCCCAACCAAATTGATACATGTTCCCCAATGTCTGAATAATAATAAGTAATGTTTAGAAGACATCACTTGATTAGTGTGGTATTAATAATTGAATATACAACACTGCTACTAAAAAGAAAGGTTATAACTTAAAATAATAAAAGAAAATCAAAATAGTAAATTGAAATGTAGTTGTGATTGTGGCTCACATCTTCCCATGATTTTACGTCCAGTAACGGCTTCAACGCCCTCTATGGGTCAAGTATATGCTTACAATCTAATTTTCTTTTAAATTGGCAAACATGATCTTTTAAAGTCAGATTTCCGAGACTATAATTTAGTAAGTTTTTTTTTTTTTTTTTTACAAAATACGAAAAACAACAAAGAAAAATATATATATTTTTAAAAAACACAGAAAACAACATAAAGGTGAAAAATATTATAATGTTAAATTATTACTCTATTTATTAAATTTTATTCTCTGGCAGCGGCGCCAAAAACTTGACACACTCATAAGTGGTTCTTTACTCTCAAGAATAAGAGTGTCGAAGTAAGAAAATAACCTGGTAAGTCCGGGGTCAATCCACATGGAATAAATTTAATAGGATAAAAAAATAATTCAACTAATAAAATAAAATACTAGGATTAGGGGATCCACTCTTAATAATTCAAAAATAAATAATTTTTAATTTTTATAAAATATATATTATAATTATTTTCCAATCAATTTATTTCATGATTATTAGATATTAATTATACCAACACATGTAATTTGTCATGTCGATAATTAGTCTTGTCAAGGTACTAAATATGTCAAAACATGTGGAACCGTATTGTCTATAACCAATCTAGATTTTTAATAGTCTACTCTCTCATATTTATGGGATTAAAGTATTATATATGCCAATCTGAGACTGTTTACAGCTAGTCAAGTATTCTCTATAAATTGGAAAGAGTACAAATTTATCTGGGAAATAAACACACCTTATAAAATTTAATATAAATAAAAAATAATCTATATTTTCATACCACTAGCTTCACCTTTTATCCCAATATGATACAAATTAGCATAACAATGTATAAATAAAAAATATTCATAATTTTATTAATAAAAGAAAAATAAATTATAAAAGAAAAAATACATATAAGAGCTCATCCCATAAAATTTCAAGAGAGATCCATGAGATTTTTGCTGAGGAGAATGAGAGGTGGCCAGCTCTATTTATAGTAAGAGGTGCTCACCTCTTATTTTGCAAATTGTAAGACTTTGCAATTTGCAAGATTGGAAAGAAATTTTTTTTTTGTTTTTTATTTTTTGCTTTTGTTTTTGACTATTTTGTTTTTTTTATTTTATATATTTTTGTCTTTTTGTTTTGTAATAATAATAATAATAATAATAATAATAATAATAATAATAATAACAACAACAATAATACATGTGTAGCTTAATATATTATAAGCTCATTTTATTACAAATCTAAACACGATGAATGTTTTCCCAGTCCGATTTGAATCTAGTTGTCACGCTCTTTTCGGATTTCTGGGTCCTAGAGTTCATATTTCATATTCATTTTTCCTGTTGAGCTTCCAAAGCAGTATTTTTCCTACACAATAAATAAAAATCATAATAAAATATATATAAAATATAAATTCAATTGTTGTTTCATTAATGTGCTAAATTAAGGGGATTAATGAAACTACAAGTGTAAAATGATTAATTTTTCTTTAATAAATGTTCACTTTTTAGTGTTCATCAAATGGGACTACCGGTGTCTAACACTCAACCACAATTTGCATCTAAGGCTAATAAGATGTCAATAATAGGAAAAATACAAAGCGTACATGGGTTCCTGCTTTTCCTTTCAGCTCTGGACAATCATGTTTCCAGTATCCAGACTTCTGGCAATGTAGACATGCATCACGAGCTACACACGGTCTTGTAGTTTGTTTCTTGGAGTCTTTTTTTCTTATTTCCCATTTTAATCTTCTTAGAATTCCTAGAAGTCTTTGAAGAGCTTGTTCCACCATTGAGGTATAAAGTTGGATTCCCTTTCTTCAAATCATGTCCCGTGCGGGCGTTACATGTTGTGAAGCTCTTCACAAGTAGCTCGCATCGAATGCATCACTAAGCCAATATATTTACCAGGTAAAAAAGACAAAATCATAATTCAACCTAGCCTTTCATCTGTCATAATATCATGTCATTCCAAATATTGAATCTGTCCAATCATGTTCAAAACATAAATGCTAACCAATCCTTCATCCTTGAGCATAGCATGGAACAATTCCTTAGACTTTCGATGTATCTAAAATCTTGATTTATTTCGAACAACTCATTGGGTGTTCTCATAATGCTCCAAGCATTTGGTATATTTATGTACTATCTAAGCAAATCAGGAACAATTTTGATAGACATTGGATTGAGCTTCACATAGGTCAATCGTTCTGACTCCAAGATAAGGCGATTGTTCATCTCATCCTCTAAGTAGTTCAAAGATCCTTTCAGTTTATTGGAATCCAAAAGTAGCACTAATGGATTTGCGACAGCCTTTTACAAGATAAAAATTAACACTAGTAGAATATTTTCATTTCAATATAAAAATACTAATACGATTATTTTTAAATATATTAGTGTCGTCCATTAATTTATGTAATTTCATAATCTCCCTTAACGGGAAAATAGAAATTTGACAATCAAATTTCATAGCAGGAAGTGGATCCTATGATATTTACTACAGCCTCACGATAATAACGGCATTGACCATCATAAACTCATTAGGTATACCTCAAAGGTCAATCATATGCATGCGACTCCTAAGTTTGGCCTTAAATCGTTTCTTATCCTCACAACAATGACGATATTGGATTAAGTTGTGTTCCAGGTGTATACATGTCAATCTGCACTAATGAATCAGAGTCTGGAAAAATAAAAATGGGAGAAAACCAGGTCCTACGCATGGTGCGCACCTAGCGCGCTACATATAGTGTACGCTGCATGCAACATGCGTTTTTTATTTAAAAAAAAACCTTATACACTTTTAAAACACCCAAAAATAATTTTAACATCAAAACCAACAACAACACATGCTATACAATATATATATATATATATAATATATAATATATATATATATATATATATATATTCTAAATATATATATGTTTTTCTTTGAATCAAAATACAAACTAAAATAGAATCATGTTAGGGTTGGTGCTCGGAGTGCCAATCCAGATCGTATTTATGTCTGATTCATGAATACGAGCAATTCTATTTTCCATAATATTATTAATTTAATGGTAGCACCCTTGTCTATTATACGCTTATTCAATCTAATTAAGATTAGATATCTTATTATAATTAGATCGAAACTAAATCTGGTTTGGTGATACATGTATATTAGACAAAGACCCTTGGATTTACAATATAGTGCGCAGTTACAACGTAATTTGTAATTGACATTGGGAAGCAAACTATTAGATGTATATCCTTAAATAAAGTTCTTGGTCAAGATTTACTGGCACGGGTCGGTTAGTAAAATCCACTGAGACCAGTACATGTCGTATATCATGACTTGGTCCGATTGTTTATCCCAATGAACTATGAGTCTCGCGAGACTCGTATAGACATGTAGGTGTTTATTTGATAGACACTGAACGACTCACTGAAGGTTTCCTAATAGATGGTACACCAACGTCAATAGGAACTCTCTCGAGTTGAACGAGCATAGTGGTCCTTCGACTTGAGATAACACAAGCCTAGCATGTGACATCTGATACTTGATCATATTATGCAATACTTTGTATACTACGCCTGATACAGATTATATATTCTTCATTGAATATTTCTGGAGAATTGGGTAGGCACGATACTTTGCTAGAAGCCAACCATGTCTTGTAAATTGGTAAGAACGTGGTACCGGGTACGCACGTGTTCGGATGGTCCGATGACCGTGTTTACTGCCAACATATCTAGTGATCTCTTGGGTCGCTTCCCAAAGATTCACCGATGACATTTGACTTGAACAGAAATAACATGGGATTAATTATGAGAGAGAAAATTAATCTGGGATTAATTACGGCACAAATTTTATCTGGGATTAAATTCGTCTAGAAGAGAGAACGCGATTAATTTGGAATTAATGGGCAAAGTAAATTTAATAGTTAAAATGGATTTTACTATTTAATTTATTTAACTGGGCTAAAATAATATATCGGATATATTAATTGAAATTGGATTTCAATACAGAATTAAAATTGGATTTTAATTCAAGTGAACGAATTAATTTGGAATTAATTCGTAAGCGACTTTCATAATAATTTTGCGAGGCATTATTATTTAATTAAATTGGATTTAATTATTAAGTGACGGAAAATTCGTTTAGTCGGATTAAACGAACCGGGCCCAAAGTGTGTTGTGTAAGCCAACTTGAATTTGGAATTCAAAATTGGGTGGGACCCATAACTCACATCACATGTCTAATTGTGATGGTGGTAGTTGGCAATAGTGTTTTTGGATCTTTTAAACACACAACAGAAAAAGTCAACACAACTTATGAATTTAGTTTGGAACTATTCATTCTCTTTTTTTTCCTCCATATTGTCGAACACTCTCTCTTCTTGGGGAAAATTTTGTTGCAAAAATTTCAAGCATAGCTAGCGCTTTGGGAGTCTTTGAAGGTGATAGGGAAACTCATCCTTGAGTTTGAAACTCAACATTAAGCTTGGAGCTTCCATTACAACAAAGAAAGTTTTGAAACTTCTCATCCAATCAATGTAAGTATTCCGCAACTTACTCGTTAAATTCACACTACAAATCACGTTTAGAGATCCCGTGGCATATGTAGGACACTAACATCTTGAGTGTTGGTGAGCTCTTGAGGGCCATTAGTATGCGATACACATTAAGATGTGTATAAGATACCATGGATTGGCACTAGAACAAGTGGGAGAAATTATTAGGGTTGGTACTCGGAGTGCCAATCCGGATCGTATTTATGTCCGATTCATGAATACGAGCAATTCTATTTTCCATAATATTACTTAATTTAATGGTAGCACCCTTGTCTTTTATACACTTATTCGATCTAATTAAGATTAGATATCTGATAATAATTAGATCGAAACAAATCTGGTTTGGATACGTGTATATTAGACAAAGACCCTGGGATTTATAATGTAATGCGCAGTTACAACGTAGTTTGTAATTGACATTGGGAAGCACACTATTAGATGTATATCCTTAAATAAAGTTCCTGGTCAAGATTTACTGACACGGGTCGGTTAGTAAAATCCGCTGAGACTAGTACATGTCGTATATCGTGACTTGGTCAATGGTTTATCCCAATGAACCATAAGTCTCGGGATACTCGTATAGTCATGTAGGTGTTTATTTAATAGACACTGAATGACTCACTGAAGGTTTCCTAATAGATGGTACACCAACGTCAATAGGAACCTTCTCGAGTTGAGCGAGCATAGTGGTCTTTCGACTTGAGATACCACAAAGGGATATATAAGTTATCATCCACACTTTGATGGTAGTCATGTCACCGATCTATTTAGATCAGACCTCCGCCTATTCCTTAAGTGTGGATTGATGCTCATGATGTCCAGTGCATATCAAGATAAGATCATACAGTCCTGTGTAGAGGGCATAATTTTCGAGTGTTATTTTGAGATCGTAAATTGAAAGTCGACTGTATTATACCGAACGGATTTGATGTTTTCATCTATATCCCAGGTATAATACGGATAGCCTGTGACGAATGGATTATATGTATGCAATGATCTTGGTTTGCATAGTTTAGCGAGATTATTTGTGGTCGTCATAATCAATGAGTGGGTGGATTATGGACACGAAATTGGATTTCGTGACGGATAAACCTAAACTTAGAGAGTCCCACAATATGAAGTGTACTCGTTGAGCACTTGGGCAACTCGATATGAATAATACGGATTATTCGTAATACTTCACCGGATTAAATGAGTAAATTCGGATCGTTTAATCGCTTAAACGATAACACATGCAATTAGGGGATTTTGGTTAATCCTAACTATTGTGTATTTATTTGATACATAATACGATTAGATACACATTAATTATTCGTCAAATGAGATTTTGACACATGCCATAAATATATGTATTTGTTATTTATTATAAATAAAAATACATATATAATAATAATTATATTAATTAATTGTTTGGATATTTAATTGTTAAATATTTGAATTATTAATTAATAAACTTTTTCCAAAAAGGTTATGGAATTTGTCCAATTATTATTGGTCAACATGGCATGTATTTATTAAGCTAAATGTGTGACAATTTGATTGGCCACTTAAATGCTTATTATTAACTTAATTTGATTAAATTTATAAAATCCCCATTTTATCCTCCTAAAAGTCGGTCAACACAATTTTAAAAAAGTGAAATTTTTTTCTCTCTCTCTTGTTCATTCTCCATTGCCGTGAACTCCAAAAGAAATGGGTTTCAATGTTCCTTTGATGATTCAAAGAAAAATGAAGGAAAAAACACAAGAAAAGCTTAGGAATTTGAAGATTAAAAGATAATCTTTAGTCTTAAGTTTGGAAATTTGATTTCTTATTCTTCTATTCTTAGAATAGTTCTAGGGTTTCTTTACATGTTTATAATTTGGGGCTTTTCTGGTTTTATGGATGAATTGGAAGAGTTTGAAGCATGTGTGGAGTGTATTGGAAAGAATTATTGTAATTAGTTTTCAATTTCATCATTAGATGATGAGTTGCTATTCTAGAGTGTTATGAACACTCTTGTGGTACCTATAATTGTTCTTGGGTTGTTCATATTTGGTGACTTTGGTTGGTATCTTGATTAATTTGATTAATCTTGAAAATTTGGATTCAAAGCATGAAAATTGGATTTTTTTCGGTTTCTTGATCAGATATGTTAAAACCGGAAATTTTGTTATGAATTTGATGTCATATGAACGTAATGGACGTGTTTTGGGAGTTGTAACAATTTCCGGAAAGTGTTTTGGAGTTGAAATAAGCGAAAACGGCAAAAAACGGCGTTATTGGGTGACTTTTGAGTCAACCGGGTGATGGCTGCCCAAACAGTGAATCTGTCACTGTTCGTACAGCCCATGAACTGCCCTGACACTATTGGGGCTGACCTGGGTAGTCCCCATAAGTGTCGGGTGGTCGGTTCGGTCAAAAACGTGTTTTGCGTCATTTTGCGGAAAAACAGTTTTCGTAAAAGTTTCACGATATTTCAACCTTATTTATGTTGATATTTGATATTGAATAAATAGGTTTAGGTGAAATATGAATAAATTATTCATATTAGATAATGAATAATTTATTCGTTAATTTGAAAAAGTTTTAAATTACGATTTCGCCCGAACCGCGCTTCCGCTGCGCCCATCGCCTAAAACCCTAACAAAAATGATATCAGAACGGGTCTGATGCTTCATCCATTATATTAATCATGCTTGATATTTGATATGTAATCCAATTTTATTGGTCGTACATGCATGTAATCTATATATATTTCTTGACTTTTCGGTTCTACGCTAACGAAAATGTAACGGAAATTTAATGGTTAAATTAAGTTATAATTTCTATAGGTAGAATTGAATTGTTTAGAAAATGATTTAGATTAAAATTCTGCATTTGATGTAGAGTATTACTTCTTGCGGAAATCCCCACTTTTAAATATGGTTGTAAAGTAACGTGTATTGGATACATGTTTCTTGGTCCGTCTTGTTAGTACAGTTTATTGGTATCTTTCTATAACTGCATCCGAGATCGTGCCAAAGCTGTGAGGGTGTAGGTTATAGGATTATTATCCATACCGGTTGTATATTGATATTAGACAAATTCAAGTGAAAGTGGAAATCCTGAACGTGCCAAAGCTGTCAGGACTACATCGGTAGCTTGAGTTTGTCATTGACAAGTGAAGCCTTGATACGCCTCCTTGTGAATGTGCCAAAGCTATCATAACGAGAAACGGTCAGGACCAAAATCAGGAGTCATTGGTGAGTGATTGACAATGGGTTGTCTACCTAATGAATATACGTAAGCGAGATCGTGCCAAAGCTATGAGTCGAAATATATTCATGGGATCATACTCTCACTATGGAATTCAATTTAATTATTGAATTCCCGTTGTCCATTGGGGATTACGGTATTACGTAAAGTAGTGGGAGACACTGCTGGGTTTAAAATCCATAACTTAAGCAGTATGTAATATTTTGGAAAATTCTGCTTTGTTTTCTTTTCATTCTATATTGTTTATAGATTTATACTTCTAATCTAATGCATTTATATTTCTTGAATATATATTTTCCGACTTTACTTATGGTTGCGTAATTCTAGAATAGGTTCTAGAAAGACAGTAGACTTAGATATTGTTAGATTAGTTGAGACCATCGGGAACTGTTGTTCCGATTTCCTTGTAAATCAAGATGGTTTGTGACTTAGTTACTAAGTCACGATTAGGTAATCTAAATAGATATCTATTTTATGATATAACTGTCTAAAGAGAATTATTTCTTATGAGAAAGAATTGACACGAATCAATTCATGTCTTGAGATTCTTGACTGGCATTAAGAAAACCCTTTTAGTAGTTGTTTATCTTTTAATGACGTTCCTTCGCTTTTAGTGACTTTTAGAAGTCACGTGTTTGACACAGTTTGCTAATCAATTATTTGCAATTTTTGTGAATAATTGAACGCAAATTATAAAGCTAAAGAAATGAGATAGGTATAGTTGTGTACAGAGAATATTGATTCTCCCAATACGACAACTATATGTATTGGATACCGGATCTCCCGTCTAGTTATTTAAAATAATGTTTAATAACTATTTTGATATTTGATATCAGAACTTGTGACTATTGGATAGTTACTTGTTCTATATAAACAGTTGTTACATATTTTAAGATGACTAGTAGTGTCATTAATGAAAGATGAACATTAAGAAAATATTCGGTAAACTAAATAACTTAGAACTGTGCTTTATGAGATTTTATCATAAAAGCATTAGATGCTTATTTCGTATGGTAAATGATGGTCTGATATGAGATCACACCATGTATCATTATCCATTTAATGAGTATTGTATTCAGGATGTGATTGAATCTAATTTAACCAATGATCGTCATTGGACCACAAATTTATTAGACTAATACATTGGATGTATGTAGTTTAATGAATTAGAAATTACCTTAGATAGTTTTCTCTACTTCGTAAATTAGTTAATGAATTGTCATGTCTTAGTTGTATGTTTCTACAAGAATATATATTGAACGTCTTGAATGGTTCGAGAACTTTCAATATGTTTTTTGATGAAACGTGGATAGAATATTTTGAAAGGTTCAAAGATATTCTATTTTGAAGTGATGGAAACTATATCTTCAAAATTCATCATGAGTCTTTGAATTGTTCGAAGATGTTTGATATGATCAAACACATGAATTCAAGTCAATTAGTTCTAAAGTTATTTAATGAATGTGATTCTTACTCAATATAAAACTTATGCGATTCCATTTTGATGGAATTGGTCAGTGGGAGTTATCGAATCTTATATGATTTGATCCGTTGATATTGAGTGTTACCGAATTGGTTTTCAATACTCTTGGGGTTATGCTCCAGTAACATTAATTCATCTCTTTAATTAAGGTTCCATTTGTTTCTACAATTACATATATGATATGTATAGTAGAAAATTCAAATCTTGAAAAGTTTGAGATTTGAAACTTTCTTTTGTATAATAATTATATAATTGAAAGTACTTACGCCTTGGAGGTATAAGTAAAAGTTTATCAGTTATTCTATTTAATAGAATATTGATTATATTTGATAGAATATCTTTTCTATGATCCCGAGTAATAGAATTGTTTTACTACTTGGTGTGTAACATCGGATGTTAACGATTGTAGAAAAGACTTGACTTATTGAAGTCAAATGTGAGAATGATAAACTGTAATGGAACTACATAAATAATTAGATGAAAAGACCATTGGACATCTTCCGTATAAGTTTAATAAGATGTCAGAATCATTTACAAAGTATTTGATACTTAATGATTCTGTTGTTTTCTTATCGAAGAAAATTATCCTATAACTTATAGTTGGAGCGATATTTGATATCGTTTTCAGAAATTAGCATTGAACCATAGATCTAGGATTATTCATTGCTTACCACGATCAAGTTTTGAACTTGATTAAGCTTTCGTTATGAATCGTTCATAAAATGTGCAAATTGTTTGCGCTGCAAAAGCAAGGTAAGCTTGATAAAGGTTTAACCTTTATAGTATGACAGTGAGGAAGGTTATCCTCAGTAGTCTATTGTAGATTCTGAGAATACCTATCTCTGGTCGCACTAATTGAACAGTTAAAGATTTGTTGGTAAATATTGATATTGAACTATGTATTTTGGCTAAAGAATGCAAAATGGCGTTCTTGAGTGATTTCTTCGAATGAGAGATCCGTTGTGATTTTTTTGTTTGAAGAATTCATTCTAGAATGGCCATAGAGTTTATATTCTGGTAAGATCACAGTTTGATATATTGGCTTATAAAGCCTATTGTAGACTCAGATAAGCTTTCCGGAAATCTGTATTTTATATTTTTGATAATGTCAGACTGTCTGATTTTATCAAAACATAGAGAATACATATATGTCAGAAGGGTCAGTGGGAGCGTACAAATTTCTTTCTAGTATTATATATCTTAAGTCTTCTTTTCTCCGTAGAAGCAGTGTGAGTAGTCTCTGATATATTTTATATAAAGTTTTATATATGATATAGAACTAAGAGACTTGTGCGATACTCCCATTAGTTGCATATTAGATATGATCTAATAAAGGACACAGTAATTCTATCTGTATGACAGTTAGTATAACTGTTTGACAGTTAACGTGTCTTTTAAATATAGTATTAATCTTTCATAAAGGATGATTCCTTTATCGAAAGATAGATTGATTAGAATGTCTAATCAATCTTATGCATCATAGGATGATGGCGTAATGAATACTATATTATGTGCGATTAAAAATATCAATTTAATCGTAATTGTTACGAGTTATTTTGATATGCAATAGACCATATGATGGATCTTGGAACATGTTCTTTGTGATATTTGAGATATTAAGAACGAGTTTCTCATTCATGGAGAATTTAGTCTGCAACCATAAGGTCAGATTAGTTTTGATTCTAATTATGATATTAGATGGTCTATGTCATATAAAGTCATAAAATATGCAGTGAGAGTGTCACTGTTGATTCTACTGAATTAGTGGAATCAGTTGCAACTTTTGAAGTATTAACTTAGGAAGTTGCATAATGACCCTATAGATTAGAAGTTTTCATATTAGTGTAGTGTTTACGGTTGTCTCATAGTATTTGGATTTGATCTCCAAATACATAGATAACTCAGTAGCTAAAGCATAATACTAATATAGCGTCTGAGTCATATTGATGTGGAATTTGGATTCTTCAAAATATGAATGATGATGGCTAAGGAAAACGGTTGGGTTTGTTGGACAGACTCGATTTGTTAAATCAGGCTTACTTGTTGTTGCCTACCTCTTGTATTGGACAATTATGACCCATAACATCACTATTTGTAAAAGACATGGTGCTCTTTGTAAAAATTAACTATGTGACAAAGGAAATTGCTCTTTTATCATTTTGTAATTGGATTACTTTGATATACAAATGATAAAAGTCCATATGATTAGTACCAGATTAATAAGATATGAGACAATATTAATCCACGAAAGGTTTAATCATTAAATATCCCTAGTCGTAGTATTATCGAGACTAGACATCGAAAATTCGGAATAGGCTAGTATTACACTTGTGCGCGTTATATAAGCTTAACGACATAGTTCTCATATATTTAAGTATTAGATACTTATGCAAGTGTGATAGGAGGTTCTGTTAGCCTTTGGACCGGGAACAGCTTCGCTCTGGATAGACCCCTCAGAATCTCATGGTAGTATGACAATGTGTCTATGGGAATCCGAATCAGGGTAGGTGTATGTTGTCTTAACCTGAGACTTGCATCGCTAATACTTGCGACAATCAATATACTTTGGTTTTGGTCGTCCGGAGCTTTAACAGGTTCTGTGCACACCTCTTCTGGTTATACTGAGAATCGTAGTGTATTGGGTGTGATGTCAAGATGGAAGTATCATTTCAGTCATATGGAGATGATGATCATGTAGGGATACAGAACTAGTACTCTTAAATATTGCAGCTATCGGGATAGTATGACTAGGTCATGATTATCCGATTACAAAGACTAGTTGCTAGTGATCCGATATATGCTTCGTACGGGGCAGACACAATTCCAGCCCCAGGCATAATATGTGACATCCGATACTGGATCGTATTACACAATACTTTTTATACTACGCCTGATACAGATTATATATTCTTCGTTGAATATTTCTAGAGAATTGGGTAGGCACGGTGTTTTGTTAGAAGCCAACCATGTCTTGTAAATTGGTAATAACGTGGTACCTTTGGTCGCTTCCCAAAGATTCACCGATGACATTTGACTCGAACAGAATTAATATGAGATTAATTATGAGAGAGAAAATTAATCTAGGATTAATTACGGTAAGAATTTTATCTGGGATTAAATTCGTCTAAAAGAGAGAACGCGATTAATTTGGAATTAATCGGCAAAATAAATTTAAAAGTTAAAATGGATTTTACTATTTAATTTATTTAACTGGGCTAAAATAATATATCAGATATATTAATTGAAATTGGATTTCAATACGGAATTAAAATTGGATTTTAATTCAAGTGACGAATTAATTTGGAATTAATTCGTAAGCGACTTTCATAATAATTTTGAGAGGCATTATTATTTAATTAAATTGGATTTAATTATTAAGCGACAGAAAATTTGTTTAGTCGGATTAAATGAACCGGGCCCAAAGTGTGTTGTGTAAGCCAACTTGAATTTGGAATTCAAAATTAGGTAGGACCCACAACTCACATCACATGTCTAATTGTGATGGTGGTAGTTGGCAATAGTGTTTTTGGATCTTTTAAACACACAACACAAAAATTCAACACAACTTATGAATTTAGTTTGGAACTATTCATTCTCTTCTTTTTCCTCCATATTGCCAAACATTATCTCTTCTTGGGGAAATTTTTGTTGCAAATATTTCAAACATAGCTAGCACTTTGGGAGTCTTTGAAGGTGATAGGGACACTCATCCTTGAGTTTGAAACTCAACATTAAGCTTGGAGCTTCCATTACAACAAAGAAAGTTTTGAAACTTCTCATCCAATCAATGTAAGTATTCTGCAACTTACTAGTTAAATTCACACTACAAATCACGTTTAGAGATCTTGTGGCATGTGTAGAACACTAACATCTTGAGTGTTGGTGAGCTCTTGAGGGCCATGAGTATGCGATACACATTAAGATGTGTATATGATACCATGGATTGGCACTAGAACAAATGGGAGAAATTATGAGGGTTGATACTCGGAGTGCCAATCCGGATCGTATTTATGTCTGATTCATGAATATGAGAAATTCTATTTTCCATAATATTACTTAATTTAATGGTAGCACCCTTGAATTTTATACACTTATTCGATCTAATTAAGATTAGATATCTGATTATAATTAGATCGAAACTAAATCCGGTTTGGTGATACGTGTATATTGGACAAAGACCCTAGGATTTACAATGTAGTGCGAAGTTACAACGTAGTTTGTAATTGACATTGGGTAGCACACTATTAGATGTATATCTTTAAATAAAGTTTCTGGTCAAGATTTACTGACACGGGTCGGTTAGTAAAATCCACTGAGACCAGTACATGTCGTATATCGTGACTTGGTCCGATGGTTTATCCCAATGAACCATGAGTCTCAGGAGACTCGTATAGACATGTAGGTGTTTATTTAATAGACACTGAATGACTCACTGAAGGTTTCCTAATATATGGTACACCAACATCAATAGGAACCTTCTCAAGTTGAGCGAGCATAATGGTCCTTCGACTTGAGATACCATAGAGGGATATATGAGTTATCATCCACACTTTGATGACAGTCACATCACCGATCTATTTAGACCAGACCTCCGTCTATTTATTGGGTGTGGACTGATGCTCATGATGTTGGACAATTATGACCCATAGCGTCACTATTTGTACAGATCATTGTGTTGTTGTACAAATTAACTATGTGACAAAGGAGATTGCACTCTTATCATTTGTGATTAGATCACCTAGATGTATAAATGATAGGAGGCCCTTATGATTTGTTCCTGGATTGAGAATGATATGAGACAGTATCAGTCCACGAAGGATAAATCATTAAATATCCCTAGTCAGAGTATTATCGAGATTGGACATCATTAAATACGTAAAAGACTAGTATTGCACTTGTGCGCGTTGTGAGGGCACAACGACATACTTCTCATATATTTGGGTATATGATACTCATACAAGTGTAATAGGAGGTTGTGTTCTACCGATGGTATGGGAAACAGCTTCGCTCTGGATAAGACCCCATCAGAATTCCATTGGTAGTATGACTATGTGTCTATGGAAGTCCGAAGTCAGGGTAGGTGTATTTGGTCTTATCCTGAGACTTGCACCGCTAATACTTGTGACAATCAATTTACTTTGGTTGCGGTCGTCCAGGGCTTTAACAGGTTCTGTGTACGCCAATGCTGGGTATATTGAGAATCGTAGTGTGTTGGGTGTGATGTCAAGATGGAAGTGTCACTCCAGTCATATGGAGATGATGGTCACGTAGGATACGAGACTGGTTCTCTTAAATGCTGCAGCTATCGGGATAAAATGACAAGGTCAGGTTTATCCGATTATAGAGACTAGTCACCAGACATCCGACATGTGCTTCGTACGGGGCAGACACAATTCCAGCCCCAGGCCTAGCACGTGATCATTCGATACTGGACAGAAATACGCAATACTACGTATATTGCGCCTGATATAGATCATTTATTCCTGTAAGGATATTTCCGGAGAATTGGGTAGGTATGGCGTTTTCCTAGAGGCCAACCTTGTCTTGTAAATCGGTATAAACTTAGTACGAGGTACTTACGTGTTCGGATAGTCTGACGACCGAATTTACTGCCAACATATCCGGGGATCTCATGGGTCGCTTCCCAAATATTCACTGATGACTTATGACTCGCACTCTAAATTAATCAGGGATTAATTAGAAGAGAGAGAAAATTAATCTGGGATTAATTGCGGAGATATTTTATCTGGGATAAAATATCAATTAAAGAGAGATAACGATTAATTTGGAATTAATCGAGAAATTAATATATTTGATATATTAAACGAAATTGGATTTCGACGCGGAATTGAAATTTGATTTTAATTCGGGCGAACGAATTAATTTAGAATTAATTCATTAGCGACGTGAATAGTGATTTCGCTAGGCGTAATCATTTTATAACGACGCAACGGAAAATTCGTTAATTTGGAATTAGCGAACCCGAGCCCGAGATTATTTACGAGCGCATTCGCATTTCGAATTCGAGTGCGGCATGTAAGTCAAATCAAGCATCAAATCATTAGTCGCATCAAGCGTCAAATCATTTGTCACTTTGAGTGATGTGACTTGACAACTTGTGATTGATGTGATTGAGTGATGTTGGTGGTTAGAGCCATTATGGCTTGACTTTTGAAATCCAAATTCATGGCAAATGCATTTGAAATTCAAATGTGTGTATTTAATACACAAATTTGGAACCAACAAAGATAACTCTATCTTCTCTCTTTCTCTCTACTCTTCACGCCTAAGGGGCATATTTTATGTTTTTCTGGTTGAGAAACCGTGAGCAGTGGGAAGCTTAGAGTGGGATTTTGTGGCAAAATCACAAGTGCTAGCACACTTATGAGACATGCGAAGGTGATAGGGAAGTCCACCCATGAGCTGGGAACCATTCGACGAAGCTTGGAGCTTGACGAAGGACCAAAACCGAGCCAAACTAGTGAGCTTCACATAGTTCACAGTCGTGAGCAGTAGATGGGCAGAAAGTGAATTTTGTTCGTCGCGCTTCGCTCAACCGATCGATGTGAGTATTCCGCAACTTCTTCAATTTATATTCGCATAAATTTCATGCTTATTATTGATCTTGGGACCTTAATAGAAACCAACATTGGCATCTAGACCAAGGTTTGAACATGAAAAAGTTTAGGGTTTAAAATTTGGGTAATTTGTATTTGAGCATGATTTGAATAAATTGGATGTTTGAGTATGCTTAATACATGTTGAATTGAAGTTTGATTGGATCAATTTCAAGAAAATTGATTTGGAATAATTTTCCCCAAAATTGGATGTTGGCCGAATGGTTGGTGATCCTATATGTCTTGGTGATTTTGATTTTTGATTCATTAGATGTGTTGGAAATCATTAAGGAATGTTTATTTAATGTTGAATTTAATTTAATTGGATTGGATTTGTAATTTGGCATAATAAACCCTAAAATTTGAGAGTATGAAGCCCTTATTATCTTGGTGATTTTTATTTCGTTGATCATTGGATGACTTGAAACGATTGAGGAATGTGATTTAATGTCGATTGTGGAATTAATTGGATTGAATTCGAATCGGACACAAAAATCCCCTCCATTGCCGAGAATGATAAAGCATGTTTGGGTTTGATTTTAATTAAATTGTGTTGGACATGATTTAATATTAAAGAGCATGATTAATTAGGCTAATTGATGTTTTAGAAATGTTAATTGGGTAATTAATTGTGTAATACACTTTGGTTAATTAAATATGAAATTTGGAAATTTTTGTGTTTAATTAATTGGGCCTTAAAATTGGATTTGGGCTTTAATGTTGTAAATGGGCTTATTGGGCTTTGTTGTACAAAGTTGGGTTTAGGCAAATTGGATTGGATCCAATTGGGCCCAAAACCGCCTCCATAAAGCCCAAATGCGACTTAATGGACCTTTAAAGTTTAATTGGACCTAATGGGCCAAGATTGATTTCTGGGCTTATGGAGTAATTCCCGGATTGAATTTTGGTTATTCGGTTTGAACCGAGTTAACCAAAAGTCCACGCCTTAAGAAATTAATTAAAAGCCCATTGGACTTTAATTAAATTGACGTTGGACGTTAATCGGGCTTTGAGACCCGTAACGATTAAATTTGGAATTTAAGTCGTAAAAGTTCATTATTAAAGTGTAGTATTTAATTTGGAATTAAATAGTGAATTAGAATTGAATGCATATTAATTGGATTTAATTATGTAGTTTAATTTAATTCAAGAATTCGTACTTTGAGTACTTATTCGCACAAACGAGTTTGACTCGAGCAAAATCAAATCGTTGTTTGAACATTGGATGATCACTAATTATCAGATTAATTAATTTGATTAGATTGATTGATAACATGCTTGTGTGAATACATGGTTGCGATGCATGAATAATGTATATCGGATGGATATTAGATGAGTGGGACAATTTTAGAAAT
>SKCR01026563.1:0-87320 GCA_019454045.1 Zanthoxylum bungeanum
AGGTGAAACTTCTACTCCAAGTTACTAGCTGTTTTCTTTCCTTACAAATTACTGAATAAGTAAATTCTCCGATTATATTTACCATTCTCCATATACACAGCCAACAAAATATTAAACAACTCATTTTTGCCCACAACAGTCATAAGTGCAGTTGATAAGAGAATAATATTTTTGTCCTAAAGTTTTATCAGAATTCACACCTTTTTGTAGTAATGGAATAATTTTTCTGATTTTTTCTTTGATTTTTTTTTATTTATATACAATATCTTCCATCTATGTAGCGAGTGTTGGGTCGGTGGCTCCTAAACCAGTTGGCTTTAGGGCACCAGGTGTTAAGACACTCCTACGGACTTAATTACTCAGACTTCAGATTATATATTTTTGCAGCATCTTTGATCCATGTAGCGAGCTTTGGGCCAGTGACTCCCAAACCAGTTGGTTTTAGGGCACTAAGTGTTAAAACACCCCTACGGACTTAATAACTCGGATCTCAGACGTTTTTTTTTACTCCATCACTTTTTGAGATGCTTCCTCCATTTAAACTAGAGCACTGAATATTACAAACTTTTCAATTTTAGCTCATTTCTGTATGTTACTATGCATGTTGATAATACCCGCTAACTGAGCATATGAAGATCCATTTTAGTCAGTATTATGGAGAATTCACAAATTAAATAATTCAAAAGGAAATAAACAAAAATTAACTTATTCTGAATTAGGTTTAAGATACGTCTCAAGAGTGGAAACTCCTTACACAGCTATCTCTCACCAATTTCACCTTTTTAGTCAAAATAAAAACACAAAAACGCAAAATATTTTTGTAATTTTTGAAAACATTTCAATTTTTTTGTATTTTTCGAAAAATTTTGGACTAAAAATAAAAACAACACACAACGAAAAACAAGATACTGATCAACTAATTCCCTCCCCCAAACCTAAATGAGACATTGTCCCCAATGTCTTAATAATAGAAGAAAAGTTTAGAAGATAGTACCTGGTTAACTGAAATTCTACACAAAAAGTTAAAGGTTAAGATCTAGATTAATCCGACGCCTCTTACCACGATCGTCCTCAGACCAATTTATCTTTGAAAGGATAGGGTCAATTTGTGGTTCATAGGCTAAGATTTGGTCAATTAGATCCGGAGCAGTTCTGGCAGTGAAGAGGAGTTCTTTCATAGGTTTTGACACGAACCCATTTCTTCGGGCATCATCAAGCGGTTTCTGGTGTATGTTCAGGTTCGCCCAAGATAACACTGTAAAAATTTTCTCCAATGTACCCAAGCCACCTGGCAAAGCAATAAAAGCATCAGCACGATTAATCATTTCTACCAGTCGTTCAGACATACCTGGCACGATTAATTCTTCTCTGTTTGATGGTCCAATAAGATTTGCCTCCGCCAAGGGTTTTGGGATGATTCCCAAGACTTGACTGCCTCCTTCCTGTACAGCCTTTGAAGCGATACCCATAAGTCCAAGATTGCCTCCGCCATATACTAAGTGCATATTCCTTGCAGCTAAGACTCGACCTAATTCTTGTGCTGCTTCTACGTATTGTGGTTTAACACCAACACTAGTACCGCAAAACACCATATGTTTTCAACTCGTCTTCTTGAAGTGGCTACCATGTTTTACTCTGGATGTCTTCAAAAGTGCAATGATGAGTTGAATTTATAACACCTGAAAAAGGTGAGTAAAATAATAGCACTAGTACCTGCCAAATGACAATTATTAGTTAATAGTAAAATAAATCGTGATAGTAAAAAAGGTATGGATCCTGTCGGAGAAAATAAAAGAAAAAAAAAATTACAATTATTAAAAAAAGACAAAGAGATATAATATTTACAAGAAAAGTAGCGGCTTGATTGACGTCTATGCGTCAGGGACAACCTCCCCATCCAATTTTCTTATAAATTGGCAAACATGGTCTTTTTGAGTCAGATTCCCGAGACTTAACTGTTGTCTTTCTTTTTGGAATTGTGTATGTAATTTACGAATGGCTATATGAACATATCCATTGGGATGCGTTCAAGAGTCGAAGATATATCATCTAAAGACTCCTTACTCAAGCCATTCCTAATGAATTTAATTTTGTCTTCGAGATTATCAGACACCATTCCTAAAGAACGACAACGAGTATTGCAATTCCAACGTGCACATTTGTAACAAATACCCATTTGCTTAGCTCTACGTTTGTTTACATAGGTGCTTCTTCCAAATCCAGGCAAATAAGAATTACAAGAATCAGAATACTCACCTGCTAATCGGACCCGTGCTTCAATTAACCAATGAATGTCATTAGGAACACCATGGATTGTTAGTAGTCTCATCCGTTCCAAGCGAGCTTTGTAGACTATCATCAGAGAGTTTTGAGGGAGAGAAGGAAATTGCTTGTGAAGATTTGTAAGAACTTCTTCCATCCTGGAATGTCTTAATCTGCAAAAACTAAACACACCAAATTAAATCACACCAAATCACAATATATACATAAATTGCATGGGTTGCCTCCCTGCGAGCGAATAATACTAAACACACATAATACCTCTCTTGTCATGGTTGTACATTCTACTCCAAAATTTGTGGGCTCTAGTGAATAATTCCTTGGATTCTTGACTTAGAAATAATTCCTCGTTCTCATTCCATGAAACTTCTACTAAGTACCCAATTTCTAGACTTGTAGTTTATGCTCAACATTCTTCAACCATATTCTCTGCGTGAGCTATTAGTTTTTAAATTGGCACTATATTCATGGCCTGTCGTCCCATACACCTCAGTTTCATTCATGTTGAAACCTTTTATATCTCTTGCCATGAAAACTTACTTCTTAAATATCACTTGGAACTTCTGTTACCCTTTACGGTTAATGTATCACTGTTGTACTTTCTTCTTAGTTGGTACTTCCGAATCCCTAGAAGTACTAGTGATTTCTATAGTTAGGATTTTTCTTATCATACTCCCATTCTGGGTGTAAATGAATAAAAGAAATAACCTTACTAGGTACTTCCTTACTGCCCACATACTCGTTTTGATTCTAGCTTTCTTTCATAATTTAGCTATTTAACTCTCTATTTTCCCTTCACTATGCTTCATTTCCTTATCGGCCCTATTTTCAAGTTCTCATATCTTTGCCTATCTGTGGGTTTAGACCTCATAGCCCATGAGCAATTTCTGTTGGATTTCTAGGTTTTCCCAAGATCAAATAAGCATAGAAATGTGAATGAATAACAAAGAAGAGTGGCGAAAACACACTTACATTGATCGGTTTATAGATGCGTCAAACAACAAAATTTCTCCCTCCAAGCAGTCCAAGAATTCGGCCAAGATGAAAGCACAAGCTCCAAGCTTTGTTTTGTCTTTCCAAGCTCTTGAATAGGTTTCCCTATCACCTTGATATGATCCTTGAAGAGTGCTAGCTCTTTGAGAATTTTTGCAACAAAAATCCTTCACTTTCTTCCTGCTATTTTCGGTCTGAAGAAGAAAATTGGGAGAGGGAAAAAGCTCAATGCATTCGGCAATGAGAGAGAGAATGAAGGCTTGTGTGTATTTTTTTCAAAACAATTAATTGATATACCAAATGTGTATATGGTACAAGTCAATCAAAGCTTCACTTGGAGTGTTTTAGAAGTCAATAACAACTCCACCAAAAACATCACAATAAAACTACTTTAAGTGACATGTGATGTGACAATTGATGTGACATGTGGGTCCCATTGATTCCGAATGCGAGTGGGCCCGCAAACACTCCCGGGCTCGGGTTCGCTAATTCCGAATTAACGAACTTCCGTTGCGACGTAATTAAATCGAATTTAATTAAATAATTATGCCTAGCAAAATCACTATTCACGTCGCTAACGAATTAATTCTAAGTTAACTAGTTTGCCCGAATTAAAATCTAAATTTAATTCCGCGTCGAAATCTATTTCGTTTAATATATCAAATATATTATTTAATGATTAATTCCAAATTAATCTTTCTCTCTCTTCAAATAGTATTTTATCCCAGATAAAATCTCTCCGTAATTAATCCCAGATTAATTTAGCTTGAATCATACGTCATCGGTGAATCTTCAGAAAGCAACAAAGAGAACCCTGGATATGTTGGCAGAAAATTCGGTCGTCGGACTATCCGAACACGTAAGTACCTAGTACTACATTTTTACCGATTTACAAGACAATATTGGCTTCTAGCAAAGCGCCATGCCTACCCAATTCTCCAAAAAAATTCTTAATGGAATATACGATCTTTAACAGGCGTAGTATACATAGTATTGCGTATTTCGATCCAGTATCGGATGTCACATTGCAAGGCCTGGGGCTGGTACAGTGTCTGCCCCGTACGAAGCATATATCGGATCACTAGCAACTAGTCTCTTTATTATCGGATAATCATGACCAAGTCATATTATCTCGATGGTTGCAACCCTTAGAGAACCAATTCTGTATCCCTGCGTGACCATCATCTCCATATATGACTGGAGTGATACTTCCGTCTTGACACATCACATCCAATACACTACGATTCTCAATAAACCCAGAAGGGGCGTACACAGAACCTGTTAAAGTCTTGGACGACCAAAACCAAAGCGTATTGATTGTCGCAAGTACTACCGATGCAAGTCTCAGGTTAAGACCAAATACACCTACCCTGAAGCGGACTCCCATAGACACATAGTCATACTACCAATGGGATTCCGCGGGGTCTATCCAGAGCGAAGTTGTTTTCCGTACCATCGGTAAAACACAACCTCCTACCACACTTGCATAAGTATCCACTTAATAATATATGAGAACTATGTTGTTACGCTTCCATAACACGCACAAGTGCGATACTAGACTATTCCGCATTATCGATGTCCAGTCTCGATAATACCATGACTAGGGATATTTAATGATTAAACCTTTATGGATTAATACTGTCTCATATCATCTCAATCCAGAACTAACCATAAGGACTTTCATCATTCACACATTTAAGTAATCTAATTACGAAATGATAAAAGGGAATTTCCATTACTACATAGTTAATTTGTACAAAACCACAATGTTTTTACAAATAGTGACGCTATGGGTCATAACTGTCCAACAATATCCCACTTGGCTTATAGCCAGTCACTCAAGCATCTAATACTTGAACTATGTACATGTCGCTCAAACTTCTGCTGAGGAATGGCTTTCGTCTGCGGATCTGCAGTGTTATCCTCTGATGCGACCTTCTTGATCTTCACGAATCAGATGGAAACGTCGAAGAACATGCTTGGATCGTTGATGAGACCATGGTTCCTTAGCCTGCACTATAGCCCCGTTATTGTCATAATACAATGGAACGTGCTCAGCTGCTAACGAAACTACTCTTAATCCAATTAGGAATTTTCGGATCCAAACTACCTCATTTGCTGCCTCAGCTGCAGCGATATAGTCCGCTTCTGTTGTTGAATCAGCAACAGTCTCTTGCTTGGAAGATTTCCAGCTTACTGCTCCGTTATTCAAACAAAATATGTACCCAGATTGCGACTTACAGTCGTCTTTGTCGGTTTGGAAACTTGAATCGGTATACCCAGTTACCTCCAGTTCTACATCTCCGTAGATTAAGAAAGCATCCTTAGTTCGTCTATGATACTTAAGGATATTCTTAACCGCCATCCAGTGACCTTCACCTGGATCGACCTGATAGCGACTACACATGCTCAAAGCATAGGAGACATCAGGTCGCGTACATATCATGGCATACATGATCGATCTGACTGCTGAGGCGAACGATATCTGACTCATGCTGTCTCTCTCATCTTGAGTTTTAGGACACATGTCCTTAGATAGAGTGACGCAATGTGACATTGGCAACAATCCACTCTTGGACTGATCCATGTTGAATCGCTTCAACACTTTGTCAATGTACGTACTCTGGGAGAGTCCAAGTAGCTTTCTAGATCTATCCCGGTAGATCTTTATTCCTAGAATAAAGGCTGCTTCTCCCAGATCTTTCATGGAGAATTTCAATGAAAGCCAAGCTTTCACCGACGTTAACATGGGAATGTCATTTCCAATAAGCAATACATCATCAACGTAAAGGACAATGAATGTCAGTGCACTCCCACTAACCTTCTTATATACACAAGGATCATCTTCGCTTTGAACGAAATCATATTCTTTTATGATCTCATCAAAGTGTTGGTTCCAAGAACGTGATGCTTGCTTCAATCCATAAATGGATCGATTTAACTTACAAACCTTGTTTGCAAGTCGTGGCACAAAAAAACCGTCAGACTGTTGCATATAAACATCCTCCAAAAGGTTTTCGTTAAGGAAAGCGGTTTTGACGTCCATCTGCCATATCTCGTAATCGAAATATGCAGCTATCGCAAGCATTATCCGAATGGATTTAATCATGGCAACAGGTGAGAAAGTTTCATCGTAATCGACACCATGTCATTGACGATACCCCTTCGCTACAAGCCTAGCTTTGTACGTTTTTACATTGCCATCCATGTCGGTCTTCTTCTTGAAGACCCATTTGCATCCAATAGGCTTTACGCCTTGGAATACATTTCGGACTTCATGGCTTCTTGCCATAAAGCGGAATCGATATCTTGTATTGCTTCTTCATACGTAGCCGGTTCATTATCCTTAATGAGATTAATATCTACATGAGGTGAGATCAGAAACCCATACCTCTCAGGTTGTTTCCTGACTCTCTCCGACCTACGTGGTCCTTGTGTAATCGAAGATTGTGGTACAGATTCATCCCTAATGAACTGTTTATGTTCCGTTGAGGATTCTATGTCAGGAACAATATCACTCTGATATTCATCGAGTTCTACTTTCCTCCCACTTATCACTGCATTTAGGAATTCCTTCTCAAGGAAAACCACATGTAGAGCAAAAAATACTTTTTTCTCTTGTGGGTGATAGAAGTAATATTATTTGGTTTCCCTAGGATATCCTACGAATAGGCATTTATCCGATTTGGGTTCAAGTTTGGTACCTTCCAAACGTTTGACGTATGCCCAGCATCCCCAAATCTTCAGGAATGAGAAACCCGATTCTTTCCTGTCCATATCTTATACGGAGTCTATTGAACAGACTTTGACGGAACCTTATTCAAAATAAGTATTGCACTGTTTATGCATATCCCCAGAAGGAAATAGGTAACTCAGTGCGACTCATCATAGCCCTCGCCATGTCTAACAAAGTTCGGTTTCTCCGTTCCGACACACCGTTTAATTACGGTGTTCCAGGAGGAGTCCACTTTGAAAGAATACCATATTCTTTCAAGTAGGCAAAAAACTCATTGCTCAAGTATTCGCCACCACGGTCCGACCGTAATGTCTTAATACTATTGTCGTCTATTTTTCAACTTCGTGTCGAAACTCTTTGAATTTCTCAAAATTTTTCGACTTGTGTCTCATAAGATACACATAACCATAACGCGATGCATCATCCGTAAAGGTTACGAAGTATTCGTACCCACCTCTAGCCTGGCTAGACATGGGCCCACAAACGTCACTATGAACAAGGGCTAACAGTTCTGTGGCGCGTACACTTTACCACTAAAAGGTGACTTAGGCATTTTGCTTAATAAGCAAGATTTGCAGACGTCATATGAATTTGGATCAAATCCGTCCAAGTACCCACTCTTCGAAAGTGTGGATATACGAGTCTTGTTTATGTGTCCCAGACGACAATGCCACATATAAGTTTCATCTTTATGACTTACTTTAAGTCTTTTATTTGTTACAGAATATGGTTGAGATTGATTTATATTCAAAATATAAAGACCATTATTTACAGCAACAGTGCAAATTTCTATATCATTTTTATACATAAAACACGAGTGTTTCTAAATACAAAAGTATACCCACATTAGGTTAACATAGATACATAAATAATATTCCTAGTCAAACTAGGTACATAATAACAGTCCAAAAGTTCAAGTACATGCCCCGAGGGCAGTTCCAAAACAAAAGTGCCCACGGCCAAAACGGCAACAGATGTCCCATTTCCAACACGCAGATCAATCTCCCCTGACGCCAGTTTCCTGCTAGTCCGCAGATCCTGCACATCAGTATAAATGTGAGTACCACAACCAGAATCAAAAATCCAATTTTTAAAACTAGAAGTAGTCAAGTTTATTTCCTTAACAAACATACATGAGGCCAGTTCCTTGCCCGTCTTTATCTCCTTTTGGAGCGCTTGTACTCACGGCAGTCACGTTTCTAATGACCCCGCTTCCCGTACTGGAGGCAAACATCCTGAGACTTGTCATTCGGCTTCCCAGAAGCCTTTGACGCCTTACCGTTGCCCTCATTCTTATGCTTTTTCTTTTTCACACCTCCAGTCACCCTGGGTCCAGCCCTCGGTGAATGAGATGTCGAAGCAAAGTGCGCCTCATGCTTTTTGCTCTTATAGAGCTCCTTCTCGGCCTCATGCAGCGTGGATATCAGCTCTCCAAGAGTCTACTCTTGGTTCAACATGTTGTAGTTCATGATGAACTCACTCCAAGTGTCGGGGAGAGACTGCAAGATCAAATCTATAGAGGTCTCTATCTCAAAGACAATCCCCATTTGTCCAAGCTGCTCAATATCGGCAATCATCTGTGTCACGTGATGTTCAACAGACGTACCCCCCGACATTTGAGCACGGAAGAGCTTCTTATGTAACTAATATCTTTGTGATCTAAGGTTAGATCGGTGCAGATCATGCAACTTCACCAACATAGTATAGAGATCCAATCATTTGTTTTGTCGACGGAATTGCTGAGTCATAGCAGCAAGCATAATTGACTGAGCAGTCGCGTTGTTGTCACTATGTGTCTTCCAAAGATCTAGCTCGAGCAACTGATCAGAACTGGGCTTAGGCCCAAGAGGTCTCTCTATAGTATATAGAAGCCTCTCAGATCCAAGGACTATCCTTAGATTGAGTTCCCAATCGGAGAAGTTAGTCCCGTTGAAGACATTGTCTCCCATGATTATGTCACGGACACTCTTCTTTCCGGTTATTTTAATTGCGATAATCTAATTATCCAATTAACAATGTAGGGTACAGTCCAACTGTTACAAGAAAAATAACATTATATTAGTCCAACTATAAAATAATTTTGACGAAAATATTTGAAAGAGCGTAAAGCTAAGTATTCGAACGAAATTACAAGTTCAATACTAGCCTCCCACTATTTTTCGGTGAGCCTCTAACCCTCTGTCGAGTACTCGGGAAACCCAGTTTCCTAGTGGTCTAGGATCCCGTTAAATAACGCACAACCTTGACTTTGGCCAACAAGTTGTATGATATTTAACTAGGTAGATCTCGAAGATCAATTGGATCTTATCCAATTCCTAGATCCGGTAGGTGGACTCCAAGTCTGAAACATATATACAATATATATGCCAATATATGCCAATATATTTTCCTAACCTATTTCCACTGAATCAACTAAGCCTTGGCTTTGGCACAACAAGCTTAATGATTCCAGTTAAGCGGGACCCATTGACGTGGGAAAGTTTCGTAATCAATGTCGATGGACAAGAAGTGATCTTGACTTTGGCCAACAAATCACAACTTGGACACGACACCGATATGGAACAAAACTTTCTTGATTCAAACACATCCGCGATATGACAAAGGCCTTGACTTTGGCCAACAAGCCAATGCCAATCTTGGATCTTGAGTAAGAATCACTCAATGGAAGGATATCACTTAATATGTTTTGAGGGATTTTCGCATAAATTGGCAACCAATTTATTATCTTTGTTAGGTCTCATCATCATACACCCTTAAACATGCATTCTAAACACATAATAAGGCACGAAAGTAAATTAATACCGATATGCGGATGGATATTTAACAACTTGTTCCTAGAACAAATCACTCCATTCCCTCTCCCCGGCTAGCACTATTCTACTTCTACCCAATTACATAATACAATAATAGAAACCTCATTACATTGAGGGCAATTAGGTGAGAAGAGAATACAAAGAAATAATGAGAGATAAGGCTGGACACGCATGTCCAATTTATAAATTCCAAATTTACAACAATTTCTAAAATTGCCATTTCCCTTCTAATATCCATCCGATATACGATATTCATTCAACACATCCATATTCATTCATAGCATGTAATTCAACCAATCTAATCCAATTAATTAGTCTTTGAATTATTTGATCATCCAATGTTCAAACTACGATTTGATTTTTGCGCGAGTCCAACTAGTTTGAGAATAAGTACTCAAAGTACGAATTCTTGAATTATATCGAACTACTCGTTAAATCTAATTTAATTCATATTCAATACTAATTCATTTATTTAATTCCAAATTAAATATCTACATTTTTAATGCTCTTTAATGATTTAGATTCCAAATCTAATCTAATAGGGTCTCAAAGCCCAACTAACATCCAATGTTCGTTTAATTAAAGTCTGATGGGCTTTCAATTGATTTCATAAGGCATGGGCTTTGGTCAATGTGGGTCAAACCCAATTACCAAGCCCAATTGAGGAATCACCCTCATTTGCCAAGAAAACAATTTTAGCCCATAAGGCCCAATTAAACTTTTAAAGCCCATTTATTACATTTGGACTTAATGGAATGATTTAGGCCCAATTTGGATCCAATCCAATTGGCCTAAACCAACTTGGCCGAACCAAGCCCATTATTCCCAAATATAACAATTTCAAGCCCAATTCAAAATCAAGCCCAATTAACCAAATTTTAAAATTCCAAATTTTATAATCCAACTAATTAAAGTGTAATACATCAATTAATTACCCAAATTAATATTTCCAAAATACAATTTAACTAATTAATTATGTATCCTATTGTTCAACTAATGTCCAACATTCTTGAATCAAAAAATTAAGTCCATTACATGCTAAAGGGCTCTCGGCAATGATAAGGATTTTTGTCCGATTTTGTTTTTCAATCCGATCGAATTACAAATCGACATTTCCAATTCATTTCAAGTAATCCAATGATCATCAAAACAAAAAATTCCAAGACCCTAGGGTAACAACAACATTCGACCAAGCCATAGTGTGGGCTAAAATTTGATCCAATCAATATTTCAAGAAATTGATCATATATAACTTCAAAAAATCATCATTTAAGCATACTCAATCAATAAATTTTATTAAATCATGCTGAAAATGATTTTACCCAAATTTTACCCTAATTCATTTCATGCTCATTTTGGCTCATAGATAACATTATTGGGTTTCTAGGTTTATTCCCAAGATCAAATAAGCATAAAAATGTGAATGAATAACAAGAAGAGTGGCGGAAACACACTTACATTGATCGGTTTATGGATGCGTCAAACAACAAAATTTCTCCTCCAAGCAGTCCAAGAATTCGGCCAAGATGAAAGCACAAGCTCCAAGCTTTGTTTTGCCTTTCGAAGCTCTTGAATAGATTTCCCTATCACCTTGATATGATCCTTGAAGAGTGCTAGCTCTTTGAGAATTTTTGCAACAAAAATCCTTCACTTTTCTTGCTATTTTCGGTATTGAAGAAGAAAATTGGGAGAGAAAAAGCTCAATGCATTCGGCAATGAGAGAGAGAATGAAGGCTTGTGTGTATTGTTTTTCAAAACAATTAATTGATATACCAAATGTGTATATGGTACAAGTCAATCAAAGCTTCACTTGGAGTGTTTTAGAAGTCAATAACAACTCCACAAAAACACATCACAATAAAGCTACTTTAAATGACATGTGATGTGACAATTGATGTGACATGTGGGTCCCAATCGATTCCGAATGCGAGTGGGCCAGCAAACACTCCCGGGCTCGGGTTCGCTAATTCCGAATTAACAAACTTCCGTTGCGACGTAATTAAATCGAATTTAATTAAATAATTATGCCTAGCAAAATCACTATTCACGTCGCTAACGAATTAATTCTAAATTAACTCGTTTGCCCGAATTAAAATCTAATTTTAATTCCGCGTCGAAATCTAATTTCGTTTAATATATAAAATATATTATTTTAATGATTAATTCCAAATTAATCTTTCTCTCTCTTCAAATAGTATTTTATCCCAGATAAAATCTCTCCGCAATTAATCCCAGATTAATTTAGCTTGAATCATACGTCATCGGTGAATCTTTGGGAAGCGACCCAAGATATCCCTGGATATGTTGGCAGTAAATCAGGTCGTCGGACTACCGAACACGTAAGTACCTAGTACTACATTTTTACCGATTTACAAGACAATGTTGGCTTCTAGCAAAGCGCCATGCCTACCTAATTCTCCAGAAATATTCTTAATGGAATATACGATCTTTAACAGGCGTAGTACACGTATTAATGCGTATTTCGATCCAGTATCGGATGTCACATGCAAGGCCTGGGGCTGGTACAGTGTCTGCCCCGTACGAAGCATATATCGGATCACTAGCAACTAGTCTCTTTATTATCGGATAATCATGACCAAGTCATATTATACCGATGGTTGCAACCCTTAGAGAACCAATTCTGTATCCCTGCGTGACCATTATCTCCATATGACTGGAGTGATACTTCCGTCTTGACATCACATCCAATACACTACGATTCTCAATAAACCCAGAAGGGGCGTACACAGAACCTGTTAAAGTCTTGGACGACCAAAACCAAAGCGTATTGATTGTCGCAAGTACTACCGATGCAATTCTCAGGTTAAGACCAAATACACCTACCCTGAAGCGGACTCCCATAGACACATAGTCATACTAGCAATGGGATTCCGCGGGGTCTATCCAGAGCGAAGCTGTTTTCCATACCATCGGTAAAAACACAACCTCATACCATATTTGTATAAGTATCCAATACTTAAATATATGAGAACTATGCTGTTACGCTTCCATAACACGCACAAGTGCGATACTAGTCTATTCCGCATTATCGATGTCCAGTCTCGATAATACTACGACTAGGGATATTTAATGATTAAACCTTTATGGATTGATACTGTCTCATATCATCTCAATCCGGAACTAACCATAAGGACTTTCATCATTCACACATTTAAGTAATATAATTATGAAAATGATAAAAGGCAATTTCCATTACTACATAGTTAATTTCTATAAAACCACAATGTTTTTACAAACAGTGACGCTTTGGGTCATAACTGTCCAACAATTTCTTCATGTAATTCTAGCTTACTATTGTTGTTTATCAATGGCTCTTATATTCAGGATATTAATCCTGAATAGATTCTCTAGTGGTCATTCTTAATTGGCTAAAGCCTCTGGAACAAGGTGTTTATATTAAGTCTAACTGTAAGTGCACTTGTGCTTAAACTGTATTCCTCACTATTAACATCGATGTTAGCAATTCGATTTTGATTACCGTCCATACTCCTTCATACTTTTCAAATTCGTGGCTAGTATAAATATGGTTAATCCATCATTTATACTAACTTGCTCTCTTTACTCGGTCGCCCTCCAGAATGTTCCATCTTCAATTATTCCATGGTCTTATTGTTAGGTGTTGTCATTGTCTCAACAATATTTATATACCTAGTTTTCATTGGCCATCTCTGTTATACCTCAATAAACCTTCTTGAGATCGTACTTTGCCTTGTTCGTTAGCTAGGTATATTACATGGAAACTTATGGATTATACTTGTTATCTCTCTTTCGTTTCCTATCTAAAGGAATTCCAGTCTTATCTTGATGCTGAGAAAGCTTGTTGTTACGTAGTACTACTAAACTCAACCATCAAAAGTCTATCTTAGCTCTTATACACTTTTGTCATTATTTATCTAATTTCTTTTTTTCTATTGTTGTTTTACCTTGACAGTTTCAGCTCCAAATATTTTACTTGTTATCCTTTTTGTCTTCCTTCATGTTCTATTCTATACTTGGAACTTCTGTGGTTTATGCTTTTATCTCTTTATCCAAAAGATATCATCTTTTACATATCCTTAAACATGTCTAATGCTGGTTCTTTTGTATTCCCGTCGTTGCTTGACTATTACTTTATACTCTCATTACTCCATCTAGATAACTTATTTCCTAAATCTTTTACTTAGAGCTATCTTCCTCTTCTATTATGTTCTTTCACTTAGTCTGAAGGTATTATGTTTCGGTCTCCTTTCACTACGTATTCACTTGTTTCTGGGAGTATCTTGAGGCGAACGTCGAGGTCCATCTTTGCTATTGTTGTCTAACTAGGGTTGGGGGGTGGGTTTGGTTCTGAAGCCTTCCCGATTATAATGATCTCACTAATTACTTGTGCTACAGTTGCACATGCTACTCATCTATAAGCCTATGACTCTATTGTTTACTAGTGTCAGCTTCCATACTAAGATACTTCTGCTAGGTACCATCTGAAGTATCTCATGTTTCAATCTTACTCCTGATCCATTTTCCGACTATCGATTAATCTTTTTTTCTGAGAATTTTCTTAAGGTTCATGCTCTTTCAAATTCCAATCATATTACCTCTATTATTCTTTCTACTAACCTCAGTTTCTTAACCTCTTAAGTATTTTATATCTCTCGGAACTTCATATTTAACGATAAATCATGATTACTATCGAGCCTAAAGTATTAGGGTTGCTCTTTTCTAAGCCTTCCTCTTTATTCCTGTGGGAAGCTCTTCATAAGTCATATGTCCTACACCCGAGGGTCACTATCTATGTTGCTTACTCTGGTTCCTTACTCTTCCGAGCCTTCACTTCCTTGATAACGTTGGGTAGATTATAACTTCTAGATTCTGCTAGACTTACTATGAATTCAAACTACTCCTTCTTATACATAATGTTACTATATTATGATCCTTATCTAGGTCTTTTTGAGATATTGGTTTGGTTGTTCTATTGTCTCATGATTCATTTATTTTGTCGAATACTCTGATTTACTGGTCATTCTCCTTAATGGCTCTAGGTTGAGGGGTGAGTAGATGCATTCCATAGAGATATATGAATATGAATTTCTGTTATTTACTTAAGCTCGATGATGGTATGGTTAAGTGCCTATATACTTACTAGAATCAGAGATACTGGAATGAATAGTTGTCATTCATTCTGCCGGGACCTGGGTCGACTACTCCACGTCTTAAGGTTCCATAACTTTTATCACATATTCTGAGGTCTCCATTATTGTTTATGTCTTCAAGCTATATCATCTATGTTATTATACATACTGAACTTCTTTGTTACTTTCCGCGTCTCCCTTTAATATCTCCATACCCTATTTCTTGCCTCTGAACTGTGTGCTGAGGCTAGTATGGTTCATTCTTCTGGTTTCTTGCTAGAATATTCTCTCTGCTTTGCATAGGCTACAACAATGCCATTTAACCTCGCTTTCGTTAATGGTACTTTTGTTAATTCTGAGTGGCATTTTTCTGATCTATGGATTCTTCTATGTTTTGTCTATTCTATGACTTCTCATTTGCTGTATGTAAGACTCGTGCTAGCTTGTCTCTATTCTTTAACTATGATGGTTCTCTTCTTTCTAATTTCACAAAATTTCCTTGGATCTTTCTGGGTGATCTACCTTTTCAATGTCTTCTGTTTCTTTCTTAAGATAAAATCTCGTCGTGCTTCTTACAGTTATCTTTATCTTTTCTGGGACAAGCTTTTCTCATATCGATGGATACGTTATCTTTGTTCTAGTACTCAATGTTTGGTAAGAGTCTATTACTCATGTTAGATAAAGTAAGAGATAGAACTCTTTCAGGACAATTTCTTCAACTAGTATTCTAAGGGGTGGAGAACTGGGTTAGCTTCGGCCGCATCTATGTCGGGTTTCTTGGGGTATGGAAACTCCTCATACTTACTTACAACCTTCATTTATTTGCTTGATTAGCAATCTCTTCATCCTTTTTTTTGGCATCTCTTGTATATTGGGAACTCCCAAGTCTACTTATGGTTTCTTGTTTCTTTTATCTTTCTGTTCATCATTCGTTTACTCAGGAAACTTGTTATCTATTGAGGTGCTTAAGTGTTGGACAATATGACCCATAGCGTCACTATTTGCACAGATCATTGTGTGTTGTAGCAAATTAACTATGTGACAAAGAAATTGCACTCTCATCATTTGTGATTAGATCACCATAGATATATAAATGAAGAGAGGTCCCTATGATTAGTACCTGGACTGAGAATGATATGAGACAGTATCAGTCCCCGAAGGTTTAATCATTAAATATCCCTAGCCGTAGTATTATCGAGACTGGACATCGATAATGCGGAATAGGCTAGTATTGCACTTGTGCGCGTTTGTGAGGGCACAACGGCATAGTTCTCATATATATAAGTATTGGATACTTATGCAAGTGCGATAGGAGGTCGTGTTTCACCGATGGTACGGGAAACAGCTTCGCTCTGGATAGACCCCTCGGAATCCCATTGGTATTATGACTATGTGTCTATGGGAGGCCGAAATCGAGGTAGGTGTGTATAGTCTTAACCTGAGACTTGCATCGCTAATACTTACGATAATCGATAAACTTTGGTCTTGGTGGTAGGGGCTTTAACCGGTTCTGTGTACACCACTTCTGGGTTTATCAGAGAGTCGTAGTGTATTGGGTGTGATGTCAAGATGGAAGTGTCACTTCAGTCATTTGGAGATGATGTCACGCAGGATACGGTACTAGTGCTCTTGAGTGTTGCGCAACCAATCGGGATATTGTGACCAGGTCATGTATATCCGATTATAGAGACTATGTTACCAGACATCCGACATGTGCTTCGGACGGGGCAGACACTTATCCAGCCCCAGCCCTAGCACGTGATTATCCGATACTGGGCCGATATACACAATACTACGGTATACTACGCTTGATACAGATCTATATATTCCTGTAAGAATATTTCTGGAGAATTGGGTAGGCATGGCGCTTTGCTAGAAGCCAACCTTGTCTTGTAAATCGATATAAACGTAGTACGAGGTACTTACGTGTTCGGACAGTCCGACGATCGTATTTACTGCCAACATATCCGGAGATCTCATGGGTCGCTTCCTGAAGATTCACCGATGACGTATGACTCGCACTTTGATTAATCTGGGATTAATTAGAAGAGAGAGATAGAATTAATCTGGGATTAATTCGATGAGAGAGAAAATTAATCTGGGATTAATTGCGGAGATATTTTATCTGGGATAAAATATTAATTAAAGAGAGAGAACGATTAATTTGGAATTAATCGATAAAATTAATATATTCGATATATTAATCGAAATTGGATTTCGACGCGGAATTAAAATTAGATTTTAATTCGGGCGAACGAATTAATTTAGAATTAATTCGTTAGCGACGTGAATAGTGAATTCGCTAGGCGTAATCATTTAATTACGACGCGACGGAAAATTCGTTAATTTGGAATTAGCGAACCCGAGCCCGAGAGTGATTGCGAGCGCATTCGCATTTCGAATTCGAGCGCGGCACGCAAGTCACATCAAGCGTCAAATCGCTAGTCGCGTCAATCGTCAAATCAATTGTCACTTTGAGTGATGTGACTTGACACTTGTCACTTTATAAAGTGAAGAGATGTGATGTGAATAGTGATGTGAAATGATTGAAGCTTTTAAAGGTTGAGATGGAATAAAACATTATTTTATTCCTGCCTTTTTGGCTTTTGAATTAAATTGAGTATATATCTTATTTTATTTACTTGGTAAATATTAATAAGAGATATATACAAAAGCTTTTTATTCTCTCTTCTTGTACTGTAATGTTCACGGTTTTAGGCAAATAAAGAGCCAAAAACGTTTCTCTCTTCCCTCTCTTTTCTCTCCTCTCTCCTCACGGCTTCAAGCCGATTTCTTCTTCAATTTTCTGGTTCACCGAATTTTTGAGAAGCAAAATGGAAGATGATTAGTGCTAGCACACCTTGAGCATACATAGGTGATAGGGAAGTTCTTCTTTGAGCATGGAAGCTTGAAGCTTGAGCTTCAATGGAGTCTTCACATGGCCGAAAATGGTGGAGTCCAAACCAGTCCAAACCGAGCAGCCACTGCAGTTCCAGAGCATTGCCGTGACTTGGAGGGAGCAAAAATCGCACCTTGTTCTTCAAACATCAAAACCGAAATTCAATGTGAGTTGATTCCGCCACCTCCTTTGATGTGTTCATATGTGATTTTTTTTATGCATTGTTTGTGATCTTGGGACTTGATTAAACTCCAACATTGGTATCTAGAGCCATTGATGCATGAAATCCGAAATTAGGGTTCTTGGCAATTTGGGGCTTTTTGATTTTGGCTTGATTCTGACAAATTGATTGTGTAAGAATGCTTATATATGATCTAATTTGAGATATATGTAATCAATTTGACAAAAAAATCATTGGATTGATTTTCCCCAATTTGCAAATTTTGGTCAAAACTTTAATTTGGGTAAACTCGATTTAGGCATGATTTGGTTGAATTGTTTGATGCATTATGCTTGAATGAGGTTGAATTGAAGTTGTGCATGATCAATTTCAAGAAAATTGGATTAGATCAATTTTCCCCAATTCTTAGGTTGAATTTGAAACTTGAAATTGGGCAAAATGTGTTTAAGCATGTTTTAATTGAATTGGATGTTTAAGTATGCTTAGAACATGTTTAATTGAGATTGTGTGTGATCAATTTCATGAAATTGGATTGGATTCAATTTTCCCCAAATTGGAGGCTTGGCCGAAAATTGGAAGAACCTAATGTCTTGGTAATTTTGTTTTGTTTGATCATTGGATGACTTAAAACAATTGGTTAATGTTGTTTTGAAGTTCAATTGGATTGAATTTTGATTTGGAACATTTTTCCCTTTTAAAGTGGCTTGGCCGATTTTTAAGAACATGAAATTCTTTGTGATTTTGTTGTTTTAATTCATTGGATGAATTGAATTGATTTGGGAAATTAAGATTGTGGACTCAATTGGATTGAAACCGAATCGAATTGAAAAACCCCTAATTGCCGAGACTTGAAAGCATGTTAATTGGGTTTGATTTTAATTGAATTGTGTTGGACACTATTTGGTTGTTAAAGTGCATGATTAATTAGGCTAATTGATATTTTAGAAATGTTAATTGGGTAATTGATTGTGTATTACACTTAGGTTAATTAATTGTGAAATTTGGAATTTTATAAGTTAATTAATTTGGGCTTGATTTTGGAAATTGGGCTTGTTAGGTTGTAATTGGGCTTTTGGGCTTTGTTGTAACAAAGTTGGGTTTAGGCAAAATTGGTTGGATCCAATTAGGCCCAAAACCGAATCCAAAAGGTCCAATTATGACTTAATGGACCTTAATTATTTAATTGGGCCTAATGGGCCAAAATTAATTTAAAGGCTTATGGGGTAACTCCCGGATTGGATTTTGGTTGTTCGGTTTGACCCGAGTTGACCAAAAGTCCACGCCTATAGAAATTAATTAAAAGCCCATTGGACTTTAATTAAATAAAACATTAGATGTTAATCGGGCTTTGAGACCCGTTGCGATTAAATTTGGAATTTAAGTCGTAAAGGTTCGTTAATAAAAGTGTAATATTTAATTTGGAATTAAATAATGAATTAGAATTAAATACGTATTAAATTGGATTTAATTATGTAATTTAATTTAATTCGTAGAAATTGTACTTTGAGTACGTGTTTGCAATACGAGTTTGACTCGAACAAAATCAAATCTTTGTTTGAACATTGGATGATCACTAATAATCAAGATTAATTAATTTGATTGATTGATTGATAACATGCTTGTATGAATACATGGTTGTGATGTTTGAATAATGTATATCGGATGGATATTAGTCGGGTTGGGCGATTTTGGAAATTGTAATAAATTTGATTTATTAAATTGGACCTGCGTGTCCAGCCTTATCTCCTATTTCTTTGTATTCTCTTCTCACCTATTCCCCTCCATGTAAAAGAGGTTTCTTTAGAAGTGTAGTGTAACGGGTAGAAGTAATACAAGTGCTAGCGGGAGAGAGAAAGTGAGAGATTTGATCTAGGATCAATGTAAAATATCCATCCGCATATCATTATTATTTTATTTCATACTCGCTTTATTATGTGTTTAGAATGCATGCTTAAGGGTGTATGATGATGAGACCTTAACAAAGATAATTAAATTGGTAGCCAATTTGCACGCGAAAAACCCTCGTTAAATATCATGCGTTTTTCCTTCCATTGAGTGATTCTTACTCAAGATCCGAGATTGGCAGGGGTTGTTGGCCAAAGTCAAGCCCTTGTCCATCAAAGATGTGTTTTAATCACGAGGCTTTGTTCCATATCGGTGTCGTGTCCAAGTTGTGGTTGTGGCCACCAAAGTCAAGACCACTTTTGTCCATGACATTGATTACGAAGCTTCCATGTCAATGGGTCCGCGCTTGACTGGGATCATTAGGTTTGTTGTGCCAAAGCCAAGGCCTAGTTGATTCAGAGGAAAAAGGTTAGGATACATTCGATGTATAGGCATATAAAGATATATGTTTGGGACTTGGATGTCCACCTACTGGATCTAGGAGTTGGATGAGATCCAATTGATCTTCGAGATCTACCTAGTTAATTATCATACATTTGTTGGCCAAAGTCAAGATTGTGTGATATTTAACGGGATCCTAGCCCACTAGGAAACACGGTTTCCCGAGTACTCGACAGAGGGTTAGAGGCTCGACGAAAAATAGTGGGAGGCAAGTATTGAATTTGCAACATTCGTTCGAATACTCGCTAAACACGCTCATTTTATTTATTTCGTCATTAGATTAAATATTAGTTAGACTAATATTTAAATTGTTGTTTTAATAAACAGTTGGACTGTATTATACTTGATTATATATAATTGGATTATATTAATCAATATATTTGAATTAATTAATTTCAGTTTACAGTTGATTTTATAATTGGATTATAGTAATCAATGTAATTGAGGTTAATTAATTTGGATTATATTTGATTATATAGTTGGACTATTATAATCATTATAATATATAAAGTACCACTAATCGTTGATTAAATAGTTGGACTATTGTAATCAAGATAAAAATTGAAAAGTTGGATATTTAAAATATAATCTAGGATTAAAATATTTTAAATGATTTAATTTTCAAATTGGGAATAAATAATAGGTTACTTTATTTGATAAAATAACTTATTATACCTTAAGCCCAAAATTAAGCAAATAGTAGAGCATAAAATCTTTGGAAGATTTATGTGATGATGACTTTAATGCTTATTTAATATACTTATAATAAATCTATCTTTAGATTTAAAAGTATTAAAATTGCAATTAATAATTCTTGGAGAATTAATTGACTATTCTAGTGGAGAAAAGTCAAAGTTTGCAATTGGGCATGTAGCACAAGGTGCACATCGTTTCGATATTCCGAAACCCAAGGCTTGGCCTAAGGTTCCTAAAATATTGAAAAGGATAATTGACATATCCCAAAGTGACTACCATTTGGATATGGAAGACACGAAGGAATTAAAGAAAGGGCGAGGCTCTAACTTTAAAAATATTTGTCTTAGTTATGTTCACAGCTAGTATTGAAATTAGATTTTAAATACTTAGTGTGGTACATAAAATATATGTATTGATATTCAGAATCTGCTTTGAGCAGGATACTGACTTCAAGCTGAGATTCCTCTGCGAATCGGAAACGGGACGAAAGTCGCTGTTTCGACCGTAGATACCTAAGTTTAGGAACAAACTTCTGGGTGTGTACTTAAATTAGGAACTGTTATAATGTAACTAGTTTGACTAGAAACATTATCTCTTTATCAGTGTTTAACCCACTGCGAGTGAACCTTTATATTTAAAACACTAAAGTGTTTTATTATATAAAGATGATACTGAGATAAATACATTAGATGTAAATAACAGAATTTATATTTTGAATATAAATAAAAATCTCAAACATATAAATGACAAATAAATAGCTCAAATTGATTTGATCAATAGAGACTTATTTATGGCATTGTTGTCTAGGACACAATTAAACGAGACACGTCAGTTAGACGGTGTGTCCGAACTAAACCAATTTTGTTGGACATGATAAGGTTTTCACGAGTCGCTCTGAGCTACATTTCCTTCAACAGGATATGTATTAACAGTGCAAAACTTATTTAGAATAAGGTTCCATATTAATCTGTTTGACAGATATCATATAGGATATGAACAGGAAAGAAACGAGGTTTCTCATTCCTGATAATTTGGGTATGCCAGGCATAACGTTTGGATGATACCAAACTAAGAACCCAAATTGGATAGTGCCAATATAGGTTATCCTAAGGGAAACCATAAGTATAGTACTTATAAATCCCACATGAGAACAATGTGATTGTTGCTCACCATGCGGTTTTCCTGAGAGGAATACCGATATGCAGTGGTCAGTGGGAGGATAGTGATACTCGATGAAAATCGGAGTAAAGTAATACTATTCAAAGCACGAAGTCCTTAATGGAACACAAATAATCATCATGATGAAACTATACCATTAATCTTCAAATACAAAGAACCAAAGGAAGTGATACGAGGTTATCTACTCTCTATTATGAAAAATATTGTCATGAGTCCGAATGGATTCCATGTAAAACGACCTATTTTGGATACTAGTTGTTGTACCACAAAGCATTGTGCCTATGGTACATTAAACGTCTTCAAGGAAGACATACATGGTAGCAACATACCAACGTACAAAGCTAGGCTTTTGACGGAAAGGTATCGTTATCAACATTGTGTTAATAACGGTTCAACCTTTTACCTGTTGCCATGGTAAATCCATTTTGAAGATGCTTGTTGATAACTGTATATTTCATTTATGAAATATGTCAGTTACAAATCAAAATCGCTTTCCTGAAAAGGAAACCTTTTGGAGAATGTTTATAACATTCTGACGATTTTGTATAACCGACAAACAAGGTTTGCGGATTATTCAATCCATGTTTGGATTGAAGCAAGCATAGGTTCTTGGAACTGACGTTTTGAAATAATCATAATAGTTTATGATTTGACTCAAAACGAAATAATTCTTGTGTATATAAGGAGGTTAGTGGGAGAGGGCACTGACAATGAAATTCCCATAAAACAATTGTGAAAGCTTGGCTTTCATAGAAATTCTCCGTAGAATTCTGGGGAGTAACAACCTTTATTCAAGGAATAAAGATCTACTGGGCTAGATTTGGAGTTGGTAACACTCTCTGGGAAATTGTACATTTAAAATGTACTTGTATTGGTGTCTCATACGCTTCGAGCATATGGAGTCACAATCGGGTCAATCCAAGTGATAGTCACTGGATTGAAGATTAAGAACATCTGTTAGTATCTGAGAGAACTAAAGATGCTGTCTTAAACTATGGAGATGGAGAACTTGAAGTGACTGGGATCACTGCTGCAAGTTTCCAAACCGGTAAATACTGCGGTACTATAAAGTTTGAATAACAGGGACAGTGAGCTGGAAATCTTCCGAGCAAGATAACTGTTGCCGAATTAACAACAAATGCGGATTATTGCTGCAGCTGAGGCAGCAATAGAAGCCATTTGGATCGATAATAAATCTAATTAGATTAGATATAGTTCTGTTAGCAGCTGAGCTAGGCGTCAGCACAGGCTAAAGAATTAAAGGTCTCATCGACGATCCAGATATATACTTCTATATCATCTGATTCGTTCGGATCATACATCGTGGCGATGTGATGATCGTGTAAATCGCGTCAGACGATAATTAAGCAAATCCGCTGACGAAAACCTTTCCTCAGCAATTTGAGCGAACCGTACATAGTTCAGGTGTAGGACACTTGAGTGACTGGCTATGTGCCAAGTGGGAGATTGTTGGACAATATGACCCATAGCGTCACTATTTGCACAGATCATTGTGTTGTTGTAGCAAATTAACTATGTGACAAGGAAATTGCACTCTCATCATTTGTGATTAGATCACCATAGATATATAATGAAGAGAGGTCCCTATGATTAGTACCTGGACTGAGAATGATATGAGACAGTATCAGTCCCCGAAGGTTTAATCATTAAATATCCCTAGCCGTAGTATTATCGAGACTGGACATCGATAATGCGGAATAGGCTAGTATTGCACTTGTGCGCGTTTGTGAGGGGGCACAACGGCATAGTTCTCATATATATAAGTATTGGATACTTATGCAAGTGCGATAGGAGGTCGTGTTTCACCGATGGTACGGGAAACAGCTTCGCTCTGGATAGACCCCTCGGAATCCCATTGGTATTATGACTATGTGTCTATGGGAGGCCGAAATCGAGGTAGGTGTGTATAGTCTTAACCTGAGACTTGCATCGCTAATACTTACGATAATCGATAAACTTTGGTCTTGGTGGTAGGGGGCTTTAACCGGTTCTGTGTACACCACTTCTGGGTTTATCAGAGAGTCGTAGTGTATTGGGTGTGATGTCAAGATGGAAGTGTCACTTCAGTCATTGGAGATGATGTCACGCAGGATACGGTACTAGTGCTCTTGAGTGTTGCGCAACCAATCGGGATATTGTGACCAGGTCATGTATATCCGATTATAGAGACTATGTTACCAGACATCCGACATGTGTTTCGGACGGGGCAGACACTTATCCAGCCCCAGCCCTAGCACGTGATTATCCGATACTGGGCCGATATACACAATACTACGGTATACTACGCTTGATACAGATCTATATATTCCTGTAAGAATATTTCTGGAGAATTGGGTAGGCATGGCGCTTTGCTAGAAGCCAACCTTGTCTTGTAAATCGATATAAACGTAGTACGAGGTACTTACGTGTTCGGACAGTCCGACGATCGTATTTACTGCCAACATATCCGGAGATCTCATGGGTCGCTTCCTGAAGATTCACCGATGACGTATGACTCGCACTTTGATTAATCTGGGATTAATTAGAAGAGAGAGATAGAATTAATCTGGGATTAATTCGATGAGAGAGAAAATTAATCTGGGATTAATTGCGGAGATATTTTATCTGGGATAAAAATTAATTAAAGAGAGAGAACGATTAATTTGGAATTAATCGATAAAATTAATATATTCGATATATTAATCGAAATTGGATTTCGACGCGGAATTAAAATTAGATTTTAATTCGGGCGAACGAATTAATTTAGAATTAATTCGTTAGCGACGTGAATAGTGAATTCGCTAGGCGTAATCATTTAATTACGACGCGACGGAAAATTCGTTAATTTGGAATTAGCGAACCCGAGCCCGAGAGTGATTGCGAGCGCATTCGCATTTCGAATTCGAGCGCGGCACGCAAGTCACATCAAGCGTCAAATCGCTAGTCGCGTCAATCGTCAAATCAATTGTCACTTTGAGTGATGTGACTTGACAACTTGTCACTTTATAAAGTGAAGAGATGTGATGTGAATAGTGATGTGAAATGATTGAAAGCTTTTAAAAGGCTTGAGATGGAATATAACATTATTTTATTCCTTGCCTTTTTGGCTTTTGAATTAAAGTTGAGTATATATCTTATTTTATTTACTTGGTAAATTAATAAGAGATATATACAAAAGTTTTTATTCTCTCTCTTGTACTTGGTACTTCACGGTTTTAGGCAAATAAGAGCCAAAAACGTTTTTCTCTCTTCCCCTCTTTTCTCTCCTCTCTTCCTCACGGCTTCAAGCCGATTTCTTCTTCAATTTTCTGGTTCACCGAATTTTTGAGAAGCAAAATGGAAGATGATTGTGCTAGCACACCTTGAGGCATACATAGGTGATAGGGAAGCTTCTTCTTTGAGCAAGGAAGCTTGAAGCTTTGAGCTTCAATGGGTCTCACATGGCCGAAAATGGTGGAGTCCAAACCAGTCCAAACCGAGCGTCCACTGCAGTTCCAGAAGCCATTGCCGTGACTTGGAGGGAGCAAAAATCGCACCTTGTTCTTCAACATCAAAACCGAAATTCAATGTGAGTTGATTCCGCCACCTCCTTTGATGTGTTCATATGTGATTTTTATGCATGTTTGTGATCTTGGGACTTGATTAAACTCCAAATACGGCTATGGGTCTAGTTGAAGGGAATCTTTCGGTGAGGAGGGCATCTGTCTTATTAAGCATGAATGCAATCTTACGAGAAGGAAAGAAATCTACTTAGGTCTACTTGATATTTTTCCCTTGCCAGACTTATTCCATTCTCTTTACTACTATAGGTCCTGCCTACTTCCTTATATTTCTGTTTATGTATCTTTATCTTTTATTGGCTCTGTTGCTTGAACATCTATGTCCCATTCTTTACTTTTCTTATGCTTTTCTTTCCTACTCCCTTGGTGAATATCCTCATAACCTACTATCTATTATCATACTTTCTTGAACTTCCGTAATAGGTCAGAATAACTACAGAAGGATTCTCTGCTAGAATAAAGGGTTATGGTTATTTTCAATTGAATAATATTTAATAGCTCGGAATGCTTACTAACATGTTTATGGAACTTGAGGACATACTCGATGATAGAATACTGGAGATGTAGTGCCTCATATACTAGTACCATGGTATACTACGTATACAAGCCCCCAACACTCTACACAACTACAGTTCTGATCCCTTAGACCATGCTTCTAATACCATCTTTGTAACTTCTCTATCTAAGAGATGCTACCGACAGGGAATATGCCATATTATCCCCCTAAGCCTCTGACCTCCTGACTCTACTCAAATCTACTAATCTTATCTCATGCATAATCAGCATAGGACCTTGCCCAACTTAATAACATGGGACGCATCTCAAATACTCATACAATGATCTCAACAGTACTTCATATTACAATTCTGATAATGAACACTTCTATCACAATAACATACACAATCTCTACTATACAACATGTATAACACTTGACTTTACTTAGACTCTGACTGTAATGCAGCACCGACTCGACTTGGTGGACTTAAACCCTCTAGTGACTGCCATCAATATCTGTCCTCTTGAGTTTGTCCTCCGGTATACCTGTAAAATAAGAAACTGAGAGCTTTTCTTATTCTTTTTCTTCTTTTTCTTCTTCTTCTTCGTATTATTATTCTTTACACAACTGAAAGCTTAATTCCTTGAAGTTCTCTTTAGAACCCTTCATTTTTATATAAGAACATAATTTCTTAAGGTCTGAATTCTTATTCTTTTTGAACCGATATCCGAGGGTTACTTCTTTCTATCTGACACTCTATGATTTTTTTTTACTGATTTCTTTCTTTCTTTTAAGGCTTAATACTTCTCTAATACTTCTTGGATAACTATTCATTCTATATTTGTCTTCACGAAAGTATATTCAACTTGTAGAATCCCAAATGATCTAGTTGCATTTATGCTAATATGGGTCTATCCACGGTAGTTTTAGATGAATTACTTATTTCCATCTCTTATCTCTCTTGCTAGATTATTACCAACTATTAGATATCGCTTGGCTTCTGTGATTCCTTGCAGCTATCATATCCCTATTATACTTTGTACCGCAGTCAATAAGCTTTTGCTTCCTTGGTCTTAAGTATACTTCAAGTTCCTCACTTCATTTTTATAGTATAACTCCATTAATGGTCTTACTGAGTGTATCCTTAATCTCTTCTTATCCAACGCCTTCTCATGCTAAAGGTGATTTTGTCTCTTAACATTAGGTTTCTTCACGTTCCACTATAACTTGAAACAAAAATATACAAAGATACTCCTTATTGTTAATAGAAACAATAGTCTCAATACAATTCCAGTTCTACTTGCTAAATTGAGCTAGGCATTTATTCTCTTAGTTTTACTACTTAACTGTCTATTTCCTTATTACTAACTTCCAATTACTTATGGGCTTCATCCTCTAGATTCTGCTGTCTTCATCTTTATATTCGTTGCTAATATAAATCTGATTATCCTTTATTTGCACCGCCTTGTTCTCTTAACTTTATTATTCTTATAGTTTTTTTCTTAAATTATTCCTATATTCACATCTTTAGTTTCTTTGGGCATCTCTATGTTGTTCCTCGATAGATCCATTCCTTGCCATATTCTTTTCTTATTACACAACATAGAAACTTATTAATTGTACTTAATAACTTTCTTTTGTTACTGTCTGATAGAATTCCAATATTATTTTGACATTTATAAAATCTCATACCCGTAGTACTACTAATCTTAACTTTGTAAATTTTATTCTTGTATTTGTGTACCTTTGTTATCATCTATTTAATATCTTTTCCATTGTCATTTTACTAGGACAGTCATATCTCCAAGTATTTTACTTGTCTTCTATCTTCTATTCTACTTTATTCTATATTTGGGATTTCTACAGTCTATGTCTCTGTTTCCTTACCAGAAGGATATCATCCCTACATGTCTCTGGCTATGTCTAACGCTATTATTTTATGTCCCATGTTCGGCCGCGAGTGCGCAGCGGAAAATTAAATAAAATTAAATTATGATGCCGCTATCCCTTTGCCCAAGACCCATTTGTTTTGATTATTCTACAAGCCTAGGCATGTTACTATATTTTCTAAGCATAAAAACTCATAAAATATGCAAAGAACATAAACCTAAACATGCTAACTATCATAAGAACTCTAATTAAAATAAAGAAAGAAAAAGACTTACTTGAACCGAAGACTCCTCCAGTCCTCCCTCCAATCTACAAGCTTTTCTCGAACTCAGCAAGCTCTTCCACATTCCAAAGAGCCACTCATGTGTGTGGCCTCCAAAGATGCACACACCAAACCCAAAACTCAACGGCAAGACTACGCCTTGAGTGCACGAGTATTTTGCCATTGGTGCTAGCCTAGGCAAATGCCTCAAAACTTTTAACTCGAGGTTCCTCTAGTCAATTAGACTTAAGGATCCTCAAAATCAGTGGCTTACTCTTAAACTTTAGAGTTGCTCACTTATATAAACCCAATATATGAAAGGTTTGGTGCAAAAATTTGTGAAGAATTCTTTGGGTTTATATAGGTGCTGCTCCAAAGACAACAAAATTAGTTAGGAATCCGATGTGGGATAAATGCTAATTTAATCTTAGCCATTGGATCTTAATTTAATGGTTTAATGTGATTATAAAACCCTAACAAGAGTTTGGTCCGAATTGGAAAACAAATAACAAATATAATAATAATAATTTACTATTCACGTACTATTCACATTACTATTCACGTTTTTTTTTTATCTTATTTATTTATTTATTCCAATTCCCAAAGTGCCCCTATCGTCATTCACCAATCCTTAAGCCACTATGGAACCTCATAAATGATCTGTTCAATAATTAAACACATTGAACCATTTATGAACAATTCCTACAGCAGTTATATATGCTGTTAAATTAGTACTGTGCACTGTTAACCATTGATTTCAACTTTGTTGTGTGTGACCTTTTGGGTTCCCCTCAAGTTGGACATGAAATGAATAGCGATAATTTAATCGAACATAAATTATCCTCCGATCAGATGGTCGTTCGATTTCAATGACCAAGGTTGACATCTAGCAACATGCCAAGGCCTCCAAATGAGAAGGAAAGATATATACCCATTTTGTATGTGATTTACATATGATACGGTCCCTCGCCTCACTGTATCCCCACCGTTTGACCTAGGGTATGGAAAATGTCTACCCATATAGTCAAAGGTATGATGTTGATAGTGTCATGAATCGTGCTAACCCAAGAATCTCACATGATTCTTTCGCTGCGGCCACAGTCTCAAGCACTGATCACACATATCAACCCGCGAACTGGAATACTACTCTTATAAGAAATATTATTCGAGAGAGTGGCGATTCTTTGTTGTATCTTGAGAAACTTCATGTGTTTCAACAAATGACCCAATCATACCCTTATGACTGAATCTTTTGAACCGGGGAAGGAGAATGTCAAAGTCATTTGATCCATACAAAATATTGTAAAGACCTCAATTCTAAGGACTAGTCATACAATCGATACATGAAATTTCTCACAGACACGTGGGATAAACACTCCATGTGGAAACTTTCGGCGGTCAGTTCGATGGACACGAGCAACTCATGCATCCATGTGATACACCAAGTGGACAGATCTCTGCTAGTGGCCTATGAGATCGGCTACCCCACTTAAGGGCGGATCATATCATCATGCTAGTCTCTCCGCTTTGTGAATGCCCAGATTATTCACAAAACTATCACTAGGAACGTTTAAGAGTTGATTCTCATAAGGCGTGGAAACCATCATCTTATTACTCCAAGGGCTTTATTAAATTTTTTTGATGATTCATATAAATTATGTAAGACACGTATAATAAAGATTGCCATTTTATTAATTAATGAAAATTTTACAAATACATGTACATATAGCTCATCCACAAGTTGGGGATATGGCATATCCCTAACAATCTCCCACTTGCACTATAGCCAACTAGTATGAATCTGGACACCATACTCCCGGGTGTGCCTATCATGCTTTTGTTGAGTCAGCCATTTAGTCAGAGAATCTGCAAGATTATCTTCTGTGGGTATTTTCTCTATAATAAATTCTTTTCTCTCAACAATCTCCCTGATGAGTTGAAATCCCCTGAGTACATGCTTGGATTTCTGGTGGGACCTTGGTTCCTTTGATTGAGCAATGGCGCTCGTGTTGTCACAATACATCGTGACGTCATTCTTTATCACGTGAAGCACTTCCAGCTCCGTGATGAACTTCTTTATCCAGACTGCTTCTTTAGGTGCCTCAGATGCTGCAATATACTCGGCTTCAGTGGTGGATTCCACTGAAGTTGACTGCTTTGAGCTTTTCCAAGTGACAGCACCGCCATTCAAAGTAAACAGATATTCTGTTTGCGATCTGCTATCATCCCTATCGGTCTGAAAGCTCGCATCATAGTAACCAATGACTTTCAACTCAGAACAATCTCTGTATGTCAAGAACACATCCTTAGTTCTTCTCAGATACTTGAGGATTGTTTTGACATCTGCCCAGTGTTGCTCACCAGGATTTTCCTGATACCTGCTCGTTATGCTAAGAGCATAATAGACATCAGGTATTGTACATAGCATGACGTATATGATCGAACCTATTACTGAAGCATAAGGGATCCTACTCATACGCTCTATGTTTGAAGGAGTATGTGGACATTGCTCCTTAGATAATTTGATTCCATGACATGTAGATAAATTACCTCTTTTGGAATCTTCCATTTTGAATCTTTTCAAAACTTTATCTATGTATGTAGATTGAGAAAGTCCTAACAACCTCTTAGATCTATTACGGTAGATCTTAATGCCGAGGATGTAGGCTGCTTCTCCCAAATCTTTCATGGAGAAATTCTGAGATAATCATTGCTTGGTGGCTTGCATCATGGGAATATCATTTCCGATGATTAATATATCATCGACATATAATACAAGAAATACAACAGTACTCCCACTACTTTTCCTGTAAACACAAGGCTCGTCTACATTTTTGATGAAGTCAAATTCGTTGATTGTCTCATCAAATCATATATTCCAACTTCTAAGGCTTACTTGAGTCCATAAATGGATCATTTAAGCTTGCATACTTTATTATGATCATCCTTAGATGAAAACACCTCAGGTTGTGTCCTATAGACTTCCTATATGAGGTTCCCATTAAGGAAAGCTGTTTTGACATCCATCTGCCAAATCTCATAATCAAAGTGTGCAACTAGTGCCAGTAAAATTTGAATGGACTTTATCATTGCAACAGGCGAGAAGGTTTCATCATAGTCAACTCCTTGGATTTGTCTATAACATTTCGCCACCAACCTAGCCTTATAGGTTTGGATGTTGCCTTATGCATCAGTTTTACGCTTGTAAATCCACTTGCAGCCTATGGGTTTTATCCCTTCAGGTGCATCCACCAAGTCCCAGACTTGATTATGATACATAGAGTCTATTTCGGATTTCATGGCCGCAAGCCACTTGACTGAATCAATGTCACGCATTGCTTCGTCATAACTGGTGGGATCGTCATTATCAATGACCTGATCATGTTCTTCATCAATATGGAAACCATATCTTTCAGGCTCATGTCTTTCCCTACCAGACCTTCTAAGTTCATAACCTTGTGGTTGTTCCGTCGCTGCCTTTTTGAGGGGCCTGAGGCATAGTTATATGTTAGTTTGTTCTTTTCGTACCTCATCGAGGTCAAATCTACTCCCACTATATTTCTTGAGAAGGAATTCATTCTCTAGAAATTTAGTATTTCGTGAGATAAATGTTCTTTGTTCATTTGGGACGTAGAACACGTATGCTCTTGAGTTCAAGGCATATCCTAAAAACTTACATTTAATTGCCTTGTCATCCAATTTGTTAGTTTGTGTGAGCTTAACATATGCGTCACATCCCCAAACTCTTAGATAACTAAGACTATGATGTTTCCCAGACCATAACTCATATGGTGTTTGATTAACAGTCATGGAAGGAACTTGGTTTAGTAGTAGTGTTACAGTTTCTAAAGCAAGACCCCAAAATGAAAGAGGTAGATCCATGTCTGGCATAATTGATCGGACCATATCTAATAATGTCCGATTTCTCCTTTCGAAGACCCCATTATGCTGTGGAGTTCCCCAGGAGTCCACTGGGAAACAATGTCATTTTCTCTCAAGTAATCTTGAAATTCGTCGCTTAAGTATTCACCACATCGGTCAGACCTTAGTGACTTCATACTTTTATTTAGCTGGTTTTCTACTTCAGCTTTGAAGACTTTGAATTTCTCAAAGGCTTCAGATTTGTACCGCATAAGGTACACATACCCATATCGCGAGTGATCATCGATAAAGATAATGAAGTTGGAGAATCCACCTCTATCGGTGACTGACATTGGTCCGCATACATCAGAGTGTATGAGTTCTAATGTCTCCGCTGCACGCTGTTTTTTATCTTTGATGGGTAATTTGGTCATTTTACCAAGTAAACAAGACTCACAAGTTCCAGAAGGTTCATATTTGAAGGGTCTGAAATACCCATCCTTATGTAGCTTAGTTAATCTTGTTTCATTGATATGACCTAAGCGATTGTTCCATAGAAGTGATTCATTGAGATTATTCGAGTTAACGTTGTATATATTAGAGGTTCAACATTCTTTGTTAGTTTGTAAGACATAGATACCATTATTCAAAATACCATCTCCATATTTTATTTCATTGAAATAAATAGAACATTCATTACAACTTATTAGACATGAAAAGCCTTTATTACATAAAGAAGAAATTGAAATGATGTTCTTTACAAGAGGAGGTACATAAACACAATCTTCTAAGACTAACTAAACCATTCGGCAAAACTAATGAATAAGTCCCCACGCACAATGCAGCCAGTTTTGCTCCATTACCCATGCATAAGTCAACCTCCCCATGACGGAGTCTCCTACTGTTTCTCAGGCCAAGCACATTGTTACACAAGTGAGTCCCACAACCGGTGTCAAGCACCCAAGTAGAAGGTTCAGAGTTTTGAGAATATAGTTCAATCATATACAACATACATGAAGCATTGGGCTTCTTGGCCTCTTGGGCTTCCCTAGCTTCCTTGGCTTTCAAGGTCTGCAGTCTTTCTTCCAATGACCCTTCTTTCCACAAAAGAAACATTTCCCCTTTCCCTTTTTCTTCTCCACCTTACCATTGGGCTTTAGGTGATCTGGAGCCTTGGCCTTGCCCTTATTTTTCTTTGGGCATCAACACCAATATGATGGATTTCTTGGGGGCAAGGATCCCATTCTCATCATTTCATAACTCCGACTAGGGCCAGTCGTTATAAAATACAATAATTAGGTAGGTTCCCAACCAATTAATGATATAAATCACAATTCCTTGATCATTGGGTTGGGCAATCAAACATGCCATAGCTTATGCTAGTCCCCATGGACACCCAATCTTTGCCACTAAGTTATAAAACCATGCATAAGGGTCGCTGTGTCTTATGACTCAGAAAAGTCAAACCATTATCAATAGTACGATTTAGGGACAAATTGGTATTGGTCAGTCTGGTAAAGCCTAGTCATGCCAATACGGTTTAAGCCCTTTGGGTCTATACTTTACAATGGGAGGCAAATTTTAGACTTAAATTTTTATTTAGGATTTTAGCATGTTTAAGTGAATAATTGTCAAATGGATTCCTCCATTGAAAATTCCCCAGAGGGAGGGTGGAGCGAACTCTCTTAAATACCCTTACCTCTTAGGCTCTTATTGCCTTGGTGACAGGAATAAATTATAGATCCTCCAAATTAGTCCAACACTTTAATATGCTTTAAGGTAAGCTTTGAGTAAATGATTATCTAGATGTCTTCACAGCTTTTCCTTTGGGCTATAAAAAGGTAGTGAGTGAAGGAAGACACCAAATCATTATCCAACTCTAGTAATACCATTGGTTAAATTAACTTTAGTTTGGAAAGTTTTATTAATGCCTTGGTCCCACCCCACTTGTATCTTTTATAATGTCTTTTATTATAAACAAGTGATTTATATTTATTAGCCTTAAAGGTAATAAATCTATAAGTTCATCACGAAATAATTACTTGGCTAAGGGATAAGAAATACACTCTCTATTTCCTTAGAAAGTCTCTAGATGCTTACACCCTAAAATAATCATGCCAATTCTAATCATACATAGAATCATCAAGCATATGAGTTTTAATATGTTGGAATTATTTTAGGCATTAAATAACTTAGATTAATATTTAATTATGATATTGTATTTTATTTTATTCAAATAAATTTACTATTCACATTTTTTTACATATGCGTGAACTTTAAATGCAATTTCATAATTCAAATCTTAACCAAATCATGCAAAACTTGTGCCTAAAATTAAGTTCAGGGTGTTAACTTTCCAACGAGCTTTTACACACCCAATTTCGAGTTCAAATGAGAGAGAACTAATCAAAACAAAAACGGCGCTCTGATACCACTGTTGGGAAGCGGCCGCGAGTGCTCATTGGAAAATTAAATAAAATCAAAATAATGATGCCGCTATCCCTTTGCCCAATACCCATTTTTTTATTATTCTACAAGCCTAGGCATGTTACTATATATTCTAAACATAAAAACTCATAAAATATGCAAAGAACATAAACCTAAACATGCTAACTATCATAAGAACTCTAATTAAAATAAAGAAAGAAAAATACTTACTTGAACCAAAGACTCCTCCAGTCCTCCCTCCAATCTACAAGCTTTTCTCGAACTCAGCAAGCTCTTCCAAGTTCCAAAGAGCCACCCAAGTGTGTGGCCTCCAAAGATGCACACACCAAAGGCAAAACTCAACGGCAAGACTACGCCTTGAGTGCACGGGTATTTTGCCATTGGTGCTAGCCTAGGCAAATACCTCAAAACTATTAACTCGAGGTTCCTCTAGTCAATTAGACTTAAGGATCCTCAAAATCAGTGGGTTACTCTTAAATTTTAGAGATGCTCACTTATATAAACCCAAGATATGAAAGGTTTGGTGCAAAATTTGTGAAGAATTCTTTGGGTTTATATATGTGCTCCAAAGACAACACAATTAATTAAGAATCCGATGTGGGATAAATGCTAATTTAATCTTAGCCATTGGATCTTAATTTAGTGGTTTAATGAGATTATAAAACCCTAATAAGAGTTTGGGCCGAATTGAAATATTGGACAATTATGACCCATACTGTCACTATTTGTAAAAGACATTGTAGTTTTTGTACAAATTAACTATGTGACAATGGAAATTGCTATTTTATCATTTTGTAATTTGATTACTTGAATATATACATGATAAAAGTCCTTATGATTAGTTCCGGATTAATAAGATATGAGACAATATCAATCCACAAAGGTTTAATCAATAAATATCCCTAGTCGTAGTATTATCGAGACTTGACATCGATAATGTGGAATAGACTAGTATTAAACTTGTGAGTGTTATGGAAGCGTAACAACATAGTTCTCATATATTTAAGTATTGGATACTTATGCAAGTGTGATAGGAGGTTGTGTTTACCGATTGTACGGAAACATCTTCGCTCTGGATAGACCCCTCAGAATCCCATTGGTAGTATAACTATGTGTCTATGGGAATCCAATTCAGGGTAGGTATATTTGGTCTTAACCTGAGACTTGTTGAAGTTTCTACGGTCCTGAGGATCGATTCAAGCATAAAACACATGTGCAAATACAATCGAAGAAGTTGCGGAATACTTACATCGATCAGTAGAGGCGATGTGATGAAGAACAAAACTTTTTATGCCTATTGAGAAGTCCATGAAGCTCACGGCAGTCAATGTTTTTTATCTCCAAATTCGGTCCAAGCTCCAAGCCTTTTGGGTGGTTTCCCTATCACCTTCGCAAGACTCAAATGGTGTGCTAGCACTTGATGATTTTGCCACAAAATCATGACTTGTTTCTCCTTCATTTTCACGGCAGTGAACCAGAAAAAGAAGAGGAAGACAACCCCTTTTTGGGCGTGAGAGAGAGGGAATAGTGGAGAGAAGAAAAATGTGTGTTGGTTGATTTATTGATTTCAAAAATCAAAACATATACCAAACATTTAAAATAATAATATATGTCAATCAAGCTTTAAAAAAGCTTTCCAACCACTTCCATCAATCAATCAAGTGACAAGTTGTCATATCACTCAAAGTGAAAAGTGACTTGACGCTTGATGTGACTAATGATTTGACGCTAGATGTGACTTGCGGGCCGCACTTGAATTCAAAATACGAGTGCGCTCGCAAACACTCCCAGGCTCGGGTTCGCTAATTCCAAATTAACGAATTTTCCGTTGCGACGTAATTAAATGATTATGCCTAGCGAAATCACTATTCACATCGCTAACGAATTAATTCTAAATTAACTCTTTCACCCGAATTAAAATCTAATTTCAATTCCGAGTCGAAATCCAATTTCATTTAATATATCGAATACATTATTTTAATCGATTAATTCCAAATTAATCATTCTCTCTCTTTAAATGATATTTTATCCCAGATAAAATATCTCCGTAATTAATCCCAGATTAATTTTCTCTCTCATCTAAATAATCCCAGATTAATAAAGTGCGAGTCATACGTCATCGGTGAATCTTCGGGAAGGGACCCATGAGATCCCCGGATATGTTGGTAGTAAATGCCAGTCTTAGATCTTGAGTAAGAATCACTCAATGGAATGAAAAACGCTTAATATTTTGTGAGGGTTTTTCGCGTGGAAATTGACAACCAATTTATTATCTTCATTAAGGTCTCATCATCATACACCATTAAACATGCATTCTAAACACATAATAAGGCGCGTAAATAAATATAATAATGATATGCGGATGGATACTTAACACATTGATCCTATATTAAATCTCTCTATTTCCTCTCTCCCGCTAGCACAAGTATTACTTCTACCCGTTACATAACACTTCTAAAGAAACCTCATTTACATTGAGGGAAATAGGTGAGAAGAGAAATACAATGAGAAAGGAGGTAATAGGCTGGACACGCAGGTAAAATTAATAAATTCTAAATTTATTACAACAATTTCCAAAATTGCCCCACCCATCTAATATCCATCCGATAAACATTATTCATGCATCGCAACCATGTATTCACGCAAGCATGTTATCAATCAATCTAATCCAATTAATTAATCTGATATTAGTGACCATCCAATGTTCAAACAACGATTTGATTTTGCGCGAGTCCAACTCGTTTTGCGAATAATTACTCAAAGTACAAATTCTTGAATTAAATTAAACTACAATATTAAATCCAATTTAATTTGTATTTAATACTAATTCATTTATTAATTCCTAATTAAACATTACACTTTATTAATAAACCTTTACGACTTAAATTTCAAATTTAATCGTTACGGGTCTCAAAGCCCGATTAACATCCAATGTCAATTTTAATTAAAGTCCAGTGGGCTTTTAATTAATTTCTTTATGGCGTGGACTTTTGGTCAACTTGGATCAAACCCAATAACCAAAGCCCAATCAAAGAATAACCACATAAGCCTAGAAATCAATTTAGGCCCAATTAAAATAATTAAGGTCCATTAGTCGCATTTGGACTTTATGGAAACGGTTTTGGGCCCAATTGGATCCAACCAATTTAGCCTAAACCTAACTTGGTACAACCAAGCCCATTAAAGCCCAATAACAACTTTAAAGCCCAATTTCCAAAATTAGCCCAACATAATTAAATTTGAAAATTCCAATTTCACAATTTAATTACATAAAGTGTATGGCATAATTAATTAACCAATTCAATATTTCCAAAATATTAATTAGCCTAATTAATCATGCTCATTAACAACAAAACATGTCCAATACATTTTAACAAAAATCAAACCCAATTATATGCTTCCTAGTCTCGGTAATGTGGGGTATTTTATGTCCAATTCGAATTCAATCCAATTAAATCCAATTCAACATTAAATCAACATTCCCAACATGATTCCAACTCATCCAATGAATCAAAATTCAAAAAATCACCAAGACATTTTAGGGCATCATTCTCTGCCAAGCCTCAAAAATTGGGGAAAATTGTTCCAAATCAATTTTCATGAAATTGATCCAATCAAACTTCAGTTAAACTACATTTAAGCATACTCAATCATCCAATTTCATCAAATCATGATCAAACAAATTTTACCCAATTTTAACCCTAAATCAAAGTTTCATGCTTTTACTCGCTCTGATACCATTGTTGGAGTTTCTACGGTCCCGAGGATCGATTCAAGCATAAAACACATGTGCGAATACAATCGAAGAAGTTGCGGAATACTTACATCGATCGGTAGAGGCGATACGGTGAAGAACAAAACTTTTTATGCCCATTGAGATGTCCATGAAGCTCACGGCAGTCACTGTTTTTGATCTCCAAATTCGGTCCATGCTCCAAGCCTTTTGGGTGGTGATTCCAAGCTCACGGGTTGGTTTCCCTATCACCTTCGCCAGAATCAAATGGTGTGCTAGTACTTGATGATTTTGCCACAAAATCATGACTTGTTTCTCCTTCATTTTCACGGTAGTGAACCAGAAAAAGAAGAGGAATACATCCCTTTTTTTTGGGCGTGAGAGATATGGAATAGTGGAGAGAAGAAAAATATGTTGGTTGGTTTATTGATTTCAAAAATCAAAACATATACCAAATATTTAAAATAATAATATATTTCAATCAAGCTTTCAAAAAGTTTTCCAACCACTTCCATCAATCAATCAAGTGACAAGTTGTCACATCACTCAAAGTGACAAGTGACTTGACGCTTGACGTGACTAATGATTTGACGCTAGATGTGACTTGCGGGCCGCACTTGAATTCGAAATGCGAGTGCGCTCGCAAACACTCCCGGGCTCGGGTTCGCTAATTCCAAATTAACAAATTTTTCATTGCGACGTAATTAAATGATTATGCCTAGCGAAATCACTATTCACGTCGCTACCGAATTAATTCTAAATTAACTCGTTCGCCCGAATTAAAATCTAATTTCAATTCCGCGTCGAAATCCAATTTCGTTTAATATATCGAATATATTATTTTAATCGATTAATTCCAAATTAACCATTCTCTCTCTTTAAATGATATTTTATCCCAGATAAAATATCTCCTTAATTAATCCCAGATTAATTTTCTCTCTCATCTAATTAATCCTAGATTAATAAAGTGCGAGTCATACGTCATCAGTGAATCTTTGGGAAGCGACCCATGAGATCCCCGGATATGTTGGCAGTAAATCCGGTTATCGGACTATCCGAATACGTACGTACCTAGTACTACGTTTTTACCGATTTACAAGACAAGGTTGGCTTCTAGCAAAACGCCATGCCCACCCAATTCTCCAGAAATATCCTTATAGAAATAAACGATCTATATCAGGCGTAGTATACGTAGTATTGCGTATCTCGATCCAGTATCAGATGTCAAGTGCAAGGACTGGGGCTGGAATTGTGTCTGCCCCGTTTGAAGCACATATCAAATCTCTGGTAACTAGTCTCTATAATCGGATAAACATGACCTAGTCATTTTATCCCGATGACTGCAGTACATAAGAGAACCAGTTCCGTATCCTACGTGACCATCATCTCCATTATGACTGGAGTGATACTTCCGTCTTGACATCACACCCAACACACTACGATTCTCAATATACCTAGCAGAGGCGTACACAAAACCTGTTAAAGCCCTGGACTACCTAAATCCAAAGTATATTGATTATCGCAAGTATTAGCGGTGCAAGTCTCAGGTTAAGACCAAATACACCTACCCTTATTTCGGACTTCCATAGACACATAGTCATACTACCAATGGAATTCCGAGGGGTCTATCCAGAGTGAAGCTGTTTCATGTACCATCAGTAAAACACAACTTCCTACTACACTTGCATGAGTATCCTATACCCAAATATATGAGAACTATGTCGTTATGCCCTCACAACGCGTACAAGTGTAATACTAGTCTTTTACGCATTATCGATGTCCAATCTCGATAATACTCTGACTAGGGATATTTAATGATTAAACCTTCGTGGATTGATATTGTCTCATATCATCTCAATCCATGAACTAATCATAAGGACCTCATATCATTTATACATCTTGGTGATCTAATCACAAATGATAAGAGAGCAATTTCCTTTGTCACATAGTTAATTTGTACAACAACACCATGATCTGTACAAATACTGACAATATGGGTCATAACTGTCCAACAAGACTTGTATCGCTAATACTTGCGACAATTAATACACTTTGGTTTTGGTCGTCCTGGACTTTAACAGGTTCTGGGTACGCCTCTTATGGTTTATTGAGAATCATAGTGTATTGGGTGTGATGTACAGACAGAAGTATCACTTCAGTCACATGGAGATGATGATCACGCATGGATACATAACTGGTTCTCTATTGGTGTTGCAACTATCAGGATAATATGACAAGGTCATGATTATCCGATTATAGAGACTAGTTACTTGTGATCCGATATATGCTTCGTACGGGGCAGACACTATTCCAGCCTCGGGCCTTGCATGTGACATCCGATACTGGATCTCAATACTCAATACTACGTATACTATGCCTGTTATAGATTATATATTCCTTAAAGAATATTTCTGGAGAATTGGGTAGGCACGGCGCTTTGCTAGAAGCCAACCATGTCTTGTAAATCGGTAAGAACGTGGTGTTGGGTTTCTAAAGTGTCCCAAGATCATTTAAGCAATGAAATAAATGTGAATACATAATGAAGTATGGCGGAAACACACTTACATTAAACGGATTTTGGAGATGTTGAACAAAAAAAAATTTTGCCTTTGAGAAGTCTCCAAGCTCCTCTTTGAATTTGAAATCCAAGCTCCAAGCTTTGATGTTGATTCCAAGCTCAATGGGAAAGGTTTCCCTATCACCTTTGTATGAAACTCCAAGTGCTAGCTTTGGAAATTTTGCTACAAAATTTCCTTGTTCTTCCTTGCAACTCTCTGCAATGAGAGCAAAAGAGAGGGATAATATTTTGTTTGTGAAAAACGTGAATGATGAGAGAGATGAGAAAATTGATTTTGTTGATTTACGGATCCAAACTGCCTCTTTTGCTGCTTCAGCTGTAGCAATGTACTCCGCTTCTGTTGTTGAATCAGCTATAGTCGCTTGCTTGGAAGATTTCCAGCTTACTTCTCCGTTATTCAAAAAAAATATGTACCCGGATTGCGACTTGCACTCGTCTTTATCGGTTTGGAAACTTGCATCGGTTTACCCAGTTACCTTAAGTTCTCCATCTCCATAGATTAAGAAAACATCCTTAGTTCGTCTAAGATACTTAAGGATATTCTTAACCGCCATCCAGTGACCATCACCTTGATCGGCCTGATAGCGACTACACATGCTCAAAGCATAGGAGACATCAAGTCGCGTACATATCATGGCATACATGATCGATCCGACTGCCGAGGCGAACGGTATCCGACTCATGTTGTCTCTCTCATCTTGAGTTTTAGGACACATGTCTTTAGATAGAGTGACGCCATGTGACACTGGTAACAGTCCCCTCTTGGACTTATCCATGTTGAATCTCTTCAACACTTTGTCAATGTACGTGCTCTGGGAGAGTCCAAGCAGCTTTCTAGATCTATCCCAATAGATCTTTATTACTAGAATAAACGCTGCTTCTCCCATATCCTTCATGGAGAATTTTAATGAAAGCCAAGCTTTCACCGACGTTAACATGAGAATGTCATTGCCAATAAGCAATACATCATCAACGTAAAGGAAAATAAATGTCAGTATGCTCCCACTAACCTTATTATATACACAAGGATCATCCTCGTTTTGAACGAAATCATATTCTTTTATGATCTCATCAAAATGTTGGTTCCAAGAACGCGATGCTTGCTTCAATCCATAAATGGATCGATTTAACTTACAAACTTTGTTTGCAAGTCTTGGTACGACAAAACCGTTAGGCTGTTGCATATAAACATCCTCCAAAAGGTTTCTGTTAAGGAAAGCGATTTTGACGTCCATATCCCATATCTCGTAATCGAAATATGCAGCAATAACAAGCATAATCAGAATGGATTTAATCATTGCAAAGGGTGAAAACATTTTGTCGTAATCGACACCATGTAGTTGACGATACCCTTTCGCTACAAGCCTAGCTTTGTACGTTTGTATATTGCCATCCATGTCGGTCTTCTTCTTGAAGACCCATTTGCAACCAATAGGCTTTATGCCTTCTGGCGCATCAACCAATGTCCAAACTTGGTTGGTGTACATGGAATCCATTTCATAATTCATGGCATCTTGCCATAAACTGGAGTCGATACCTTGTATCGCTTCCTCATATGTAGCCGGCTCGTCTTCCTCAATAAGATTAATATCCACATGAGGTGAGATCAGAAACCCATACCTCTCAGGTTGTTTTCTGACTCTCTCCGACCTACGCGGTTCTTTTGTATTCGAAGATTGTGGTACAGTCTCATCCCTGATGGACTGTTCATGTTCCGTTAAGGATTATGTGCCAGGAACAGTATCACTCCAATTTTCATCGAATTCTACTTTCCTCCCACTTATCACTGGATTTAGGAATTCCTTCCCAAGGAAAACTGCATGTAGAGCAACAAATACTTTGTTCTCTTGTGGTTGATAGAAGTAATATCCTTTGGTTTCCCTAAGATATCCTACAAATAGGCATTTATCCGATTTGGGTTCTAGTTTGGTACCTTCCAAACGTTTGACGTATGCCCAGCAACCCTAAATTTTCAGGAATGAGAAACCCGATTTCTTTCCTGTCCATATTTCATACGGAGTCTGTTGAACAGACTTTGACGGAACCTTATTTAAAATAAGTATTGCACTGTTCAATGCATATCCCCATAAGGAAATAGGTAGCTCTGTGCGACTCATCATAGACCTTACCATGTCTAACAAAGTTTGGTTTCTCCGTTCAGACACACCGTTTAATTGCGGTGTTCTAGGAGGAGTCCACTGTGAAAGAATACCATATTCTTTCAAGTAATCAAGAAACTCATTGCTCAAGTATTCGCCACCACGGTGCGACCGTAATTTCTTAATACTTTTACCGGTCTATTTTTCTACTTCGTGTCGAAACTCTTTGAATTTATCAAAGGTTTCCGACTCGTGTGTCATGAGATACACATAACCATAACGCGATGCATCATCTGTAAAGGTACGAAGTACTCATATCCACCTCTAGCCTGGCTAGACATGGGCCCACATACTTCACTATGAACAAGGGCTAACAGTTCGGTGGCATGTGCACCATTTCCGCTAAAAGGTGATTTAGGCATCTTGCCTAATAAACAAGATTCACAGACGTCATATGAATTTGGATCAATTCCGTCCAAGTACCCACTCTTCGAAAGTGTGGATATACGTGTCTTATTTATGTGTCCAAAACGACAATGCCACATGTAAGTTTCATCTTTGTTACTTACTTTAAGCCTTTTGTTTGTTACATTATATGTTTGAGATTGATTTATATTCAAAATATAAAGACCATTATTTACATCAGCAGTGCAAATTTCCATATCATTTTTATACATAAAACACCTAGTGTTTCTAAATACAAAAATATACCCACATTGGGCTAACATAGATACAGAAATAATATTCCTAGTTAAACTAGGTACATAATAACAGTCTGTAAGTTTAAGTACATGCCCCGAGGGCAGTTCCAAAACAAAAGTGCCAACGGCCAAAACGGTGACTCGTGTCCCATTTCCAACGCGGAGGTCAATCTCTCATGAGGCCAGTCTCCTGCTAATCTGCAGATCCTGCACATCAGTACATATATGAGTACCACAACCAGAATCAAAAATCCAATTTTTAAAACTAGTAGTAGACATGTTTATTTCTATAACAAACATACCTGAAGCCGGTGCCTTGCTCGCTTTGATTTCCTTCATGTGTGCCTTGTACTCGCGGCAGTCACGCTTCCAATGACCCCGCTTTCCGACTGCAGACATACATCTTGGGATTTGTCCTTACCCTTCCCAGAAGGTTTTGATGATTTGGCATTGCCTTTCTTCTTCTTCTTCTTCTTCTTTACACCTTCAGTCACCTTGGGCCAAGCCCTCGGAGTCTGAGATGTTGAAGCGAATTGCGCCTCGCTCTTCTTGCCCTTTAGGAGCTATTTTTCTGCTTCGCGCAGTGTGGACATCAACTCTCCAAGAGTTTGTTCTTGGTTCATAATATTGTAGTTCATGATGAACCCACTCCAAGTGTCGGGGAGAGACTATAAGATCAAATCTACTGAAGTCTCAGCCTCGAAGACGATGCCCATATGTCCCAGCTGCTCAATGTAAACAATCATCTGTGACACATGGTTCTCAACAAACGTACCCTCTGACATGCGAGCGCGGAAGAGCTTCTTCTGCAACTCATATCTTTGCGATCTAAGATTAGATCGGTGAAGATCATGAAACTTCGCCATCATCTCATTGGGATCCAATCCCTTATTCTGACGATGGAATTGCGGAGTCATAACAACAAGCATTACTGATTGAGCAGTCGAGTTTTCATCGCTATGAGTCTTCCAAAGCTCTAGCTCAAGTAAGTGATCAGGTCGGGGCTTAGGCCCAAGAGGTCTCTCTATAGTGTAAAGCAACTTCTCGGATCCCAGGACAATCCTGAGATTCATATCCTAGTCTTCAAAGTTTGTGCCATTAAAGACATTATCCCCCATGACAATATCCCTAATGTTTAACTTTCCTGTCATATTAATCGCAATAGTCCAACTATTGAATTAACGATGTAGGGTATAATCTAACTGTTACAAGAAAAATAATAAAATATTAGTCCAACTAATAAATATAATTGACGAAATAATTTGAAAGCGCGTAAAGCTAAATATTTGAACGAAACTGTAAATTCAATACTAGCCTCCCACTATTTTTCGGCGAGCCTCTAACCCTCTGTCGAGTACTCGGGAAACCTAGTTTCCTAGTGGGCTATGATCCCGTTAAATAACACACAACCTTGACTTTGGCCAACAAGCTGTATGATATTTAACTAGGTAGATCTCTAAGATCAATTGGATCTCATCCAATTCCTAGATCCGGTAGATGGACCTCCAAGTCCGAAACATATATACAATATATATGCCAATATATCCAATATATTTCCTAACATTTTTCCTCTGAATCAAATAAGCCTTGGCTTTGGCACAACAAGCTTAATGATTCCAGTTAAGCGGGACCCATTGACTTTGGAAAGCTTTGTAATCGATGTCGATGGACAAGAAGTGATCTTGACTTTGGCCAACAAATCACAACTTGGACAAGACATACGATATGGAATAAAGCCTTCATGATTCAAGCACATCCGCGATGGACAAAGGTCTGGACTTTGGCCAACAAACCAGTGCCAATCTTGGATCTTGAGTAAGAATCACTCAATGGAAGGAAAAATGCTTAATATTTGTTGAGGGTTTTTCGCGTAAATTGGCAACCAATTTATTATCTTTGTTAGGTCTCATCATACTCCCTTAAGCATGCATTATAAAAGCATAATAAGGCGCGGCAAATAAATTAATAATGATATACGGATGGATATCTCACAGATTGTTCCTAGAACAAATCACTTCATTTCCTCTCCCCGTCTAGCACTATTCTAACTTCTACCCAATTACATAATACAATTAAAGAAACCTCATTAACATTGACGGGAATTAGGTGAGAATAGAATTACAAAGAATCGAGAGATAAGGCTGGACACGCAGATCCAATTTAATAAATTCTAAATTTACAACAATTTCCAAAATTGCCATTTCCCTTCTAATATTCATCCGATATACATTATTCATTCAACACATCCATGGATTCACACAAAGCATGTTATTCAATCAATCTAATCCAATTAATTAATCTTTGAATAAAGTGATCATCCAATGTTCAAACAATGATTTGTTTTGCGCGAGTCCAACTCATTTAAGAATAAGTACTCAAAGTAAGAATTCTTGAATTATATTGAACTACAATTTAAATCTAATTTAATTCGTATTCAATACTAATTCTATATTTAATTCCAATTTAAATAATTACACTTTTAAATGCGCCTTTACGACTTAGATTCCAATTCTAATCTAAATGGGTCTCAAAGCCCAATTAATATCCAATGTCATTTAATTAAAGTCCAATGGGCTTTCAATTAATTTCTTAAGGCATGGACTTTGGTCAATATTGTTCAAACCCAAATACCAAAGCCCAATTAAGGAATCATCATATTTGCCAAGAAACCAATTTCGGCTCATTAGGACCAATTAAACATAAAAGGCCCATTTGTTATATTTGGACTTAATGGAATAGTTTAGGCCCAATTTAGATCCAATCCAATTGTCCTAAACATACGTACCCGGTACGACGTTTTTACCGATTTACAAGACATGGTTGGCTTCTAGCCTAGTATCGGATGTCACATGCAAGGCCTGGGGCTGGAATAGTGTCTGCCCCGTACGAAGCATATATCGGATCACAAGGAACTAGTCTATTTAATCGGCCAATCATGACCTTATCATGTTATCCCGATGGTTGCAACCAATTAGAGTACCAGTTCTGTATTCTTGCGTGATCATCATCTCCATATGACTGAAGTGATAATTCTGTCTTCACATCACACCCAATACACTACGATTCTCAATAGACCCAGAAGAGGCGTACGCAGAACCTGTTAAAGTCCTGGACGACCAAAACCAAAGCGTATTGATTGTCGCAAGTACTAGCGATGCAAGTCTCAGGTTAAGACCAAATACACCTACCCTAATGCAGATTCCCATAGACACATAGTCATACTACCAATGGGATTCCACGGGGTCTATCCAGAGCGAAGCTGTTTCCGTACCATCGGTAAACACAATCTCATATCACACTTGCATAAGTATCTAATACCTAAATATATGAGAACTATGATGTTACGCTTCTATAACACGCACAAGTACAATACTAGTCTATTCTGCATTATCGATGTCCAGTCTCGATAATACTACGACTAGGGATATTTAATGATTAAACCTTTCTGCATTGATATTGTCTCATATCTAATAATCCGGAACTAATCATAAGGACTTTTATCATTTATATATTTAAGTAATCAAATTACAAAATGATAAAATGCAATTTCATTGTCACGTAGTTAATTTGTACAAAAACCACAATGTCTTTTACAAATAGTGACTCTATGAGTCATAATTGTCCAACACGTAGTACTGGGTATGCACGTGTTCGGATAGTCCGACGACCGAATTTACTGCCAACATATCCAGAGATCTCATGGGTCGCTTCCCGAAGATTCACCGATGACATATGACTCGAACATAATTAATCTGGGATTAATTAGAAGAGAGAGAAAATTAATATAGGATTAATTACGGCGATAATTTATCTGTGATAAAATTCAATAGAAGAGAGAGAACAGTTAATTCGGAATTAATCGATTAAATAATATATTCGATATATTAAATGAAATTGGATTTCATGACGGAATTAAAATTGGATTTTTATTCGGGCGAACGAATTATTTTAGAATTAATTCGAGAGCGACTTTAATAGTAATTTTACTATGCATAATTATTTAATTAAATTTGATTTAATTACGTCGCAACAGAAAATTCGTTAATTCAGAATTAACGAACCCGAGCCCGGAATGTGTTTGCGGGCCCACTCGGATTTTGAATAAGGTGGAGCCCACAACAAAGTCACATCATTAGTCATTTACTTAACTTTTATTTGATGGAAGTTAGTCGAGATTTTGAGATAACTTGTAAAACACATTTTGTTGAAAGGTGTAAGACATTTTACTAACTAAGGTTTGGTATATGTCTTTGATTTTTGAAATCATTTTCACTTAGTAAAATTTTCACTCTCTCTTCTTCTCCAAAAACTGTGACTCTCACTCTCCCTTTACTCTCCAATTGCTGAGAACAAGAAGGAAGAAATAGGAAGAGTTTTGTTGCAAAATTCTTCCATTGCTAGCACACAAAGAATCATACAAAGGTGATAGGGAAACCTTTCCCAAGAGTTTGGAATTCATTCATCAAGGCTTAGAGCTCAACATACAAATCAAGAGGAGCTTGGAGCAACTTCAAAGGAGGAAATTTTTGAACTTTCCAACATCCAAGAAACCGATCAATGTGAGTATATTTCCGCTATAGTCCTTTGAGTATTCACACCTATTACATGCTTATTAGATCTTGGGATTGATCTTAGAGACCCAACAATGGTATCAAAGCCTATTTAAACATGAAATTGAATTAGGGTTCTTGATCTAAAATTTGGGTATTTTTGATTTGAGCATGATTTAATCAAATTGTTTGTTTGAGTATGCTTAGATAATGTTAACTTAGAGTTATGCATGATCAATTTTATGAAAAATTAATTGGATTAATTTTCCCCAAAAATATTGGCTTGGCCGAATGTGAAGGACCCTTGTAGCTGATGGTGATTTTAATTTTTAGACCATTGGATGGGTTTAAAATGAATGGATAAATTGATTTTTGATTTAATTGGATTGAAATCAAAATTAATGAAAAAAATCCATTATTGCCGTGAGCATTAGAGCATGTTAATGACTTGATTTTGTTTCAATAATGTTGGACATGTATTGAAATTAATAAAGCATGATTAATTATGTAAATTGGCGTTTTGGAAATGTTAATTTAAATAATTAATTATGGCTATACACTTTAATTAAATAAATTGTGATATTTAGAATATTAGAATTTAATTAATTAGGCTTAATTTGGAATTGGGTTAAAATTGTTGTATTTGGGCCTAATGGGCTTGGTTGGGCCAAGTTGGTTTAGGACAATTGGATTGGATCCAAATTGGGCCTAAACCATTCCATTAAGTCCAAATATAATAAATGGGCCTTTTAAAATTTAATTGGGCCTAATGGGCCAAAATTAATTTGTGGCAAAGGGTGATTCCTTATTGGGCTTTGGTTGCCAAAGTCCATGCCTTATGAAATTAATTGAAAGCCCATTGGACTTTAATTAAATTGACATTGGATGTTAATTGGCCTTTGAGACCCATTAAGATTAGATTTATAATCTAAATAGTAAAGGCACATTAAAAGTGTAATTATTTAATTTGGAATTAAATAAAGAATTAGTATTGAATACAAATTAAATTGGATTTAAAATTTTAGTTCGATATAATTCAAGAATTCGTACTTTGAGTACTTATTCTCAAACGACTTGGACTCGAGCAAATCAAATCGTTGTTTGAACATTGGATGATCACTTAATTCAAAGATTAATTAATTGGATTACATTGATTGAATAACATGCTTTATGTGAATACATGGATGTATTGTATGAATAATGTATATCAGATGGATATTAGATGGGTGAAGGAAATTTTGAAATTGTTGTAATAAATTTAGAATTTATTAAATTGGACCTGCGTGTCCAGCCTTTATCTCTCGATTCTTTGTAATTCTCTTCTTACCAATTCCCCTCAATGTAATGAGGTTTCTTCATTGTATTATGTAATTGGGTAGAAGTTAGAATAGTGCTAGCCGGGGAGAGGAAATTGAGTGATTTGTTCTAGGAACAATTTTTGAGATATCCATCCGCATATCATTATTAATTTATTTATCGCGCCTTATTATGCTTTTAGAATGCATGCTTAAGAGTGTATGATAAGACCTAATCAAATATAATTAATTGGTTGCCAATTACGCGAAAAACCCTCAACAAATATTAAGCGTTTTCCTTCCATTGAGTGATTCATTCTCAAGATCCAAGATTGGCATTGGTTTGTTGGCCAAAGTCAAGACCTTTGTCTATTGCGGATGTGTTTGAATCATGAAGGCTTTGTTTCATATCGCATGTCTTGGCCAAGTTGTGATTTGTTGGCCAAAGTCAAGATCACTTCTTGTTCATCGACATCGATTACGAAGCTTTCCAAAGTCAATGGGTTCCGCTTAACTGGAATCATTAAGCTTGTTGAGCCAAAGCCAAGGCTTAGTTGATTCAGAGGAAAAGGTTAGGAAAATAAATTGGATATATTGGCATATATATTGTATATATGTTTCGGACTTGGAGGTCCACCTACCGGATCTAGGAATTGGATGAGATCCAATTGATCTTAGAGATCTACCTAGTTAAATATCATACAGCTTGTTGGCCAAAGTCAAGGTTGTGTGTTATTTAACGGGATCATAGCCCACTAGGAAACTAGGTTTCCCGAGTACTTAACAGAGGGTTAGAAGCTCGCCGAAAAATAGTGGGAGGCTAGTATTGAATTTTCAATTTCGTTCACATACTTGCCAATACGCGCTTTCAAATTATTTCGTCAATTATATTATTTATTAGTTGAACTAATATTTTATTATTTTTCTTGTAACAGTTGGACTGTACCCAAATATCGTGAATTGAATAGTTTGACTATTGCAATTAAGATGACTGGAGAGATCGAGGTTAGAGACATTATCATAGGTGAAAATGTCTTTAATGGCGCGAACTTTCCTGATTGGGATATGAACCTCAGGATTGTCCTGGGGGCTTAGAGGATGCTCTATATGATAGAGAGACCTCTCGGGCCTAAGCCCGGAAATGAGCAGCCGCTTGAGCTTGAGCTTTGGAAGACTCATAGCGATGACAACTCAACTGCTCAATCTGTCGTGCTCGCTGCGATGACCCCTCAATTTTTTCGCCAAAACAAGGGATTGGATCCCTATACTATGATGGAAAAATTGAAGGACCTTCATCGATCTAACCTTAGATCGCAAATGTATGAATTACAGAAGAAGCTCTTTCACTCTCGAATGTCAGATGGTACATCTATTGAGCACCATGTGTCGCATATGATTGCTGACATTGAACAGCTAGGTCAGCTAGGCATAACCTTTGAGGCTGAGACTTCTATAGATTTGATCTTGCAGTCTCTACCTGATAGCTGGAGCGGGTTCATCATGAACTACAATATGATGAACCAAGACCATACTCTTGGAGAGTTAATGGCAATGCTGCGTGAAGCAGAAAAAGAGCTATTGAATGGCAAAAAGCGTGAGGCACACTTCACTTCAACATCTCAGTCTTTGAGGGCTTGGCCCAAGACAACTGGAGGTGTAAAGAAGAAGAAGAAGAAGGGCAAGGCCAAATCGTCAAAGTCTTATGGGAAGGCAAAGGATAAATCCCAAGATGTATGCCTGTAGTGTGGCAAACGGGGTCACTGGAAGCGTGATTGCCGTGAGTAAGGCATGTCTACTTCTAGTTTTAAAAATTGGATTTTTCATTCTGGTTGTGGTACTCATATGTACTGATGTGTAGGATCTGCAGATTAGTAAGAGACTGACCTCATGAGAGATTGACCTCCGCGTTGGAAATAGGACTCGAGTCGCCGTTTTGGCGTTGGGACTTATATTTTGGAACTGTCCCAGGGGCATGTACTAAATCTTCCAGACTGTTATTATGTACCTAGTTTGACTAGAAATATTATATCTGTATCTTTATTGGCCCAATGTGGCTATACTTTTATTTTTAGAAACATTGGGTGTTTTGTGTATAAAAATGATATGGAGATATGCAGTGCTGATGTGAATAATGGTCTTTATATTTTGAATATAAATCAATCTCAAACATATAATGTCACAAACAAAAGGTTTAAACTAAGTAATAAAGATGAAACTTATATGTGGCGTTGTCGTCTGGGACACATTAACAAGACTCGTATATCCACACATTCGAAGAGTGGGTACTTGGATGGATTTGATCCAAATTCATATGATGTCTCTGAATCTTGTTTGTTAGGCAAAATGCCTAAAACACCTTTTAGCGGTAAATATGCACATGCCACCGAACTGTTAGCCCTCGTTCATAGTGACGTATGTGGGCCCATGTCTAGCCAGGCTAGAGGTGGATATGAATACTTCGTAACCTTTACGGATGATGCATCACGTTATGGTTATGTGTATCTTATGAGACACAAGTCTGAAACCTTTTAGAAATTCAAAGATTTCGACACGAAGTAGAAAAAAAGACCGGCAAAAGTATTAAAACATTACGGTCGGACCGTGGTGGAGAATACTTAAGCAATGAGTTTCTTGATTACTTGAATGAGTATGGTATTCTTTCACAGTGGACTCCTCCCGGAACACCGCAATTAAACGGTGTGTCTGAACGGAGAAACCGAACTTTGATAGACATGGTAAGGTCTATGATGAGTCGTACAGAGCTACCTATTTCCTTCTGGGGATATGCATTGAACAATGCAATACTTATTTTCAATAAGGTTCCGTCAAACTTTGTTCAACAGACTCCGTATGAGATATGGACATGAAAGAAATCGGGTTTCTCATTCCTGAAGATTTGGGGTTGTTGGGCATACGTTAAACGTTTGGATGGTACCAAACTTGAACCCAAATCGAATAAGTGTCTATTTGTAGGTTATCCTAGGGAAACAAAAGGATATTAATTTTACAACCCACTGGAGAACAAAGTATTTATTGCTCTACATGCGGTTTTCCATGAGAAGGAATTCCTAAATGCAGTGGTTAGTGGGAGTAAAGTAGAACTCGATAAAAGTCAGAGTGATACTGTTCCTGAGATAGAATCCTTAACGGAACATCAACAATTCATCAGGGATGAGACTGTACCACAATCTTCGAATACACAAGAACCGCGTAGGTCGGAGAGAGTCAGAAAACAACCTGAGAGGTATTGGTTTCTGATCTCATCTCATGTGGATATTAATCTCATTGAGGAAGACGAACCGGCTACGTATGAGGAAGCGATACAAGGTATCGACTCCGATTTATGGCAAGATGCCATGAAGTCCGAAATGGATTCCATGTACACCAACCAAGTTTGGAGACTATTTGATGCACCAGAAGGTGTAAAGCCTATTGGTTGCAAATGGGTCTTCAAGAAGAAGACCGACATGGATGGAAACGTACAAATGTACAAAGCTAGGCTTGTAGCGAAAGGGTATCGTCAACGACATGTTTTCGATTACGAAGAAACCTTTTCACATGTTGCTATGATTAAATCCATTCAGATAATGATTACTATTGTTGCATATTTCGATTACGAAATATGGCAGATGGACGTCAAAACCACTTTCCTTAACGGAAACCTTTTGGAGGATGTTTATATACAACAGCCTGATGGTTTTGTCGTACCTAAACATGCAGACAAGGTTTGCAAGTTAAATCGATCCACTTATGGATTGAAGTAAGCATCTCATTCTTGGAACCAACGTTTTGATGAGATCATAAAAGAATATGATTTTGTACAAAACGTGGATGATCCTTGTGTATATAAGAAGGTTAGTGGGATCGCACTGACATTCATTGTCCTTTACGTTGATGATGTATTGCTTATTGGCAATGACATTCCCATGCTACAATCGGTGAAAGGTTGGCTTTCATTAAAATTCTCCATGAATGATATGGGAGAAGCAGCCTTTATTCTGGGAATAAAGATCTACCAGGATAGATCTAGAAAGCTACTTGGACTCTCCCAGAGCACGTACATTGACAAAGCGTTGAAGAGATTAAACATGGAACAATGTAAGAGGGGACTGTTGCCAGTGTCACTCTATCTGAGAACATGTTTCCTAAAACTCAAGATGGGAGAGACAACATGAATCGGATCATGTTCGCTTCGACAGTCGGATCGATCATGTATGCCATGATATGTACGCGACCTGATGTCTCGTATGCTTTGAGCATGTGTAGTCGCTATCAGGCCGATCCAGGTGATGGTCACTGGATGGCGGTTAAGAACATCCTTAAGTATCTTAGACGAACTAAGGATGCTTTTTTAATCTATGCAGATGGAGAACTTGATGTAACTGGGTTTACCGATGCAAGTTTCCAAATCGATAAAGATGACTGTAAGTCACAATCTGGGTATATATTTTGTTTCAACAACGGAGTAGTAAGCTGGAAATCTTCCAAGCAAGAGACTGTTACCGATTCAACAACAGAAGCGAAATATATTGCTACAGCTGAAGCAGCAAAAGAGGCAGTTTGGATCCGTAAATTCCTAATTGGATTAGGAGTAGTTCCGTTAGCAGCTGAGCCCGTTCCATTATATTGTGACAATAACGGGGCTATAGCGCAGGCTAAGGAACCGCGGTCTGACAGGCGTAAACACACACGTATAACGCAAGCGTATGTATCGTTCAAGTAGTATAAAAAGTATCGATCCCACGAGGACTTAATACCTAATCTATTAATTTTATGAGGTCAAATGATTACTAGTATCTAACAGGTTGATTGATTGATTTGAAATGGTGATGATTCTAAATTTAAAAACAAGTAAATAAAATTTCCCAAAAGTAGGTTTAAGAAAATTCAATATTAAAAACTATCTAGGGTTGTGAATCTTTCTAATATCTTTTAAAAGATGAAGTGGTTATTTCATGGTTGTGTAATAAATCAGTTTACTAACCTGGAACACTAAATTATGCAAAAGCCTATGTCGATGGTCAGACGCAAATACCCAATTTAACCTAATTGAACCATATGTCTATGTCAACCAAATTATCTGGATTCATTAAGTTTAAGTTCCAATTATGGCTAACCCCCGCCCGACAGGTATATGTCTATCCTGTAAGGAAATCTATTAAAGGGTTATCTATCCTCAAGGAAGATCGTGGGCTATTAAGTCTAAGGCTGAAACCTAAAATTCATTTGTCAAGTTTATTTTAGATTTACAACATCAATCTTATTGGTGATCAGACAACAAGAAGCATTAAGCTTAAGACTTAATAAGTAAACCTTTAAATTGCCCAAACTATAAAATACCCCTTATAAACCGGTGATATTAGAATTCATCACAACCCCGATAACTAACTTAGTTACGACACATAACTAGGGCTAGTAAAAAAAACTTAGAAGTAAAAATGCTGAAAAAGCAATTGCGGTAAGTAAAAGCTGAAAAGTAAATTACAATAAAATAAAATGCTAAGATAAAAAGGATCAACTTTTGCAAATTACTATTTAGATATCTCCCTTAATATAATATATTAACTTGTGATTATTTTACCAACCGTCCATATAGGCGGTAACCTGATTAAGTCAAATTAAGTCCAACCAGCCATAAAGGCGGAACCAAAATATACTATAGGCGGTAAGAAAAGTTAATTACCAACCGACCAATCTGGCGGTATCCTTGATTTGTCAGGTTTAAACCAGATTATAATGAATTACCAACCGACCAATATAGCGGTATCCTTTTTAAGTCAAATTTTAAATAGTGAATATATTATATTTAAGGGAGATTAATCTAAATAGAAATAGTAAAAGATTTACCGTTCACCCTAACAGGGGGAAGTTACCTCCTCATAGTGAATAGTAAAAACTGTAAAAAGTAAAGAAAGTAAATTACTATTATTACAGAACGTAATTAAAATTAATTACAAAACTAAAATTTAAAAGAAACTAGATAGAAAACTCCCTATTTACATCAGAGAATTCAGAGAGGAAGGTACATCTGAAACTGAAAATTTCGAGCTCTATTTATACGCGTCAGTAGGGGGTCGACGTGGCAGCTTCTGGTTCGTCACGTGGGAATCTGGATAAGGTGATAAGGTGACACGTGGCAGCTCGTGATTGGCTGATTTCAGATTCTTATCTGCCACGTGTCAATTCGGATAACTGAGTCAATAATTGAGCTGACGTGGCGACACGTGGCGAAAGTGACTGTCGGCACCATAGAATGATAACATATGGCACGCTGTGATTGGTTCATGATGATGTGGCACGTTGACTCGGTCAACTGGTGATGTGGATGATGACGTGGCAGACAGGTGGAGTGACATGTGGCGACACATGGTGATGGCGACTGTCGGCACTGTAGGATGATGACACGTGGCACGGCGCACATTACCAGATCGGCTGGGATGGTGACACGTGGCACGGCGCACGTTAGCAAAGTTAAACTTCTCAAATTCTGACTTGTGGACCCGGTGCACGTTAGCAAGTCTTGGTGTATGTAAAACAAGGTATTGATCAACTAATTCCCTCCCCCAAACCTAAATGAGACATTGTCCCTAATGTCTTAAACATTAGAAGAAGAGTTTAGAAGATAATACCTGGTTAGCTGAAATTCTACAGGAAATTAAAGGTTAAGATCCAGATTAATCTGACGCCTCTTACCACGATCATCCTCGGACCAATTTATCTTTGAAAGGATGGGGTCAACCTGTGGTTCATAGGCTAAGAGTTGGTCTATTAGATCCGGAGCAGTTTTGGCAGTATATAGGAGTTCTTTCATAGGTTTTGACACGAACCCATTTCTCCGAGCATCATAAAGAAACACACAAAGAAAATCATAAAATCCTTCAACGTTGTACAGTCCAAGCGGTTTCTGGTGTATGTTCAGGTTCGCCTAAGATAACTCTGTAAAAATATCCTCCAATGTACCCAAGCCACCTGGCAAAGCAATAAAAGCATCAGCACGGTTAATCATTTCTACCAATCGTTCAGACATACCTGGCACGATCAGTTCATCTCCGTTTGATAGTCCAATAAGATTTGCCTCCGCCAAAGGTTTTGGAATGATTCCCAAAACATGACTGCCTCATTCCTGTACGGCCTTTGAAACGATCCCCATTAGTCCAAGATTGCCTCCGCCATATACTAAGTGCATATTCCTTGCAGCTAAGACTCGACCCAATTCTTGTGCTGCTTCTACGTATTGTGGCCTTCAAAAGTGCAATGATGAGTTGAATTTATAACACCTGAAAAAAGGTTAGTAAAATAATAGCACTAGTACCTGCCAAATGACAATTATTAGTTAACAGTAAAATAAATCGTGATAGTCAAAAAGGTATGGATCCTGTCGGAGAAAATAAAAGAAAACAGCAAAACAAATCACAATTATCAGGAAAAGACAAAGAGATATAATGTACAAGAAAAGTAGCGGCTTTATTGACGTCTATGCGTCAGGGACAAGCTTCCCATCCAATTTTCTTATAAATTGGCAAACATAGTCTTTTTGAGTCAGATTCCAAAGACTTAATTGTTGTCTTTCCTTTTGGAATTGTGCATATAACACACGAATTTCGTGATACACATATCCACTGGGATGCGTCCCAAGAGTTTTAGATATATCATCCAAAGACTCCTTACTCAAGCCATCCATAATGAAATTAATCTTATCTTTGCGGTTATCAGACACCATTCCTAAAGAACGACAACGAGTATCACAAAACATACGAGCACATTTATAACAAACACACATTCTTTTTGCTCTTCTCTTTTTAGCATAGGTGCTCATTCCTAAACCAGACAGATGTGAAATAAAAGAGTCAGAAGACTCACCTGCCAATCGGACCCGTGCTTCAATAATCCAACGAATATCAGTAGGAATACCTTTGATCATCAGTAGTCTCATCTGTTCCAAGCGAGCTTTGTAGACTTTCATCAGAGATTTTGAAGGGAGAAAAGGAAATTGCTTGCGAAGATTTGCGAGAGTTTTTTTTCCATCGTGAAATGACTTTACCTGCAAAATTAAACACACAAAAATAAAACACACCAGATCACAATATATACACAAATTGCATGGGTTGCCTCCCTGCGAGTGCTAAGTTTAACGTCGATAGCTAGACGTGACTTCTCGAACGTTAGGCTGGATCTGAAAGTGTGACACTTTCTTTTTATCGCTCAAATGATTCTCCCCAGTAGTGCTTAACATGCTTGTTTTTAACTTTGAAAGTTTTATTGGATTCAGGATCATGTATCTCAACGGATCTATCTGGTAAAACTTTGGTGATCACAAATTGACCTGACCACTGTGATTTTGGCTTCCATGGGAAGAATTTCACCCTTGATTTGTTTAACAGTACCTTCTGCCCTGGTTCCAGTTGTATGCGCACTAACTTCTCATCATGTCTCTTATTGGCCTTTTCTTTATACAATTTGGCATCCTCAAAAGGCTGAATGTGAAATTCCTTCAATTCGTTGAGCTGGTGGAACTTTTTCTCTTCTGTTGCTTGTAGTACGAGAATTGGCTTTTTCAGGGCAAAAGACATTTTATCTTCAGGCTCAAAGGCAATTTACATGTTTTAAGTTTGTCAGTAGAACTTTGCATTGCATTAGAGTTCTGAATGGTACTGTGTATCACATCAAGTCTGAAACATTCCTCCTTCTTTTCATCATCTGGGAAATTCATGGCCTTGAAAACATTGAATGTTACCTCTTGGTCCTGTACCCTCATGGTTAATTCTTTTTTTTTGTACATCAATAATGGTTCGACCTGTAGCCAAGAATGGTCTCCCGAGGATGATTGGCACATCTGCGTCTTCCTCCATATCAAAGACAATAAAATCTGCTGGGAAAATGAATTTGTCAACCTTGACCAGCACATCCTCAACTACGCCTCTTGGAAATACGAGCATTCTATCAGCAAGTTGTAGAGAGACTGAAGTTTGCATTGTTTCTCCAATCTGCAATTTCCTGAAAATAGAAAAAGGCATCAAGTTAACACTGCACCTAAATCACATAAAGCCCTACCAAAGTTATATTCTCCTATGATGCAAGGAATGGTGAAACTGCCAGGATCTTTCAACTTTAGGGGAAGCTTCATCTGAATGATGGCGTTGCATTCTTCTGTCAATGCTACTGTCTTGTAATCTCCCAATCTCTGTTTTCATGAAAGAATGTCTTTCATGAATTTTACATAGCTGGGCATTTGTTCCAAGGCTTCTGCAAATGGAATGTTGATGTGCAGCTTTTTGAACACCTCCAGGAAATGAGCAAAGTGCTTGTCCAGTTTGTTTTTCTGAAGACGCTGAGGAAAAGGTGGAGGTGGAGTGATCTGTTCTTTTTCTTTTGCTTCTTTTTCCTCCATCTGTTGCTTTGTTTCTTTTGGAACTTCCTCAACAGTTGTTTTGGCTCCAACATCTTTGTTGATTTCAGTACCGCTTTTTAACATGATGGCATGACATTGCTCATTCCCTCGGTTCCTTGGATTGGGTTCTGTGTTGCTGGGAAGATTACCTGGTGGTCTGTAACTTGAGCATTGGCCAGTTGTCCAATTTGATTCTCCATTGCTTTGATGGAAGCAGATTGGCTCTGAAAGATAGCATCATATGCTGCTTCTTGCTTTTTGAACAACTCTGCATTCCATTCTTTCATTTCTGGTTCTTTTTCATGTTCCTGGCCTTTTTTTTGTTGTTGAAATCCTGGTGGTGGATAGTTCTGCTGTTGAAATCCAGGTGGTGGATGTTCTTTTGTCTGAACTGTTGCTCCGAAAAATTGGGATGATTCCTCCACCATGGGTTGTAGGTGTTGGAATATGGATTGTTTCCATGTCTGTTGAAATTGTTGACATAATTCACCGTCTCTTCAAGTTGGTTAGGTTCTGGTGCTCCTCCATATGGTGAACTTATGGATCCAGTGCTGAGAGTCTCCATGAATTTGCATATCTGATCTAGCTTGGCGTTGACTGCTGTATTGGCTCCACTTTCATAAATTCCTGCAATTCTTCGGATCATGCTCCTTTCTGTTAGCCACAAGGAATTATTGTTGGCCATTTCTTCGATTAGGTCCCAGGCTTGATCTTCTCCTTTTGCCATTAAAGCTCCTCCAGCAGCAGCATCGATTGTGGTTCTCATCAGTCCATAAAGTCCATTATAGAAGGTTTAGACTTGAAGCCATTTTGGAATCTCATGGTGAGGACATTTCCAGAGCAAATTTTTGTATCTTTCCCAAGCTTCGTAGAGAGTTTCTGAGTCTTGTTGTACAAAGGATGTGATGTCATTCCTCAACTTTCCAGTTCTGGCTGGTGGAAAGTACTTTGCAAGAAATTTGGTGGCTAAAGTGTTCCAAGTTGTGATGGAACCTGCTGGTAGTGAATGTAGCCAAGCTTTAGCTCTGTCCTTCAAGGAGTATGGGAAAATAAGCAGTCTCATTGCTTCTTTAGCTTTTCGGTTGTAATTGAAAGTGCCGCAAACTTCCAGGAAGTTGCTGATGTGGGCATTAGGATCTTCAGTTGCATTCCCCCCAACTGAACTGACTGCAAATCATATGAATGCATGTTTTGATGTCACCTGCATTTGCTGGTAATGGAGGAAGGACAATACATGAAATGAGTTTGTCAACCACCAGAATGGTTCTATCTCGAATGGGAATTAGTTGTGCAACCTCCAAAGGTTCAGGTTCCATGTTGACTAAAGCTTATTGGCCTTCTCGCCTTTCCCTTCTCAACTGTCTGATGGTTCTTTCAATTTCCGGGTCAAGCGGTCAAGCGGTCAAGTTCAAGTCAAAGCTTCTGGTTCGTCTCATGAAGTTTCTGAGAACCTGAAACACAAGAAAACAAAAACAATAAGTAAAAAGAAATTAGATACAAGTAAAGGTATCTAACCTTAAAACTAATAGTGAAAGATAAATAAGTCCCCGGCAACGGCGCCAAAAACTTGACCGGCGTAAACACACACGTATAACGCAAGCGTATGTATCGTTCAAGTAGTATAAAAAGTATCGATCCCACGAGGACTTAATACATAATCTATTAATTTTATGAGGTCAAATGATTACTAGTATCTAACAGGTTGATTGATTGATTTGAAATGGTGATGATTCTAAATTTAAAAACAAGTAAATAAAATTGCCCAAAAGTAGGTTTAAGAAAATTCAATATTAAAAACTATCTAGGGTTGTGAATCTTTCTAATATCTTTTAAAAGATGAAGTGGTTATTTCATGGTTGTGTAATAAATCGGTTTACTAACCTGGAACACTAAATTAAGCAAATGCCTCTGTCGATGGTCAGACGCAAATACCCAGTTAACCCAATTGAACCATATGTCTATGTCAACCAAATTATCTGGATTCATTAAGTTTAAGTTCCAATTATGGCTACCCCCGCCCGACAGATATATATCCTGTAAGGAAATCTATTAAAGGGTTATATATCCTCAAGGAAGATCGTGGGCTATTAAGTCTAAGGCTGAAACCTAAAATTCCTTTGTCAAGTTTATTTTAGATTTACCACATCAATATTATTGGTGATCAGACAACAAGAAGCATTAAGCTTAAGACTTAATAAGTAAACCTTTAAATTACCCAATCTATAAAATAACCCCTTATAAACCAGTGATATTAGAATTCATCACAACCCCAGATAACTAACTTAGTTACGACACATAACAAGGGCTAGTAAAAAAACTTAAAAGTAAAAGACATAAAATAAAAATGCTGAAAAGTAAATGCGGTAAATAAAAGCTGAAAAGTAAATTACAATAAAATAAAATGCTTAGGTAAAAGGATCAACTTTTACAAATTACTATTTAGATTTCTCCCTTAATATAATATATTAACTTGTGATTATTTTACCAACCGTCCATATAGGTGGTAACTTGATTAAGTCAAATAAGTCCAACCAGCCATAAAGGCCGAACCAAAATAAACCTGCCATATAGGCGGTAAGAAAATTTAATTACCAACCGACCAATCTGGCGGTATCCTTGATTAGTCAGGTTTAAACCAGATTAAAATGAATTACCAACCGACCAATATAGCGGTATCCTTTTTAAGTCAAATTTTAAATTGTGAATATATTATATTTAAGGGAGATTAATCTAAATAGCAATAGTAAAAAATTACCTTTCACCATAGCAAGGGGAAATTACCTCCTCATGGTGAATAGTAAAAACTGTAAAAAGTAAAGAAAGTAAACTACTATTATTACAGAACGTAATTAAAATTTATTACAAAACTAAAATTTAAAAGAAACTAGATAGAAAACTCTCTATTTACATCAGAGAATTCAGAGAGGAAGGTATATCTGAAATTGAAATTTAGAGCTCTATTTATAGGTGTCAGTAGGGGGTCGGCGTCGCGACATACAGCTCACGTCATGACGCGCGTGATTGTCGACGTGGCAGGTTTTGGTTCGTCACGTGGGATTCTGGATAAGGTGATAAGGTGACACGTGGCAAGGCGGCTGGGAGCTCAATGATTGCGACACGTGGCAGCTCGTGATTCGCTGATTTCAGATTCTTATCTGCCACATGTCAATTCGGATAAATGATTCAATAATTGAACTGACATGGCGCTGATGTGGCGAAAGTGACTGTCGGCTGTTGGTAACTAATTAGGTCCCAAGATTCATCAAATCAAGCATAAAACGCTTGAATACTTTTTTTTTTTTGAAATCATTGGAAACCCCGCCACCAAACCACCCATTTTGGGCCGCGGCGCAGGTAAAACCCCCGGCTGCCCCAGGCTCTTACAAGAAGTTGCACCCCCTGGATTCGAACCCAGAACCTCAAGGTGAGATTCTGGACCCTTCACCACCAAGCCACACCCCTTGGGGGCATAAAACGCATGAATACATCAAAGGAGAATGGCAGAAACATACTCACATTGACCGGATCTTGCAACGCGAAGAACAAGCCACTTCTTCCTCATTGTTGAAGCTCGGCAGTGGCCTCCTTGAACTGCTGTGGTGCTCGGTTTTGGGCTGTGAAACTCCTCTAAGATTTGGCCATTAGAGACTCCATGGAAGCTCCAAGCTTCAAGCTCCAAAATTGATTCCAAGCTCAAGTGTTCGTTTCCCTATCACCTTTGTATAACCCAAGTGTGTGCTAGCATTTATTCTTCTACCTTTTGTTCGGTCAAACAAGAAATTGGAGAGAAGAAATCGGCTCCAAGCCGTGAAAGAGAAGAGAAAATAGAGGGAAGAAAGGTTTCCTAGAAACCGTAAGTAAGAGAGAAAAAAAAAAGAAAATGTATTATATATGTATTTATTTTATTTTCTAAAAACAAAACAAATACATAAATCACTTTCATTTATTAAAACTCAAAAAGTAAAAAGCAATAATTACTTTTCAACTACCACATCAATCACTCAAATCAAGTGACAAGTTGTCACATCACTCAAAGTGACATTTGATTTGAAGCTTGATGTGACTAACGATTTGACGCACGATTTAACTTGCGTACCGCACTCGAATTCGAAATACGAATACGCTCGCAAAAAATCTCGGGCTCGGGTTCGCTAATTCCAAATTAACGAATTTTCCGTCGTGACGCAATTAAACGATTACGCCTAGCAAAATTACTATTCACGTCGCTAACGAATTAATTATAAATTAATTCTTTCAACCGAATTAAAATCTAATTTTAATTCCGCGTCGAAATCCAATTTCGCATAATATATCAAATATATTATTTTATCGATTAATTCCAAATTAATCGTTCTCTCTCTCTTTAATTAATATTTTATCCTAGATAAAATATCTCCGTAATTAATCCCAGATTAATTTTCTATCTCTTCTAATTAATCCCAGATTAATAAAGTGCGAGTCTACATCATCGGTGAATCTTCGGGAAGTGACCCATGAGATCCCCGGATATTTTGGCAGTAAATACGGTCGTCGGACTATCCAAACACGTAAGTACCTAGTACTACGTTTGTACCGATTTACAAGACAAGGTTGGCCTCTAGCAAAGCGCCATGCCTACCCAATTCTCCAGAAACATGCTTACAGGAATAAGCGATCTATATCAAGCGTAGTATACCGTAGTATTGTGTTTGTCGATCCAATATCAGATGTTCACGTGCTAGGCCTGGGGCTGGAATTGTGTCTGCCCCGTACGAAGCACATATCGGATGTCTGGCAACTAGTCTCTATAATCGGATATACATGACCAAGTCATAATATCCCGATAGCTCAAGCATTTAAGAGAACGAGTTCCATATCCTATGTGACCATCATCTCCATATGACTGGAGTGATACTTCCGTCTTAACATCACACCCAACACACTACGATTCTCAATATACCCAGAATTGGCATACACAGAACCTGTTAAAGCCATGGACGACCTCAACCAAAATATATTTATTGTCGCAAGTATTAGCGGTGCAAGTCTCAGGTTAAGATCAAATACACCTACCCTGATTGCAGACTCCCATAGACACATAGTCATACTACCAATGGGATTCCGCAGGGGTCTATCCAGAGCGAAGCTGTTTCCCGTACCATCGGTAAAACACAACCTCCTATTACACTTGCATGAGTATCCTATACCCAAATATATGAGAACTATGATGTTGTGCCCTCAAAACGTGTACAAGTGTAGTACTAGTCTTTTACATATTTATCGATGTCCAATCTCGATAATACTCTGACTAGGGATATTTAATGATTTATTTTACGTGGACTGATACTGTCTCATATCATTCTCAGTCCAGGAACAAATCATAGGGACCTCATATCATTTATATATCTAGGTGATCTAATCACAAATGATAAGAGTGCAATCTCCTTTGTCATATAGTTAATTTGTAAAACAACACCGTGATCTGTACAAATAGTGACGCTATGGGTCATAATTGTCCAACAATCTCCCACTTGGCCTATAACCAGTCACTCGAGTGCTTGACACCCGAACCATGTACGGTTGGCTCAAACTGTTGAGAAAAGGTTTTCGTCAGCGGATTTACATGATTATCATCTGATGCAATTTATTCGATCATCACAGCGCCGCGATGTATGATCCGAACGAATCAGATGAATATCAAAATAAGTGTCTCGATCGTCGATGAGACCATTAATTCTTTAGCTTGTGTTGACGCCTAGCTCAGCTGCTAACAGAACTATATCTAATCTAATTAGATTTATTATCGACCCAAATGGATTCTATTGCTGCCTCAGCTGCAGCAATAACCCGCATTTGTTGTTTATTCGGTAACAGTATCTTGCTTGGAAGATTTCCAGCTCACTGTTCCGTTATACTATTGTATAGTACGTATGTTACGACTTATAGACGTAATCATGAAAGCCAAGCTTTCACCGATTATATTATGGGAATATCATTTCCAAGAAATGATATATCATCATTACTCATGACATTCACTGTCAGTGCGCTCCCACTAACCTCCTTATATACTTAAGAATTATTTTCGTTTTGAATTAAATCATAACCTATTATGATTACATCAAAACGACAATTCCAAGAACCTAATGCTTGCTTCAATCCAAACATGGATCAAATAACCTGCAAACCTAGTTTGCTTGTTATGGTTCGACAAAACCGTCAGGATGTTGTAAACATCCTCCAAAAGATTCCGTTAAGGAAAGCAGTTTTGGCATTCAGCTGCCACATTTCATGAATGAAACATGCAGCATTAGCAAGCATTGTCGAAATGGATTTGCCGTGGCAACAGGTAAAAGGTTTCGTCGTAATCAACACAATGTTGATAACTCTACCTTTTCTCTACAAGCCTAGCTTAGTACGTTGGTATGTTGCCATCCATGTATGTCTTCCTTAAAGACTTATATGGTACCAATAGGCACAATGCCTTGCGGTACATCAACTAGTGTCTAAACATAGTTGATTTACATGGAATCCAATTCGGATATCATGGCATTTTTCCATAATAGGGAGTCGATACCTTGTATCACTTCCTCATTCGTAGTCAGTTGGTATACCTCAATAAGATAGACATCTTTATGAGGTGAGATCAGAAACCCATACCCCAGGTTGTTTTTTGATTCTCTCCGACCTACATGGTTCTTGTGTATTCGAAGATTATTGGAATAGTTTCATCATTGATGAACTATTTGTGTTCCATTAGGATTCGACGCCTGGAATAGTATTGCTCCGATTTTCATCGAGTTTTACTATCCTCCCACTTACCACTGCATATCGGTATTCCTCTTAGGAAAACCGCATGGTGAGCAACAATTAAAATTATTCTCTCGTGAGTTGTATAAGTACAATACTTATGGTATCCCTAGGATAACCTACATTTGGCACTTATCCAATTTGGGTTATTGTTTGGTATCATCCAAACGTATGCCTAGCATACCCAAATATTCAGGAATGTGAAACCCGGTTTCTTTCCCGTTCATATCTAATATGTTATCTGTCAAATAGATTTTATGGAACCTTATTCAAAATAAGTTCTGCACTGTTTAGCGTATCCGTTGAAGGAAATGGTAGCTCAGAGCGACTCGTGATTACCTTATCATGTCCAACAAAATTCGGTCTCTCGTTCAGATACACCGTCAAACTGATGTGTTCCGAGATGAGTCCTCATTGAAAGAATATTATACTCTTTCAGTATACGAGAAACTTATTGCTTAGTATTTTCCCTTACGGTCTTACCATTGACCATGGAAAGCTTCGTAATCAATGTCGATGGACAAGAAGTGGTCTTGACTTTGGCCAACAAACCACAACTTGGACAAGACACTGATATGGAACAAAGCCTTCGTGATTCAAACACATCTTCGACAGACAAAGGCTTGACTTTGGCCAACAAACCAATGTCGTCTCGGATCTTAAGTGAGAATCACTCAATGGAAGGAAAGACGTTTAATATTATTTGAGGGTTTTTCGCGTGCAAATTGGCAACCAATTTATTATCTTTGTTAAGGTCTCATCATCATACACCCTTAAACATGCATTCTAAACACATAATAAGAGCATATGATAAATAATAATGATATCGGATGGATACTTTACATTGATCCTAGATCAAATCTCGTTTCTCTCTCCAGCTAGCACAACTATTTCTTCTACCCTTACACTACACTTCTAAAGAAACCTCATTTACATTGAGAGGCATGGGTGAGAAGAGAATACAAAGAGTATAGAGGTGATAAGGCTGAACACGCAGGTCCAATTAATAAATCAAATTTATTACAATTTCTAAAATTACCCCACCCATCTAATATCCATCTGATATACATTATTCATGCATCGCACCATGTATTCACAGAAGCATGTTATCAATCAATCTAATCCAATTAATTAATCTGATAATTAGTGATCATCCAATGTTCAAACAATGATTTGATTTTGCTCGAGTCAACTCGTTTTGCGAATAAGTACTTAAAGTACGAATTCTTGAATTAAATTAACTACATCATTAAATCCATTTAATATGTATTTAATACTAACTCACTATTTAATTCCAAATTAAATATTACACTTTTATTAACGAACCTTTACGATTTAAATTCCAAATTCAATCGTTACGGGTCTCAAAGCCCGATTAACATCTAATGTTTATTTAATTAAAGTCCAATGGGCTTTTAATTAATTTCTTTAAGGCGTGGACTTTTGGTCAACTCGGGTCAAACCGATAACCAAAGTCCAATCTGGGATTTACCCCAAAGCCCAGAAATCAATTTTGGCCATTAGGCCAAATTAAATAATTAAGGTCCATTAAGTCATAATTGGACTTTATGGATTCGGTTTTGGGCCTAATTGGATCCAACCAATTTTGCCTAAACCGATCTTTGTACAACAGAGCGCAAAAGCCCAATTACAACCTATAAGGCCCAAATCCAATTTTAAGCCCAATTAATTAACTTTGTAAAATTCCAAATTCTATATATTAATAACCTAAGTGTAATACACAATTAATTACCCATTAACATTTCTAAAACATCAATTAGCCTAATTAATCATGCACTTCTACATCAAATAGTGTCCAACACAATTCAATCAAAATCAAACCCAATTTACATGCTTAAAGTCTCGGCAATTAGGGGTTTTTTCCAATTTGATTCGGTTTCAATCCAATTGAATCACAATAATCATTTCCCAATCAATTCAACTCATCCAATGAATCAAAAACAAAAAGCACAATGAATTTCAAAAATCCTCAAGTTTCGGCCAAGCCTCCAATTTGGGGAAAAATTGTTCCAAATCAAAATTCAATCCAATTAAACCTCAAATTAACATTACCCACTTGTTTTAAGTCATCCAATGATCAAAAAACAAAAAATCACCAAGATATTAGGGCTTACCAATTTCGGCCATGCCCAAAAATTTGGGGAAAAATGGATCCAATCCGATTTCATGAAATTAATCATGCACAACTTCAATTAATCAACATACAAGCATACTTAATCAATCAATTTAACCAAATCAGCTTCAATTGATTTTACCCAATTTCAAACCATAACTTTTTCATGCTTGATAAAAGCTCAAGATACCATTGTTGCTAACTAATTAGGTCCCAAGATTCATCAAATAAAGCACAAAACGCATGAATACATCAAAGGAGAATGGCGGAAACATACTCACATTGACCGAATCTTGCAACGCGTTGTAGACATTATGACCCATAGCGTCACTGTTTTGTAAATGATATTGTATTATTGTACAAAATCAACTATGTGATAATGAAATTGCCTTTTGCCGTTTTGTAAATTATTTACTTTGATATATAAATGGAAAAAGTCCATATGATTAGTTCCGTATTGAGATGATATGAGACAGTATCAATATAAAAGGTTTAATCATTAAATATCCCTAGTCGGAGTATTATCGAGATCGGACATCGATAATGCGGAATAGACTAGTATTGCCCTGTGCGAGTTGTGATGGCACAACGGCATAGTTCTCATATATTTAAGTATTGGATACTTATGCAAGTGCGATAGGAGGTTGTGTTTTGCCGTGGTACGGAAAACAGCTTCGCTCTGGACAGACCCCGCGGAATCCCATTGGTAGTATGTCTGCGTGTCTATGGGAGGCGCATCAGGGTAGGTGTATATGGTCTTAACCTGAGACTTGCATCGCTAGTACTTGCGACAATCGGTAAACTTTGGTTGTGGTGGTTCGGGGCTTTAACGGTTTGTGTACGCCTCTTCTGGGTTTATCGAGAATCGTAGTGTACTGGATGTGATGTCAAGATGGAAGTATCACTTCAGACATATGGAGATGATGATCACGCAGGATACAGAACTAGTACTCTATAAAAGGTTGCAACCGTCGGGACATATGACCAGGTCAGGATTGTCCGATTTAAAGAGACTAGTTTTGATGTCCGATATATGTTTCGTACGGGGCAGACACATTTCCAGCCCCAGGCCTAACATGTGATCGTCCGATACTGGATCGATGTACGCGATACTACGGTATACTACGCTTGATAAAGATCTAATATTCCAGTAAGAATATTTCTGGAGAATTGGGTAGGCATGGCGCTTTGCTAGAAGCCAACCTTGTCTTGTAAATCGGTAAAAACGTAGTACGAGGTACGTACGTGTTTGGATTATCCAACGACCGTATTTACTGCCAACATATCCGGAGATCTTGGGTCGCTTCCTGAAGATTCACCTATGATGTTTGATTCGAACTTTATAATCTTGGATTAATTGCGGAGAAACTTTATCTTGGATAAAATGCCTTATTAGGAGAGGAGAACGATTATTTGGAATTAATCGATAAAATAATATATTCGATATATTAAACGAAATTAGATTTCGACGCGGAATTAAAATCGGATTTTAATTCGGGCAAACGAATTAATTTAGAATTAATTCGTTAGCGATCTGAATAGTAATTCCGCTAGGCGTAATTATTTAATTCTCGTCGCGACGGAAATTCGTTAATCGGAATTAGCGAAATTGAGCCCGAAAGTGTTTGCGGACACATTCGTATTTTGAAAAGGTGGGACCCGCAAATCACATCGCGAAGTCTCATTACTTGACACGACCAGTTGATGGATGTATCTAGTCACCTTTATGGGATGATACATTGTCTCTATTCTCAATGTAAGTAGGTGAGGCCATTTAATGGATTTTTTTGGAGGGAAAACCTTTCACGGTTTTTGAAGGGTTTTTTAATAAAAAATTCATTTTGGAAAATGATATCTCATCATTGCTTTTTCTTTTTCTTTCTCACGGTTTTGAAACAAACAAAAAGAGAAAAGAAAATTGAAAAATGCACTCTCCTCTTCTTCTCCTTGCTCACGCCGTGAGCTTCAAACAAGGGCAGAAAATTGTTTTCATCTTCTCCATTTTTGCTAGCACAATGAGGGATCAAAGGAGGTGATAGGGAAACAACCTTGGAGCTTGGAATACAAGAAGACTTGAAGCTTCTCTCACTCTTGCTCTTGGTCGAAACTTCCACCTTGAAGACTCAAGGATTCTCTTCATCATTTTCGTCACAAGCTTTGTAAGTATGATTCCGCCATGCTTCAAGCTTTGCATGTATATAATGTGTATTTCTTTGGCTTATACTTTCTTTGGGACTAATTATAGAAACCTACAATGGTATCAGAGCCATGTTTAAGCATGAAATACATTAGGGTTAATTTGGGGAAATTGATTGAAGCATGTTCTTGTGAAATTTGATGCTAAAGTATGCTTATATGTATGTTATATGATATAATACATGATCAATTTTGAGAAAAATGCATTGGATGATTTTTCCCCAAAATGGTGTCTTGGCCGAATGTGGAGGTCCTTCCACTGGTTTGGAATTTTTCATGCACAAGTTTATTAGATGACTTAAGCATGATTATATGTATGATATATGATGTAATACATGATCAATTTTGAGAAAAATGCATTGGATAATTTTTCCCCAAAATTGTTGCTTGACCGAAAATGGAAGTCCTTGCACTGAATTGGAATTTTTGTGTACAAGTTCATTTGATGACTTAAAAATAAACGGGTAATAAATTAGTGATTCAATTGGATTGAAAAACAAATCGAACCGCAAAATCCCTCTTGGCCGAATACAACATGACATGTTAAAGGACTTGATTTTTGTTCAAATAAATGTTGGACATGTGTTTTGAACAAGTGATGACTAATAAATTAAATTGGTGTTTTTGAAATATTTTGGTTTAATGAATTAATCATGGATTTACACTTTAATTAATTGAATTTTAAAATTTGGAATATTAAAATTTAATTAAATGGGCTTTAATGTTTAATTGGGCCTTATGGGCTTGAATTGATTTTATGGCATTTAAGGGTGATTCCTTATTTGGGCTTGGTAATTGGGTTTGACCCACATTGACCAAAGCCCAAGCCTTGATAAATCAATTGAAAGCCCATCGGACTTTAATTAAACAAACAATGGATGTTGGTTGGGCTTGGAGACCCAATTAGAATTAGATTTAGAATCTAAGTCTTTAAATAAAGCACATTAAAAGTGTAAACATTTAATTTGGAATTAAATAAATTGAATTAGTATTGAATACGACTTAAATTGGATTTAACGGGTAGTTCGATATAATTCGTGAATTCGTACCTTATGTACTTATTCTCAAACGAGTTGGACTCGCGCAAAATCAAACCATTGTTTGAACATTGGATGATCACTTAAACAAAGACTAATTAATTGGATTTGATTGGTTGTATAGCATGTCTTGATTGAATATTATGTATGTGATGAATGAATAGTGTATATCGGATGGATATTAGAAGGGAAAGGGTAATTTTAGAAATTATTGTAAATTTAGAATTTATAAATTGGACCTGCGTGTCCAGCCTTATCTCTTTTATCTCTTTGTATTCTCTTCTCTCCTACCTAATTCCCCTCAATGTATATGAGGTTTCTCTTATTGTATTATGTAATTGGGTAGAAGTAGAATATTGCTAGCGGGGAGAGGAAGGGAGTGATTTGTTCTAGGAACAAGTTGTTTTTATATATCCATCCGTATATCACTATTAATTTACTTTATGCACTTTATGATGTTTTAGAAGCATGCTTAAGGGTGTATGATGATGAGACCTAACAAAGATAATAATTGGTTGCCAATTACGCAAAAATCCCTCAATTGATATTAAGCGATTATCCTTCCCTTGAATGATTCTTGTTCAAGATCCAAAATTGGCATTGGTTTGTTGGCCAAAGTCAAGACCTTTGTCAATTGAGGATGTACTTGAATCATGAGAGTTTTGTTCCACATCGGTGTCTTGTCCAAGTTGTGATTTGTTGGCCAAAGTCAAGATTACTTCTTGTCCAACGACATTGATTACGAAACTTTCCTTGTCAATGGGTCCCGCTTAACCGGAATCATTAGGTTTGTTGTGCCAAGCCAAGGCCTAGATGATTCGGAGGATATGGTTAGGAAAATGTATTAGATACATTGGCATAAGTAAATATACATATGTTTTGGACTTGGATGTCCACCTAACCGGATCTAGGAATTGGATTGGATCCAATTGATCTTTGAGATCTACCTAGTTAAAAAGCATACAATTTGTTGGCCAAAGTCAAGATTGTGTGTTATTTAACGGGATCCTAGCCCACTAGGAAATAGGATTTCCCGAGTTCTCTACAGAGGGTTAGAGACTTGATAAAAATAGTGGGAGGCTAGTATTGAATTTGCGATTTCGTTCAGATACTAAGCCTTATGCGTCTTTCAATTTATTTCGTCTATTTATTAAAATTAGTTGGACTAATACATTGTTATTTTTTTTTTGACAGTTTGACTGTACCCATTTTATCGTTAACTAGATAGTTGGACTATCGTAGTTGAGATGGCAAGCAAGGGAAATGTCCGAGACATCATCATGGGTGACAATGTCTTCAAGGGCACAAACTTCGCTGATTGGGAAATGAACCTAAGGATAGTCCTTGGGGCTGAGAGGATGCTGTATACTATACAGATACCTCTCCCGCCTAAGCCCACTGACCCACTTGAGCTGGAGTTATGGAAAACTCACAGCGATGATTGTGACACTGCTCAGGCTGTTATGTTAGCTTCGATGACTCAGCACTTTCGTCGCCAGAATAAGGACTTGGATCCTTATAACATGATGGCTAGACTGAGAGATCTCCACCGCACAAACAAGCGCATGGAAAGGTACGAGTTGGTGAAGAAACTCTTCCGCGCCCGAATGACTGAAGGCGCATCAGTTGAGGCCCATGGGGCTCAAATGATCGCCGATATTGATGAGTTGGCCAATATGGGAATAGTCTTGGAGGCTGAGCTGACCGTAGATTTGATCTTACAGTCACTTCCTGATTCTTGGAAACAATCATAATCAAACATACAAGTTGATGGACACAGATGACTCTCTTGGAGAGCTGTTATCCATCTTGAAGGAGTCTGAAAAAGAACTCCAAAAAGGGGGCAAGCGCGAGGCGCCTATGCATCGACCTCTCAAAGGCCAAGGGCTGGGCCCAAAGCTACTGGAGGGGTGAGAAGAAGAAACATAAGAAAAAGGGTAAAGGCAAGTTGACAAAAGCTTCTGGGAAGCCAATGGACAAGTCTCAAGATGTCTGCCTCAACTGCGGTAAGAAGGGTCACTGGAAACGTGACTTCCGAATGGGCAAGGGACACAGGGAGGATATCAAGGCAGGCAAGGCACTAGCCTCTGGTATGTTTGTTATTGAGATAAATATGACTACTTCTAGTTTTAAAAATTGGATTTTTGATTCTGGTTGTGCTGCTCATATATGTACTGATTTGCAGGATCTGCAGAATAGCAGGATGCTGGCTTCAGGGGAGATTGATCTATGAGTCGGAAACGGAACTCCAGTTTGCTGTTTTGGCTGTAGGGACTTTTGTTTTGGAATTGCCCTCGGGGCATGTGCTTAAACTTTTGAACTGTTATTATATACCTAGTTTGACTAGGAATATCATATCTGTATCTTTGTTAACCCAGTATGGGTACACTTTTGTATTTAGAAACACTGGGTGTTATTTATATAAAAATGATGCAGAAATTTGCACTGTTGTTGCAAATAATGGCCTTTATATTTTGAATATAAATGAATCTCCTAAACATAAAATAACAAACAAAAGGCTCAAAAAGAGTAATCTAAAAGATGAAGCTTACATGTGGCATTGTCGTCTAGGACACATTAACAAGACTCGCATATCCACACTTTCGAAGAGTGGGTACTTGGACGGATTTGATCTTAATTCATATGATGTCTGCGAATCTTGTCTTTTAGGCAAATGCCTAAATCACCTTTTAGTGGTAAAGGTGAACGTGCCAAGAACTGTTAGCCCTCGTTCATAGCGACGTATGTCGGCCCATGTCTAGCCAGGCTAGAGGTGGATATCATTACTTCGTAACCTTTACGGATGATGCATTTCGTTATGGTTATGTGTATCTAATGAGACACAAGTCGGAAACTTTTGAGAAATTCAAAGAGTTTCGACACGAAGTAGAAAACAACACAGGCAAGAGTATTAAGACATTGCGGTCGGACCGTGGTGGCGAATACTTAAGTTATGAGTTTCAAGATTACTTGAAAGAAAATGGTATTCTTTCACAGTGGACTCCTCCTGGAACACCGCAATTAAACGGTCTGTCTGAACGGAGAAACCGTACCTTGTTAGACATGGTAAGGTCCATGATGAGTCGCACTGAGCTACCTATATCCTTCTGGGGATACGCATTAACCGTGCAGTACTTATTTTGAATAAGGTTCCGTCAAATCGTACTTCCATATGAGATATGGACAGGTTCCATATGATGTGTTTGAACCTAGGATGTTGACAAGCAGTATAACTACAATTATTCATCTTCTAGATATAAACTGTTCTCTATCATGAGAACCTATATAATCATGCCAAAGTCAGTACATCCAAATTATTCCAATCTCTAATAATCCCAAAGTAAGATTTAATCATATGCACAAGACATAATATTTTCCTCTCATGACTAATCCTATCAGATATGCCTTGGATATCCTAAGGACCGGAATTACTTCTATCAGGAACATAGCTAACATGCATGAGAGGAATTCGATGCAGTGTAAGTGGAGTGGAGCTCGATGAAAATCGTAGTGATACTGTTCCTGGCAATGAATCAACGACGGAACATAAACAGACCATCCAGGATGAGTCTGTACTACAATCTTCATATACACAAGGACTGGTAGTCGGAGAGAGTCAGGACGATACCTGAGAGGTATGGATTCCTGATCTCGCCTCATGTAGATATTAATCTTATTGAGGATAATGAACCGACTACGTATGAGGAAGCAATACAGAATATTGATTCCGTTTTATGGCAAGAGCCATGAAGTCCGAGATGGATTCCATGTACGCCAACCAAGTTTGGACACTGGTTGATGCACCAGAAGGCATAATGCCTATTGGATGCAGATGGATCTTCAAGAAGAAGACCGACATGGATGGCAACGTTCAAACGTACAAAGCTAGGCTTGTAGCAAAGGGGTATCGTCAACAATATGGTATTGATTATGACGAAACTTTCTCACCCGTTGCCATGATTAAATCCATTCGGATAATGCTTGCAATAGCTGCATATTTCGATTACGAGATATGGCAGATGGACGTTAAAACTGCTTTCCTTAACGGAAACCTTTTGGAGGATGTTTATATGCAACAACCTGACGGTTTTTATCGTACCTAGACTTGCAAACAAGGTTTGTAAGTTAAATCGATCCATTTATGGATTGAAGCAAGCATCACGGTCATGGAATCAGCGTTTTGATGAGATCATAAAAGAATATGATTTCGTACAAAACGATGATGACCCTTGTGTATACAAGAAGGTTAGTGGGAGAGCACTGACTTTTATTGTCCTTAATGTCAATGACGTATTGCTTATAGGCAATGACATTCCTATGCTAACGTCGGTGAAAGCTTGGCTTTCATTAAAATTCTCCATGAAAGATCTGGGAGAAGCAGCCTTTATTTGGGAAAAAGATCTACCGGGATAGATCTAGAAAGCTGCTTGGACTCTCCCAGAGTACATATATTGACAAAGTGTTGAAGCGATTCAACATTGATCAATCCAAGAAGGGATTGATGCCAATGTCGCGTGGTATCCTTCTGTCTAAAGACATGTGTCCTAAGACTAAAGAAGAGAGAGATAACATGAGTCGGATACCGTTCGCCTCGGCAGTCGGATCGATCATGTATGCCATGATATGTACGCGACCTGATGTGTCATATGCTTTGAGCATGTGCAGTCGCTTTCAGGCCAATCCAGGTGAAGGTCACTGGATGGCAGTTAAGAATATCCTTAAGTATCTTAGACGAACTAAGGATGCTTTCTTAATTTATGGAGGTGGAGAACTTGAGGTGTCTGGGTACACCGATGCAAGTTTCCAACCGACAAGGACGACTTCAAGTCGCAATCGGGGTACATTATTTGTTTGAATAACGGAGCAGTGAGCTGGAAATCTTCCAAGCAGGATACTGTTGCCGATTCAACAACAGAAGCGGAGTATATTGCTGCGTCAGAAGCAGCAAAGGAGGCAGTTTGGATCCGAAAATTCCTAATCGGATTAGGAGTAGTTCCGTTAGCAGCTGAGCCCGTACCATTGTATTGTGACAATAACGGGCTATAGCACAAGCTAAGGAACCAAGGTCTCATCAACGATCCAAGCATGTTCTTTGGCGTTACCATCTGATTCGGGAGATTATACATCGTGGCGATGTAAAAGTCGAGAAGGTCGCATCGGATGACAACATTGCAGATCCGCTGACGAAGGCTTTTCTTCAGGATGTGTTTGAACGACATATACATAGTTCAGGTATTAGATGCTTGAGTGACTGGCTATAGGCCAAGTGGGAGATTGTTAGACATTATGACCCATAGCGTCACTGTTTTGTAAATGATATTGTATTATTGTACAAAATCAACTATGTGATAATGAAATTGCCTTTTGCCGTTTTGTAAATTATTTACTTTGATATATAATGGCAAAAGTCCATATGATTAGTTCCGTATTGAGATGATATGAGACAGTATCAATATAAAAGGTTTAATCATTAAATATCCCTAGTCGGAGTATTATCGAGATCGGACATCGATAATGCGGAATAGACTAGTATTGCACTTATGCGAGTTGTGATGGCACAATGGCATAGTTCTCATATATTTAAGTATTGGATACTTATGCAAGTGCAATAGGAGGTTGTGTTTGCCGATGGTACGGAAAACAGCTTCGCTCTGGACAGACCCCAGGAAATCCCATTGGTAGTATGTCTGCGTGTCTATGGGAGGCCGCATCAGGGTAGGTGTATATGGTCTTAACCTGAGACTGCATCGCTAGTACTTGCGACAATCGGTAAACTTTGGTTGTGGTGGTTCGGGGCTTTAACCGGTTCTGTGTACGCCTCTTCTGGGTTTATCGAGAATCGTTGTGTACTGGATGTGATGTCAAGATGGAAGTATCACTTCAGACATATGGAGATGATGATCACGCAGGATACATAACTAGTACTCTATAAAAGGTTGCAACCGTCGGGACAATATGACCAGGTCAGGATTGTCCGATTTAAAGAGACTAGTTGTTTGATGTCCGATATATGTTTCGTACGGGGCAGACACATTTCCAGCCCCAGGCCTAACATGTGATCGTCCGATACTGGATCGATGTACGCGATACTACGGTATACTACGATTGATAAAGATCTAATATTCCAGTAAGAATATTTCTGGAGAATTGGGTAGGCATGGCGCTTTGCTAGAAGCCAACCTTGTCTTGTAAATCGGTAAAAACGTAGTACGAGGTACGTACGTGTTTGGATTATCCAACGACCGTATTTACTGCCAACATATCCGGAGATCTCTTGGGTCGCTTCCTGAAGATTCACCTATTATGTTTGATTCGAACTTTATTAATCTTGGATTAATTGCGGAGAAACTTTATCTTGGATAAAATGCCTTATTAGGAGAGAGAACGATTAATTTGGAATTAATCGATAAAATAATATATTCGATATATTAAACGAAATTAGATTTCGACGCAGAATTAAAATCAGATTTTAATTCGGGCAAACGAATTAATTTAGAATTAATTCGTTAGCGATCTGAATAGTAATTCCGCTAGGCGTAATTATTTAATTCTCGTCGCGACAGAAATTCGTTAATTCGAATTAGCGAAATTGAGCCCGAAAGTGTTTGCGGACACATTCGTATTTTGAAACGAGTGGGACCCGCAAATCACATCGCGAAGTCTCATTACTTGACACGACTAGTTGATGGATGTATCTAGTCACCTTTATGGGATGATACATTGTCTCTATTCTCAATGTAAGTAGGTGAGGCCATTTAATGGATTTTTTTGGAGGGAAAACTTTTCACGGTTTTTGAAGGGTTTTTTTATAAAAAATTCATTTTTGGAAAATGATATCTCATCATTGCTTTTTCTTTTTCTTTCTCACGGTTTTTGAAACAAACAAAAGAGAAAAAGAAATTGAAAAGGCACTCTTCCTCTTCTTCTCCTTGCTCACGCCGTGAGCTTCAAACAAGGGCAAAAATTGTTTTCATCTTCTCCATTTTTGCTAGCACAATGAGGGATCAAAGGAGGTGATAGGGAAACAACCTTGGAGCTTGGAATACAGAAGACTTGAAGCTTCTCTCACTCTTGCTCTTGGCCGAAACTTCCACCTTGAAGACTCAAGGATTCTCTTCATCATTTTCATCACAAGCTTTGTAAGTATGATTCCGCCATGCTTCAAGCTTTGCATGTATATAATGTGTATTTCTTTGGCTTATACTTTCTTTGGGACTAATTATAGAAACCTACAACGCGAAGAACAAGCCACTTCTTCCTCCTTGTTGAAGCTCGGCAGTGGCCTCCTTGAACTGCTGTGGTGCTCGGTTGGGCTGTGTGAAACTCCTCCAAGATTCGGCCATTGGAGACTCCATGGAAGCTACAAAATTGATTCCAAGCTCAAGTGTTCGTTTCCCATCACTTTGTATAACCAAGTGTGTGCTAGCACTAGCACTTCTTCTCTTCCCTTTGTTCAGTCAAACCGAAATTGGAGAGAAGAAATCGGCTCCAAGCCGTGAAAGAGAGAGAAGAGAAAATGGAGGGAAGAAAGGTTTCCTAGAAACCGTAAGTAAGAGAGAGAAAAATAAAAAGAAAATGTATTATATATGTATTTATTTGATTTTCTAAAAACAAAACAAATACATAAATCACTTTCATTTATTAAAAGTCAAAAAGTAAAAAGAAATAATTGATTTTCAACTACCACATCAATCACTCAAATCAAGTGACAAGTTGTCACATCACTCAAAGTGACATTTGATTTGACGCTTGATGTGACTAACGATTTGACGCACGATTTAACTTGCGTTTCGCACTCGAATTCGAAATTCGAATGCGCTCGCAAATAATCCCGGGCTCGGGTTCGCTAATTCCAAATTAACGAATTTTCCGTCCCGACGCAATTAAACGATTACGCCTAGCAAAATTACTATTCACGTCGCTAACGAATTAATTCTAAATTAATTCGTTCGCCGGAATTAAAATTTAATTTTAATTCCGCGTCGAAATCCAATTTCGCATAATATATCAAATATATTATTTTATTGATTAATTCCAAATTAATCGTTCTCTCTCCTTTAATTAATATTTTATCCTAGATAAAATATCCCCGTAATTAATCCCAGATTAATTTCCTCTCTCTTATAATTAGTCCCAGATTAATAAAGTGCGAGTCATACATCATCGGTGAATCTTCGAGAAGCGACCCATGAGATCCCCGGATATGTTGGCAGTAAATACGGTCGTCGGACTATCCAAACACATAAGTACCTAGTACTACGTTTGTACCGATTTACAAGACAAGGTTGGCCTCTAGCAAAGCGCCATGCCTACCCAATTCTCCAGAAACATGCTTACATGAATAAGCGATCTATATCAAGCGTAGTATACCGTAGTATTGTGTATCCGATACGTGCTAGGCCTGGGGCTGGAATTGTGTCTGCCCCGTACGAAGCACATATCGGATGTCTGGCAACTAGTCTCTATAATCGGATATGCATGACCAAGTCATAATATCCCGATAGCTCGAGCATTTAAGAGAACGAGTTCCGTATCCTATGTGACCATCATCTCCATATGACTGGAGTGATACTTCCGTCATAACATCACACCCAACACACTACGATTCTCAATATACCCAGAATGGCGTACACAGAACCTGTTAAAGCCCTGGATGACCTCAACCAAAGTATATTGATTGTCGCAAGTATTAGCGGTGCAAGTCTCATGTTAAGACCAAATACACCTACCCTGATTGCAGACTCCCATATACACATAGTCATACTACCAATGGGATTCCGCAGGGGTCTATCCAGAAGGAAGCTGTTTCCCGTACCATCGGTAAAACACAACCTCCTATTACACTTGCATGAGTATCCTATACCCAAATATATGAGAACTATGCTGTTGTGCCCTAACAACGTGCACAAGTGTAATACTAGTCTTTTACATATTTATCGATGTCCAATCTTGATAATACTCTGACTTGGGATATTTAATGATTTATCCTACGTGGACTGATACTGTCTCATATCATTCTCCGTCCAGGAACAAATCATAGGGACCTCATATCATTTATATATCTAGGTGATCTAATCACAAATGATAAAAGTGCAATCTCCTTTGTCACATAGTTAATTTGTACAACAACACCATGATCTGTACAAATAGTGACTCTATGGGTCAAAATTGTCTAACAATCTCCCACTTGGCCTATAGCCAGTCACTCAAGTGCTTGACACCCGAACCATGTACGGTTGGCTCAAACTGCTGAGAAAAGGTTTTCATCAGCGGATTTACATGATTATCATCTGATGTGATTTATTCGATCATCACATCGCCGCGATGTATGATCCGAACGAATCAGATGAATATCAAAATAAGTATATGGATCATCGATGAGACCATTAATTCTTTAGCTTGTGTTGACGCCTAGCTCAGCTACTAACAGAACTATATCTAATCTAATTAGATTTATTATCGACCCAAATGGCTTCTATTGCTGCCTCAGCTGCAGCAATAACCCGCATTTATTGTTTATTCTGTAACAGTATCTTGCTTGGAAGATTTCCAGCTCACTGTTCCGTTATACTATTGTATAGTACCTATGTTACGACTTATAGTCGTTATCATGAAAGCCAAGCTTTCACCGATTATATTATGGGAATATCATTTCCAAGAAATGATATATCATCATTACTCAGGACATTCACTATCAGTGCGCTCCCACTAACCTCCTTATATACACAATAATTATTTTCATTTTGAATTAAATCATAAACTATTATGATTACATCAAAACGAAAATTCCAAGAACCTAATGCTTGCTTCAATCCAAACATGGATCGAATAACCTGCAAACCTAGTTTGCTTGTTAAGGTTTCGACAAAACCGTCAGGATATTGTAAACATCCTCCAAAAGATTCCGTTAAGGAAAGCGTTTTTGGCATTCAGCTGCCACATTTCATGAATGAAACATGAAGCATTAGCAAGCATTGTCGAAATGGATTTGCCGTGGCAACAGGTAAAAGGTTTCGTCGTAATCAAAACAATGTTGATAACTCTACCTTTTCGCTACAAGCCTAGCTTAGTACGTGGTATGTTGCCATCCATGTATGTCTTTCTTGAAGACTTATGTAGTACCAATAGACACAATGCCTTACGGTACATCAACTAGTGTCTAAACATAGTTGATTTACATGGAATCCAATTCGGATATCATGGCACTTTGCCATAATAGGGAGTCGATACCTTGTATCACTTCCTCATTCGTAGTTAGTTGGTATACCTCAATAAGATAGACATCTTTATGAGGTGAGATCAGAAACCAATACCCCAGGTTGTTTTCTGATTCTCTCCGACCTACGTGGTTCTTGTGTATTTGAAGATTATTGGAATAGTTTCATCCTTGATGAACTATTTGTGTTCCATTAGGATTCGACGCCTGGAATAGTATTGCTCCGATTTTCATCGAGTTTTACTATCCTCCCACTTACCACTGCATATCGGTATTCCTCTTAGGAAAACCGCATGGTGAGCAACAATTAAATTGTTCTCTCGTGAGTTGTATAAGTACAATACTTATGGTATCCCTAGGATAACCTACATTTGGCACTTATCCAATTTGGGTTCTTGTTTGGTATCATCCAAACGTATGCCTAGCATACCCAAATATTCAGGAATGTGAAACCCGGTTTCTTTCCCGTTCATATCTAATATGTTATCTGTCAAATATATTTTATGGAACCTTATTCAAAATAAGTTCTACACTGTTTAGCGTATCCGTTGAAGGAAATGGTAGCTCAGAGCGACTCATGATTAACCTTATCATGTCCAACAAAATTCGGTCTCTCATTTCGGATACACCGTCAAACTGACGTGTTCCGGGAGGAGTCCTCATTGAAAGAATATTATACTCTTTCAAGTATACGAGAAACTTATTGCTTAAGTATTTTCCATTACGGTCTTACCGTGACGGTTTAATACTTTAACCGATCTGTTAGTCTATTTCGTGTCGAAACACTAAAAGTTTCCGATTTGTGTTCTTCAAAAGAAACACATAACCATAACGCGATGCCACATCCGTATAGGTCACGAAATATTCATATCCACATCTAGTCTAGCTAGACATGGGCCCACTTGCTTCACTATGAACTAGGGCTAACAGATCAGTGGCATTTACACTTTTACCAAAACTTTTACCAAGTAAATAGTGTTTTAGGCACTTTGCCCAATAAACTAGATTCGTAGACTTTATTTGATTGGAATCAAATCAGTCCTAGTACCCACTCTTCGAAAGTGTGGATATACGAGTCTTGTTTGATTGTGTCCCAGACAACAATGCCACAATTAGTTTCTTAATTGATCAAATCAGTTTGAGCTATTTATTTGTCATGTTATATATTTGAGATATTATTTATATTCAAAATATAAATTCTGTTATTTACATCGAATGTGTTTATCTCAATATCATCGTTATATAATGAAACACTTTAGTGTTCTAGAATATAAAGGTTCACCCACAGCGGGATAAACACTGACATAGAGATAATGTTTCTAGTCAAACTAGTTACATTATAACAGTTTCCTAATATAAGTACATACCCGAAGGTAGTTCCTAAATTTAGGTATCTACGGTTAAAACAGCGACTTTCGTCCCGTTTCCAATTCGCAGATAAATCTCAATTGAAGTCAGTATCCTGTTCAAAACAGAGTCTGAACATCAATATATATTTATGTACCACACTAAGTATCTAAAATCCAATTTTAATACTAGTTGTGAACATAATATTTGACAAATATTTTGAAGTCAGAGCCTTGCTCGTCTTCAATTCCTTCTTGGGATATGTCCTTTTATCTTCCTAGAAGATTATAATGATTTTACCTTTGCCATTTTCATATTCCAGAAGCCTTTGGCCAAGCCTTGGGTTTCTAGAATATCGAAGTAAGGTGCACCTTGCGCTACTTGCCTAATTGCAAAGTTTGACTTTGTCTCCTTGAGAATAATCATTAATTCTCCAAGAATTATTTATTGCGATTTAGTATTTCAAAGATCTAAACTAGATCCATGAAAATCCTTCAATTTCATTATCATACTTTAAGGATCTAATCCTTAGTTCTGATTCAGAAATTAAGGAGTCTACCGCGACAAGCTTAATGGATTAAGCGCTAAAGTTTTCATTACATGAATATTCCAAATATCATGTTCCACTTATTTGCTTAACTCCTAGCTTAGGCATAATATATTATTTTATCAAATAAAATAACTTATTAGTTTCCAGGACCATCCTGAAACTATATTCCCAATTTGAAAATTAAAGTCGTCTAAATACATTTTCACCCACGATTATGTTTTAAACACTAATATTTCAATTTATCTTGATTCTAATAGTCCAACTATTTAATCAACGATTTGTGGTACTATGTATTATATTGATTATTATAGTCCAACTATACAATCAAATATAATTTAAATTAATTAACCTCAATTATATTGATTAATATAGTCCAACTATAAAATCAACTATAAATTGAAATTAATTAATTCAAATATATTGATTACTATAATCCAATTATATAATCAACTATAATACAGTCCAACTGTTTATTAAAACAACAATTTAAATATTAGTCCAACTAACATTTAATCTAACGACGAAATAATTTATGATTGAGCGCGTATGGCAAGTAATTGAACGAGTATTGCAAATTCAATTCTTGCCTCCCACTATTTTTCGGCGAGAATCTAACCCTCTGTCGAGTACTCGGGAAACCGTGTTTCCTAGTGGGCTAGGATCCCGTTAAATATCACACAATCTTGACTTTGGCCAACAAATTGTATGATAATTAACTAGGTAGATCTCTAAGATCAATTGGATCCAATCCAATTCCTAGATCCGGTAGGGGGACATCCAAGTCCGAAAGATATATCTTATATATGCCAATACATCCAGTGTATTACCTAACCTTTTTCCTCTGAATCAACTAAGCCTTGGCTTTGGCACAACAAACTTAGTGATCCCAGTCAAGCGCGACCCATTGACCATGGAAAGCTTCGTAATCAATGTCGATGGATAAGAAATGGTCTTGACTTTGGCCAATAAACCACAACTTGGACAAGACACTGATATGGAACAAAGCCTTCGTGATTCAAACACATCTTCGACAGACAAAGGCCTTGACTTTGGCAACAAACCAATGCCGTCTCGGATCTTGAGTGAGAATCACTCAATGGAAGGAAAGACACTTAATATTATTTGAGGGTTTAGAGGTGATAATTAGTGAATAGGTGAGAAGAGAATACAAAGAGTATAGAGGTGATAAGGCTGGACACGCAGGTCCAATTAATAAATCAAATTTATTGCAATTTCTAAAATTGCCACAACCCATCTAATATCCATCTGATATACATTATTCATGCATCGCAACCATGTATTCATACAAGCATGTTATCAATCAATCTAATATAATTAGTTAATCTGATAATTAGTGATCATCCAATGTTCAAACAACGATTTGATTTTGCTCGAGTCAAACTCGTTTTGTGAATAAGTACTTAAAGTACGAATTCTTGAATTAAATTAAACTACATCATTAAATCCAATTTAATATGTATTTAATACTAACTCACTATTTAATTCCAAATTAAATATTACACTTTTATTAACGAACCTTTACGATTTAAATTCCAAATTCAATCGTTACGGGTCTCAAAGCCCGATTAACATCTAATGTTTAATTAATTAAAGTCCAATGGGCTTTTAATTAATTTCTTTAAGGCGTGGACTTTTGGTCAACTCGGGTCAAACCGATAACAAAGTCCAATCCGGGATTTACCCCATAAGCCCAGAAATCAATTTTGGCCCATTAGCCCCAATTAAATAATTAAGGTCCATTAAGTCATAATTGGACTTTATGGATTCGGTTTTGGGCCTAATTGGATCCAACAAATTTTGCCTAAACCGATCTTTGTACAACAAAGCCCAAAAGCCCAATTACAACCTATAAGGCCCAAATCCAATTTTAAGCCCAATTAATTAACTTTGTAAAATTCCAAATTCTATAATTAATTAACCTAAGTGTAATACACAATTAATTACCCAATTAACATTTCTAAAACATCAATTAGCCTAATTAATCATGCACTTCTACATCAAATAGTGTCCAACACAATTCAATCAAAATCAAACCCAATTTACATGCTTAAAGTCTCGGCAATTAGGGGTTTTTCCAATCCGATTCGGTTTCAATCCAATTGAATCCACAATCATCATTTCCCAAATCAATTCAACTCATCCAATGAATCAAAAACAAAAAACACAATGAATTTCAAAAATCATCAAGTTTCGGACAAGCCTCCAATTTGGGGAAAATTGTTCCAAATCAAAATTCAATCCAATTAAACCTTAAATTAACATTACCCACTTGTTTTAAGTCTTCCAATGATCAAAAAACAAAAAAATCACCAAGATATTAGGGCTTACAATTTTCGGCCATGCCTAAAAATTTGGGGAAAAATGGATCCAATCCAATTTCATGAAATTGATCATGCACAACTTCAATTAATCAACATACAAGCATACTTAATCAATCAATTTAACCAAATCATGCTTCAATTGATTTTACCCAATTTCAAACCATAACTTTTTCATGCTTGATAAAAGCTCAAGATACCATTGTTGGTAACTAATTAGGTCCCAAGATTCATCAAATCAAGCACAAAACGCATGAATAAATCAAAGGAGAATGGCGGAAACATACTCAAATTGACCGGATCTTGCAACGCGAAGAACAAGCCACTTCTTCCTCCTTGTTGAAGCTCGGCAGTGGCCTCCCAAGTGTGTGCTAGCACTTCTTCTTCTCCCTTTTTTTCGGTCAAACCAGAAATTGGAGAGAAGAAATCAGCTCCAAGCCGTGAAAGAGAAGAGAAAATTGAGGGAGAAAGGTTTCCTAGAAACCGTAAGTAAGAGAGAGAAAATAAAAAGAAAATGTATTATATATGTATTTATTTTATTTTCTAAATTCAAAACAAATACATAAATCACTTTCATTTATTAAAAGTCAAAAAGTAAAAAGCAATAATTGCTTTTCAACTACCACATCAATCACTCAAATCAAGTGACAAGTTGTCACATCACTCAAAGTGATATTTGATTTGACGCTTGATGTGACTAACTATTTGACGCACGATTTAACTTGCATGCCGCACTCGAATTCGAAATGCGAATGCGATCGCAAATAATCCCGGGCTCGGGTTCGCTAATTCTAAATTAACGAATTTTCCATCGCGACGCAAATAAACGATTACGCCTAGCGAAATTACTATTCACGTTGCTAACGAATTAATTCTAAATTAATTCGTTCGCCCGAATTAAAATCTAAATTTAATTCCCCGTCGAAATCCAATTTCACATAATATATCAATATATTATTTTATCGATTAATTCCAAATTAATCGTTCTCTCTCTCTTTAATTAATATTTTATCCAGATAAAATATCTCCGTAATTAATCCCAGATTAATTTTCTCTCTCTTCTAATTAATCCCAGATTAATAAAGTGCGAGTCATACATCATCGGTGAATCTTCGGGAAGCGACCCATGAGATCATTGGATATGTGGCAGTAAATACAGTCGTCAGACTATCCAAACACGTAAGTACCTAGTACTACGTTTGTACCGATTTACAAGATAAGGTTGGCCTCTAGCAAAGAGCCATGCCTACCTAATTCTCCAGAAACATGCTTACAGGAATAAGCGATTTATATCAAGCGTAGTATATCGTAGTATTGTGTATGTCGATCCAGTATCGGATGTTCACGTGCTAGGCATGATCCCTTACTTATGCCACTTGTAATGAACAGATTTATGCAATAATTTAACTAAGTCTACACAACATACATGTCCAAGAATTACCTAAATCTAGTTCGTATTCATAAAGATAAATCCTATTTCTAAGTTTGTGTGATTTAAAAATAAGTCATCATAACGGAAAACATACGATATCACACAAGAATCTCATCGGCATGTTGGATTATCAAATACGAAAAATAAATAACAACCTAAACATAAGCGTA